>CM057390.1:7391965-7694465 GCA_030015415.1 Cynopterus sphinx | reverse complement strand
TGACCCTTTCCTTCTGCCCCCATAGCAGGGGGCTTCCCTAGGAAAAGTCTTGAGCTGATCTTCCCAAGGTCACTCAGAAGACTGCCCCACCTCAGAGTGGGGCATTTTGGTCTGGAACCATCCGGAAAACAGTGGGAATAAAACAGTAATACTTCTCATCAGCATTCACTGAGCACTTTCCAAGGAATGAACTCTTTGCAGGTGTTTTTCATTTAAATCCTTCCTGCCCAGTGGTCAGCTTCTGTTATGAGCACGACTTTACCAATGAGGAAACTGAGGCTCAGCGACGTCCAGTGACTTGTCCAGGGACACAGAGCTGGATGCTGGCAGAGCAGAGCTCTCTGGCTTTAATATATATATAAGTAGACGTATGTCGATTTGACGTAGGAGATGTCATGGGTGAAGCTGACACGGTCAGGGTACACAAACTCTTCGTGCTGTTTGCACCACTTCTGTATTTCAATAAATAAGTTTTAAAAATTAATTTAAATAGATCATAGGTAGGTAGGTAGATAGGTAGATGATAGATAGAAAGATAGATAGATGATAGATGGGTGGATGGATGGATGATGGATGGATGGATGGATGGATGGATGGATGGATGGATGGATGGAGTAGATGAGAGAGAGAACCTACCGTGTTCCCGCCCTTAGGAATACAAGGACAATAAATTGCTCGTAAACCCCCACTCTCACGGAATTTCATCTCACACAAAGATCTGCAAACGGCCGTGCTGTCAGGGGGCCAGGTCTCCCCAGCCACCTGCTCTGTAGGTAAAGCTTTGCCGTCCATTACAGTCGGTGGCTTTCTCATCACAGCGGCAGAGTCCAGTCTTCGCAGCAGACACCCTGCGGCTGGCAAAGCTGAAATAATTTATTATCTGGGCCTTTACAGAAAAAGTTTGCTTGAAATAGTCTGCCGGGGCTGCCACCACAAAGGACCACAGACCCGGGGGCGCAAACAACGGAAAGTTATTGTCTCGCAGCCGGGGAGGCTACAGGTCAGCGATGAAGGTGTTGGCGGGGCTGGTTTTGCCCTGAGACCTCTCTCCCCTTGGCTCCTATTGGTTTAGGACCCACCTTAATCAACCTTATTTTTACTTAATGATCTCTTTAAAGTTCCTGTCGTCAGATGCTGTCACATCCTGACGTTCTGGAGGTGAGGGCTCCAATATATGAATTTTGGGGTGACGCAGTGCAGCCCCACACAGCCCTGGTTCAGGGGGAATGGAGACGGCTGAACATGGCGCACGTGTGACTCAAGGAAAGGGATGTGCCAGGTCCCGTGGAACCAAGCTTGGAAGGCTTGGGGCGAGTAGAAAACCGAGCATGGCCAGGCCTACTACGTGCCAGAGAGTGGAAGGCCAGTGCAGCAAAAGGACCCTCCTCTAGATGCTGAAAAGACGTCGCCATCCGTTCTACGTCTGGACTCCAAGTCGCCATCCTGTTAACGACGTGCCAGCCGAGGACAAAGGGAAGGACGCCAGAAATTCTTTCTCGGGAGGCAGATGCTTTCGCAGATGCTGGTCCGAGAGGTAGGGCAGGCAGAGTCAGGTCTGGGAATTAGAAAGTCGGAATTTCTCCTCCAGCGACTGCTCCGGCACACGGAACTTGGAACCCCAGCGGCCTCTGGCTTATGGGAATCCCATGATCTTCCCCGCGTGTTTAAGAGATTGACAACCGGGATGGCCGGGAGCACAGACCCAGAACAGAGTGGGTTCTGCCCACGGAGCTGCTTCCCATCACTCCCAGGAACCGTGAGGGGAATGTGAGAAAAGCAGCCAGAAGCAACTTCTCTTCCAGTTACCCCAGGCTGACCTCCCGCCAGCCTGGTCCCTGACCTGTCACTCACACCAAGGCTCTGCCCAGGCCCTTTGCACCAACCCAAAAGGACCTGGGTGTTTGTTTTTTATTTCTGGGGTGGTGGTGGCGAGCAGTCTTCCCTGACTGTCTCCTTGCCTCCCACCCCTCTGATAATATCCCGTATCCTGAGACCAGATTCTTGCTTTTTTGTTTGTTTTGTTTGTTTTATATTTTTTAGCAAAATCAGCTACGGATTTGGTCAGCCAAGCTGGAAAAATATTTCATTCCCATTTCAGAAACGCCAACTTGGGCCTGACAGCCGATCGGATTCCGTGTGGGAAAACCATGCCTCACCCGACGGATGTGATCAAACACATCCTGGTCCCGCGAGTCTCTCTTTCTGCCATTTGGGATTAAGGTTTTCTACAGCCCTTTCATCCGCAGTGTCTACATCTCATCCAGAAGACAGCACGGCCCCATACAGCAGGCCGTGGAGGACAGGCCAGGTCACGAATCTCCTCGCACGTCCCTTCGGGCCCCACTTCCCAACCACCACCACCACCTGGGGCTCGTAGGCAGTGACCCTGGGAGAAATGTCCAGAGCCCGTGAGCTCATTCCTCCTGCTCGGTCAGCCCTGGCAGCTTTCTTAACCAGCAGTGGACGAGAATGGTATTTATTGAGCATCTACTTAGTGCCAGGCACAGAAGTCGGGCACTTTACGCATGTCACAACCGCTTTTCCCACACGAGGGACCTGAAACCAGAAAGCTGAACTACGAATGCTGCAGCTGACCTGGGCATCCCGAAGGCTACAATCCTACACATCCACTCACGCCTCTCCCCTTCCTTCCTTGGTCCTTCTTTTTCCCTTTTTCTTCCCTCTCTCCCTTCCTCCGTTCGTTTATTCAATGGACACTTGATAGCTGAGTGTCCGCTGCGTGCCGGGAACCATACTCAGACCTGAGGCTACCTGTCGAGAGGGAGTCAGGCCTGGCTTCCACCTGTACGGAGCTTATGTAGGGGACGAACTCTTATCCTCCCAAACCCTCTTCCAGGTTAGGCTGTGTCTGACGACATCGCCACCAAAGGAGCATCTGAAAAGACGTGTTGGGCTGGGAACACCCACTACTTCTTGCCTCCTGGATTTCTCTACTTTTCTTTCCTCTGTTTCCCGTTGACATTTAAACCTGCCCATGCCTCTCCCTCCCTCCCTCGCCCTCTCTCTCTCCCATCCCTCTCCCACAAGCAACTTTTAGTCCCAACTGTCACAGGTGTTTAGCCCCATGGTTAGGAGCATGGACTTGGGCTCGGAGTAGCTTCATTGTAACAGTCAAATAAGATGATGCATGTAAAATACTAGACAGGCTTCCTGGCGAGGAGCAAGCACTCAAAGCAAATTTTATTACTGTTACTGTCCAGAGTATAACATATACACTCTGTCTCCAGAGCCGCACGGCCCCGTCACTGTCGAATTCCAAATTCGAGCGTCCCTTCCCCCTAAATCGGGACCCTTCCACTAAAACAAACAAAAGGAACCGATACAAATAAGTGAACAGATACTATGTGGAGATTCGGGACTACAAAGCGTAAAGAACGAAAGATATGGGCTCCGTCTTCTTACAGGTTTACAGTCCAGAGACACAAAAGATGCCGGGAATGCAGCAGGTGAATTCTCCTTCTTCCCAGGAGAATGGAAACGTCACAGAAGGGATGCCAAAACCTCAGGTGATGAGGATGCCTGAGAGCTCCGAACGTACAGGACAGGCAAGAGAGCATTCCAGACAGGGCACGGCACGCACACGGTGTATGCAGGTCAGCCTCTCGGGTCGCAAAGTTGGGCAGGGAATGAGCCAAGAGGACCGCGTGTCCATGCATTCATTCAAAAAGCAAAAGTTGTTCTGAGCAATTGCGACTAAAGCAATGAACCACCCTCCTGCGCCTGACAGTCCAGCTGGCGGAGACAGACAATAATCAAAATAAACCATCCAAGCTGACCAGTTGGAGGGGATAGTCGGCCAAAGGAACCCCGCCAAGGATGTCCGCCTCCTGATCCGGCAAATGTGTGAGCGTGTTACCTGGCGTGGCAAAGGACGCTGAAGGTCACAGGCAGAATTGGGTTTGCTGACCTTCGAATAGGGAGATCATCCTGGGTTCTCTGGGTGGCGTCAATGAACTCACGAGGGCCCTTAAAATGGGAGAGGACGAGAGAGGAAAACGTCGGCGACATACGAATGGTCCGAGAGATGCAGCACTGCTGGCTTTGCAGGTGGACGAAGGGGCCACCAGCAGGGAATCGGGGCGACTTCTAGAAGCTGGAACAGGCCGAGGAATGGATTCTCCCCTAGAACCTTCAGAAAGAAGGCAGCCCTGCCGACCCCTTGGTTTCACCCTCAATGAGAGCCAGGTTGGACTTTTCTGATCTACACGACTGCAAGGAAGTAAATGCGCGTTGTTTAACCTGCTAAACTCGACAATAACTCGTTACGGCCGCAGCAGAAACTAACCCGGGAAGCAGAGTCAGACAGGGAGCTGGCTCAGGGTCGCGTGCTCAGATCAAGGGAGACGTCGGCGCTAAGTGTGGTCGTCAGGACAGGCCGCTCAGAGAGGGCGATGTTTGAGCCGAGTGATGTGGAAAGCCACGTCCATGTCTGAAGGAAGGGCCTCCCGGGAAGAAGGAACCGGAAGCACGATGGCCCAGAGGTAGGCGAGAGTCTGGAGAGTGTAAGGGACAGCAGGAGCCTGGTGCGGGAACAATAGGGACCGTGCAGAGAGGAGTGGGTGTTCACGGGGTGCCCAGAGCAGAAAGGACTTGGACCTTCCCTCTGACTCTGGTGCGCACCATTGGAGATAAGGGATGTGGTGTGGTTTACACCTCAAGGGAACCGCTCTTACTGTCTTATTAAAACACAGGTAGGGGACGATGGTGGCTGGCACCAGGTCTGAGCAGCAGAGGTCAAAGGTGTGGTGAGAACCACGAGGACATCGGCGTGATTGACCCATAGGGGCCAAGGAGGGAGGAGATAGGACTTGGATGACTCGATCCCTCTCATCTCTCCCTAAATTCATTTAGGTTTTCATCCTAAGGTCTCAGAGGTGGGCTGCTTGTTGGGGACCATTGTGCATCACACCGTAGCCAGCGGGGGTCCTGGTGGGTCGACCAGGAGGGGCAGCCAAGCCCCGAACTTGCTGAGCTGCCGGCTGTGGTTACCACGTAGTAAAATCTGGAGAGACCCATGTATTTATAACTCCCCGAGCCTGCCGGTCAGCATCTTATGAAGGCCGCGTAGCCGTCTGCACCCTACACGGCAGGGAGTTACATCAAGGAAATGCATTAAGGAGAATCAGCAGGAGGCAAGGGTACCGCTGGTCAGGCTCCCTACCTCTCAATTATTCATCGCTCATAATTTCCAGCAAATTGCTGGCTGTTTATTGGTGATCATCCATTATTGAAGCGCTTCCTAGGGCCCGGGCCAGGTTTTCGGGAGCTAGAGCTGGGGTGTGCTCTTGAAAGCTGTTAGACAACCCCCCGGGGAGACTGGGGTCTCCGGAGTGGCTGGTCATCCACCGAGGATACACCTTTTAATTGTTGGCTTTTGCGGGACCTGGGATTGGTCGGGATCCAGCGTGCGGTTTACCATCAGTAATTGTCAGAGGCCTGACGTGTTGGGAGCACACGTGTGTGTGTGTGAAGTGGCCTCGTCCGTGGGGGTGATTGTGCACCCCCGATGGTCGCGAGCTTTGTGCTGTTGACGAGGGCGTGGTGTCCCACCCTTGGCCTGTGTTCCTTCGACTTGGCTACTAAACCTACAAACGTTGCTCTTCCCTGGGCATAAGGGTGGGCAGTTATAGGCCAAAACATTCACCAGAGGGTTTTTTTCCTACATTCTAGTGAACAATGGTCTCGTCCAGCCAGGAACAGGGGGTTACCCGCTATCTCTGGCTCTTTTTATTCCCCTACATTCTATCCTAGATTTTGCCAATCTATCAACAAATCCCCTTGGCTCTACCTCCAGTATATATATATATATATATAAATTAACATTTTCCCATATCTATACCAGTCATCCGGGTGACCGCCACAGCCTCCTTCCTGATCTTGCTTCTCCTCTCGCCCCCATCTAATCCATTCTCTACCCAGATATCATCTCTCTGTGACTCAGTTTCCTCACCTCTAAAATAGAGATGATAAGACCCACCCAACGCATCAGATTGTTTTAAGAATTAAGTGGTTCAAGAGACATGAAATACTTGGAACAGGCCTCGGCCACGTAGTAAGTGCTCAGTAAGCGTTAGCTGTCATCACCCTCAGGATTATGGATCTTCTGCTCCTTGTCTTGAAGTTTATTGTCTCAGATTTTGCCCCCCTCTTCAAAGGAATCCCAGCTTCCATGATCTTCTACGGTCGTGTCCTTGGTCTGGAGGCAGACAAGGCCACAGAACGTCAAAATTGATGGGAAGAATCTGTGTTTGGAAATTCCTGAATTGCTGTGTTTGCTCATTTGCTTGTTTCTTGATGGGTTCACTGGTTGCTGGCATAGTCAGTTAAGCATCCTACCTAACTGTGTTCTATAGAAGGAAAACGGGAAAAAAATAAAAAGGATTTTGTGCGCAGGGTGTGTATGGGCATGTGTGTGTGTGCGTGTGTGTGTCCTCAGATACGTTTGGGAAGCCTCGCTTTGACCAGGTTAGATCAGACATCTTTCACTCAGGACTTCTCAGGAGCCTGAGCGAGCTCATGTGCGTTGGGAATCTCCAGGAGGGTGACAGGGTGCGGGGATCCCAGACCGATGTGGCCGTGGGACTATTTGTAGAACGTCTCTGAAACCTCTCCTGATGGCTCATCAAATTAAACTTCTGCAAAGCAGAGTCGGGGAAAGTGTCGTAGGTCACACCGACTGCCTGACGATAAAGAGAGGCCGGAGAGGCCTCATGGGTCCATCGCCTGAGTCCGTCCAGTAACGCCCAATGGCTCGGCTGGCGTTTTCATGGTGAAGTTGCTGAATTTCCTCCAAGTCTCTGAACTCTCTCGGTACCAGACGAGCCTGGCTCCGTGAGCATGATGGAACATGCACTCACTTCTAGGACAAACCGATTGGCGGAGGCCGTGGCTCTCGGCCATCTCAAACTACACTTTCGGAGTAAGGAATGGAGAAGAAATGCGATCGGTGACCCAGTGATACCTTTTTCTGACATTCTCTTTCTACCTAAATCTCCTTCTGGGCGAAAATAAAATCTACTTCCCTGTGTCTGTGTTTCAGACACATTTCTAAAATAAAAATGTTAAGCAAGATGTTCGCCTAAGACCTTCCAAAATGATGCCCCAGGAACCTTTTGAAGGCCCGAGTCACCACTCCTATGGTGATAAAAATGTTTGCCTTCACTTTTCTCATCCGTATCAGAAAGAATCTATGGGGTTTTGCTTCTCATGGTGAAGATGACTGAATAACTCCAAGACTAATTAAGTCTCTGGAATATTCCTATTGTTTTAGAGACCTTTTTAATTCTCATATAATTTAATGAAAAACCCAAACTCCATTAGCCAAATTACATTCTCCTATTAAGGCCTGGCTAGGAAGAAAACTGAGGAGATTTTTTTTCCTTAAGATTCTTCTCTTTGATCCCTCCCACGTTTAAGTGAGAATTTACATGCTGATTGCATAGGTGTCTTTGGGTCTTGTTGGGTTTGTGTCCAGTTATTCTCACCAAATAATGCGAGAAATGCCTGCGGAAATTCAAACACAGCTTTATTTACTGCTGGGTGAGATAGCTTTCTCCTGAATCAGAAAATATAACCCCCCAAATAAATTAGCATTTATAATTGATAGGTAGAGAGACTACTAATTCAAGAATTAACTAATTGCTTTTTTTCCCAATTAGCCGATCTTTCTTCATCGACTCGAATCCCCCTAATTTTCCACTTAATCATGTATTGATGGCAGATGATATTCTAAGTGGCCTAATTCATCGCTAAGAGGCCTTTGATAGGAGACATGTCTAAACGCCCGTGAGTCCCAAGGTAGGCCCCTGCACCTTGAGGAATCTGGACCAACAGCAAAGTAAATGACTATTTCAGCTTTCTAAATATATGCAAATGAGTAGATGAGGTATTGGGTTGAATTTGATCAAGCAGCTAAACACAAAAGCATAAAGCACTCCAACCCCAAATATTAACACCCACTCCTCTCATCTTCCACCATGGTTTTCTAGTATTTGGGGGATGAGTATTCCCAGGGTTTATCTCATGTTTTTCAACATGTTCAGGAAGTTCGTTAGCTCTGACCTATGACTCGGCCTTGCTCATTCTCTCCTAAGGTGAATGCCCCGGGCTGAGTCAAGGACCAAAGGAAGGTCAGGAGGGACAGGACCCATCTAAGAGCCTAACTGTCTTCAAAGGCTTTGCTGAGTTTGTGACTCAGAAAGCCCAGGTCCCAGGTCAGCAGGTCGATGGGAAAACCCACTTGCTCATGGTTGAGCATCTCTTCTCCCTGGTCTTAGTTTCGCTGCATCTCGGCCCTGCCCAAGTACCTGTGCGGATGCTTCATTTCTTTGCTAAGGCTCCATGTCATAGCCCATCCACCACTCTGAGCTCGGGCTTCTACGTAAAACACCTGGGTGGCTCCATCTACGTGCCATGTGTTGGTGGGAATGAGCACCAGCCGCTTGGATGCCACGGTTTAGATTCACCGACTAGCTGCGCTGTGCAGGGTCTTCGTATTTATAATCGAATCTGTGTCAACAAGGTATGAACTGTAGTTAAAAGAAGGAAAGCTGAAGGGTTTAGGAGGAAAGTATACCAATGTCTGCACCTTACCTCGAAGTGTACTGAAAAGAAGGTGGATTGGTAGATGAGTAGAAGTGCAGGGGGTTGGACAAATCTGTGATAAAGCAGATGGAGCACAATGTCAGTTGCACCCTCTACGTGGTGCGTGCACAGATGTCCATTGTACCATTCTGTCACCACGGAGACTGCCACCTCACAGAAGCAGCGGTTCCAGGAAAAGGGTCGCAGACCCTCAAGCAATTACATTAGAAATGAGCAAATAGAGATGCACGTACGTACATTCATGGGAGAAGAAAGAAATAATTTGATCTATTCGCTCCCCTGCTAAAACCCATTGATGAACCCTGGTCACCTACAGGGGGGAAGTTTCTGCTCCTCGCCAAGGCTTGCGGGGGCAAAGTTCTATTCCGCGTTCCCGCTCCTCACTCCGTGCCTCTTGGGGCTGCCATTCGCAGCCCCACGGAGCTTAAAGACCCGTCTCAGCCCTACGTGTGTGTCGCCTCACGCCTGCACTGTTCTGCTTGAGGTGGGTCCCCTAACTGGGGGGCATTACTCTCACCTGCCCCACTTATGCTCATCCCTTAAAAACCACCCACCATGGGCCTTTTGCAATTTGCATTTTGAGGATCAAACTTCACTCAACATTTGCTGCTTCATTCTGCTCATCCTTCCTTCCACGGCCCACCCTGGTCCCTCCTCCAGACTGCTGGTAGCTAGCTTTTCTAACTTTTGGTCCCCAGGAACTATAATAAATAGATGTGTCTTGTTTTTAACCAATTCACTGATAGCAATGGTGAGCAGACGTGACCACCAATGGGGCTCCACAGTCCAGAGTCACGACAACCCTCCTGACCATCTCCAATTTTTCAGCCACCACCACTGGGTTATCTTTACCCAAAGAGCAAGAAAGCCCATGGATCAATTTGGACACGTGGCACCTTTGCCCCTCTTTCCCCCAGGTACGCATTATGAAAGCTGTGCCACCAATCTAGTTAAAAGGCAGACAGTTTATCATCACCCCTGACCCCAAAAGAAGAAATGAGGCCACCTGAGCAGAATGTAGAAAACCCATCTGGCCCCTGCTAGTCGCTGCTTCATTTGGGCAGGGTCTGACTCGCCTCACAGTAGGGATGTCATTCGTGCGTCCCTCTCTCCCCGTGTCCATCCTGCTCTCTGCCCCATGCGGACCCCGTCAGCAGCTCCTCTGCTTCCTGGTGCCAGGCTGAGTCTGGGCAATGAGAGGCACTGGCGGGAGAAGGGTGAGGTCACGTGTTTACTCCCTGGCTTCCTCCCTGGGGTTTGTCTGTGTCCCTCTCCCTGAGCCCCTGCTTCTGTGAGGTGACAGTCTCCATTCAGCTTTCTTTGTCTGGCTTTTCTCGAGGTCATAACAGCTTCCCACTATTGCCGGTCCCAGAATGCTCAGTCGGGCCTTAGTCAATACTCCCCTAGTAAACTCTCCTTAACTTGCCCACTGCGGGTGACCCACCTGCATCCTGCTGGGAGTCTGGCCTAGCTCCCAACCGTTTATGCCGTGAGCCTGGGATTCCTCTCTCAGGACTGAATATGTGCTAAGATGTTCCTTACGGGGTGTGCATGCATGTGTGTGTGCGTGTGTGTGTGTTTTGCACAAGTGAGGTAGTGCTCAGCCTGGAAGTGCCATCTCTGAGGACCTGCTCGAACTCGAGGGCAAAGCCAATTCTGAGGATTCAAGGGCCTCTATCCTGTTCGATGACTCAGATCCCGGGTCTAGTGACGATACCAAATGTGCAGGCACATTGCACGTGCACTCATTTGGTAGATATTTCTAGACGTTTTGCATATTCGGCAGTACGTGAGTCCACAAATGGGCTACTTGGTATGACTCCAATGTGGTCAGCATCCTGGAAGAATAGTGGGGAAATCACCAATTTAAAAATGTATCTCTAAGGCAGTGTGCTGTGGGCGCAAAGAGAAATAAACAGAGTATGTTGGGAACCCAGCAGAAAGAGTCACTAACCCCCCAGGGAGAAGGGGGAACAGCATGGGAAGCCTAACAGAGTGATGGGACATCTCTCCCAGGTTTTGAGGGTTGAGTGGGAGTTTTGCAAGGAGGACTGTTCTATACAGACGGAATGATGTGCACAAAGGCAAACAGATATGATTCCCCCAGTCCCGGCCATTGGTGCAGGGATAGACATAGATCTAATTCAAGTGAAGCCCAAGCCTTGTGCAGAAACCACCTAGAGAGAGGTTCTTTCTCCTGGATCATGCGGGGTGCATAGGGGAGGTCTAGAACTACTAGAGCTAGTCATCCTACTCTTACTAAAAGAGATCAAAGAGTTACCTCGGGCTGTTATCTGGTGTCCGACACACAGCGGGGAGAGACACTGCGCCTTCCATGCCATTGTTTTTGCTGCTGGATCCAGCCTTACTCGAAGCCCATGTGTGTCCTGACTTCTCAGACGCATGAGCCAATACACGCTCTTTCCTGGTCACTGCTATTTACTGTTAAAATGTTCTAATGACAGGCTGGACCCTTCCGGAATATAAAGATGGAATCCATGTCAGTCTCGGCACAGAGCAGCAAGTTGACAGGATGTAAAACGTGGATAATAAGGGGAAAGATGAGACTTTTGAAGAGGTTAGAGCCACAGATAAAAGAAAGGATAAGCAGCTAAAAAAAAAAAAAAAAAAAGGCCTTGTATTCCTGATGTGGCAACTTGGTCTCGCTTCCCCAGGTTATAGGGAGCCATAGAAGGTTTTGTGCAAGAGGGTACCGTGAGCGGTGTTGCATTTTCGCACGAACCGGCCCCTGGATGAGAGCAGGGCTCTGGCAGGTGGTTTGGCAGACGTCTTCCTCCTGCCATGGTTTTCTCCCTTCCGTGAGCCACATAGCCACCTTACTCACAAGAAAGAGGCTATTAAAAATGTATTTTATCGATTATCCTTGGCCTACAAAACCTTGCTCCAAGGAGAAACATTTTCCCAGCCAAGCCCTCGCCTACTGGCATGCCAGGTCTGCCTCTATTTCTCAGAAAGAGTTTGTGGAAGGGGGGGACACCTGGGTACCCCAAATAAGGGCGCCTTCTCATTTGCGAGGTCGGGAGAGAGACGGGAGGTCTCCATGAGCCGTTCCTGTGATTTCTCTTCCCATTCAGCAGCGTGAGGCGGTTTGCTGTTGTGCATATGTAAAGTGGTGATGCTTTCGGTGGGTTCTCTGGAGGAGGAGAACTTGCAAGCTGATGTTTGTGAAGAGGGTGGCGGCGGGTTGGGGGGGGTCGGCGAAGACCAAAAGACTCGCATTCAGACTAATCCCACCAAACAACCTCAATCCCACCTCCACTCGCAGAACTGGAGGAGCACGCGTGATTTATGGCTCTGCCTGCAGAAGGAGGGGGTCGGGGGCAGCTCTCCTTTTCCCTAAGAGGGGCCGAGAGGAAAAGAGGCAGCTTTGCTGGGGCTCCCTTTGAAACCAGAAACTCCACTCCCTTTGCCCTGACGGCTTCTGAGCGAGCCAGAAAGAATGCTATGTGTACACTTTTAACCTCCCTTCCCTCCCCAGCGGAGGGCTCTGGAAGTTTCCTTAGCCCATTCGCCTCCCGGAGAAAAGGGAGACCCTGTCTGCAACTGAGAAGGGCGATGGGTGGGCATCTGCGATGGGGAGTCTGGGCGGTGTGCGTGGGCATGGTCGCATGTGCGTACACCTGCAAGCATATACGTGCATGCGAGTGTGTGTTCATACGTGCTTGAATCTCAAGGTCAAATAGCCGTGAGGCAACCCCTAGCACTGCGGCTTACCACCCAGCTCTCTTCTCAGGCACATTTTCCAGGGACGGGGAGAGACACGGGAGTCACTTGTTGGTATAAGAAGTGAGCTGAAGGCTGTGGCAGGGTCTGAGCTGAGGGGAGGGACCCCTGGAGAAGGAAGAGATGGGCTCAGGCCCGGGGAAGCTGACCTGTGACTCTGAGGGTGGTGAGTTTCGAGAGAGGTCAGCCTTGAGAAATAAGGGGTTGCCTGCAGAGCGACTTTCAGATTATTTCATAAGCAGTATGGGGTAGACACAGGCCGGTGGGAATAGCTGTCACCTGTCCATATTCAGTACCATTGTACCTATGTGTAGGAGCCCCAACCAGCATGGTGTGTTGGGAAATAATCTATGTATTTCCTAAAGCAGCGGTCGGTCCCCAACCGTTTTGACACCAGGGACGGGTGCTCCCGTGAGAATCTGATGCCTGGTGACCTGAGGTGGAGCTGAGGCGGTGAGCAGTGGGCCAGGGAGCAAAGCTGACAAGAGCAGTATTTACGCACAAATGAATCTGAAAAGAATCATATCAGCAGGACTGCCACAAAGAAATCACTAGAAAATCATTAGAAATCATTAGAAAACTTTCTAATGCAGAAGAAGTCTCCCAAAGTGATTCCACGGTGGCGAGTGGCGGGGAGCTCAACAGGTTTAGTGGGGTTTTTTTGTTCAAATAAATTTGGAGAGAAAGTCTTAGATTCAACAAAGATCAACTGTTGCTGTTGTTGTTGTTTTTCCCTAAACTGCAGGACTTCTCAGAGCCTTTGATGTGACCAGGGCATTATCAATATCTCTAGGAAGGGGGTGAGTAGAGCATGAGACGTTGCTTGAGCTTATTTGAATACGGGACGCATTTCTTGAGGAGCATCTCGTAGGAGTAGGACACACAAGGGAAGCCAGACCTTATGACGGCCGACTGTGGCATTGTCATCCCTCAAAAGGAATTTATTCTCCTTCTCGGCGCACGTTGGTCCTCTCTCTTAGATACCCACCGTGGTTATCAATATTATTATTGGCAGCAGTTAATATTTATAAAGTGCTCACCACATGCTGGGCCCCCTGCCAAGGGCGCGCATATTTTATCTCACTTAATCCTCTCAACAAAGTGACAAAGGGAGCTATCATCATCTTCACTTTACACCCGAGGCTCAGGGAGGTCGCCTCACGATGAATGGTACGCGGTTAGGGGCAACGGGGAGCTGAGAAACAAATCCACAGGTGACTCTGGTGGCCAAGACCGGCCATGGAATGACAATCCTGAAATCAGCACTGGAATCAGAAAAAAAAAATGGACTTACGACTCTCCCTCTACTGTTGACTTGCTGTGTGACCTTGAGCAAGTAATTAACGTCTCCGGACTTCAGTTTTATTTCTCGGAAATGTAACTGGCCAAGCAAACGGTGCTCTCTCATTGCCTCAAAAGATATAAGGTGTGAGGGGCCAGAATAATTGATTTATTCACCCGTTCATTGCTTATCCGTCCATGAATCTGGTACCACCCATTAACACTTAACAGTCTCATTATTTAGAGGAATCTCTGATGCATATGGAGCATGGCACGTCTCCTCAGGCGATGAGGACATTTATTCTGACCTAGGCCTCCACGCAGCCTCTGACTCTACTGAAAAAAAAAAAAAAAACTCACTGCGTGACACGTCCCTCCTCAGTGCCTCAGTTTCCCCGCCTACAAAATAAGGGGCTAACTCTGACCTGCATGTCCCCGAGTGGGCGCCATGGGTCAGCCACATCCCCAGAATCACCTGAAACGTTTATTCCCTGTTTCTGAGCCGCCCTCCCTTTTCACGCCCGGGATGCGAACTGGCATTTTTCGCAAGCTCTCCGGTTCATGCACGCGCTCGAAACTCGAAAGAATGGCTCCAAGGTGGTAGCTCAAGGACAACATGTCTCAAAGGAGCTTTAATGAAAAACAATTATGTTCTTTGCTCTCAAAAGGGGGGGGGTCTCCTGGCCACACAACAAGCTGGGAAAGGTTCCCCGTCTCAATCCCTTTGGGGGATCTGCGACGCGCATTCGCACATTCAAGGCCCCAAAAGTCCTGGGGACACAGACAATTTTAAGGGAGTATTATGTATTTGATGATGGAGATCCGCATACCCCTCCCCACCCCCGGTCGCCCACGAAGCATGCTGGAAAGCCAGCGTTCTGCTGAGAAGTTTGTTGAGGGAAATAAATCTAGGTGATTGACGTGAAATGCATCTGCGGGGGCTCCGAGTGGAGCTCAATCCACAGTCCTCCGTCGGAGGCCCAATAATGGAAATAAAAATAAATGCGTTCTAGCCTGAAAGGCGTATTGGGGAGTTAATGGGAACCCACACACCTCTGTTGGAAGCTCTCCGAGGGAGCACTTAGGAGCTCCCCAGAATAGCACACTTAATCCCTCCCTCCTGACTCAGGCACGGGAAAGGCGCTGGCCTGGGCGGTTCAGCCCTCTGCTCCCTGTTGAAACTGTTGACTTTGCCATCTACCCGCTTTGATGGTGCTGAAGTCAGGGCTTTGCTCATCTCCCAGGCACCCTCGCTGAAAGAGCCCAGATTAGCTCCATGACTCATGAGTTTCCCCTGCCACTTACATGTGTTATTCCAGACCAGAGCCCAGGTTGGCTCCACCACGTGTGAAATTCCTCAGCGCGACCCGCCCCCGCCCTCGGGCCCGGGCAAAGGAAGCTTCTCATCTCCATCTTGAAGCGTGTAGCTCAGCTCCCATGTGGAGGCCGGCCGGCCTGAGTCACGGCGACACGACTCCAGGCTCCCCTTTTGCTCCGTCCCATGAGTCAAGTGCCCGAGCCCGGAGTGGATGGGAGGCCTGAGTCAACCACGAGAGCTCCAGGCAGCACCTGGCTCCTGAGACCTACCAGACGAGGGGCCGGTGGGAGACAGAAAACAGCTGTTTTAGAATTTCTCAAACGTTGCTTTGAGGATGAAGGCAGAGGATTCAGGACGGGAGGAGGGGCTCAGGAAGGGCGGATGAAACTGCGTGTCGTCGATGATGTTAGGGAACCCTTGCCCAGGTTGAAACTGGGCAGCTGGACGCTCTTCACTTCCCTTTCCAGTTTCATGTATCCATGTCTTCCAGCCAGAAATCAGACGCTCCCTGGAACGTGGGCTCCACGGACACGGAAAGTTTCCCCAGTTTGTTCGTCGCTGTTATTTCAAGTGCTGGGACCAGCGCCCGGCACCGAGGGGGTGCCCGATCAGTGACTATTTGCTGAACGAATTCAACTGTCGTCTTGGTCAATTGACGATGACTACGAATCGTTTGATGCTCATCCCGCTGAGACGTCGTGTCCCGTTCCTTCTCCTCAATCTGGCTTCTGCGACCGACGAACAGAATGAGGCAGTGGGACTTCGTGTACGGTGGCCCAGGCTCCAAAAAAGCAGAGAAAGTCAACAAGGGCTCTTATGACCTGGCCTTGGAGGTCCTGGGATGTTCCTTCCGTCACATTCTATCAGCCAGTGAGTCATTGTGAGGCCATTCCAGGTTGGAGGGGCGAGGGGAATGGACCCCTCCTCTCGAGGAAGCATATAGCAGGAGGCCCATTCCCCAAGGATTTATCTCCTCCGTGGGAGAAGCAGTGAAGGATTGGTTTCCACCTTTAATCCACCACATCCACCTTCCAGGGCTGTTAAGAGGATTAACGCGAAGCGTCTGCTGTGCTTTTGCACCTCCCCGAGCCATCCTTCCCCTGGGTAGCTTCAGCTACTCGGCTGGCAGAGGAGGGGCTGGGACTTATCACTCCCATGTCACCTGCCTTAGCCAGATGGCCGTGCGCGGGACCCAGACCACACAACCGTACCCGGCAGCCCTACCTCGCACCTGGAAAAGCCCCAGGACATGTACCCACGAAACCATCACTGCGGTGGGCATCAGCTCGTCCGGCCAGCCTGCTACCTGCCCTTTCCCTTCGGACCCCAGCACCCTGGTTGCCGCTTTCGGGAGCCATCCCCAGCCAGTGTTGCGACGCGCAGTCTCCGTGGGACCGTCAGCCAGCTCCCGCCTGCCTTTAGCCAAGAGGCCGCGTGGCCTACGTCGAGAAGATCAAACATTTTCTCCCCGAATCTGAATCTCAAGCAGAGTTACCCACAGACCAGACATCATCGTTGGGGTTTGATTCATCCCCAGAGCAGTTCTCAAGGGAGAGTCCGTGAATTCTCGCTGCTGGGATCCCGCACTTGACAAGGGCCCTGTCCCCGGGTCTTCTGCTTCGTGAGGAGGCTCGATGCTCTTCCAGAAAAAGCACTTCTGCGGATGTTCGCTGGGATAGGCTTCTGCTGCTTACAACCAAACCACCTGACGAAGATCCCGATCGTCGGTGCCTTTGTCCTGGCCATAGGGGTTCGCTTCCTTTCTGTTCAGGTGGTGATTTCTCTTCTGGGTCGACTCAGAGGCTCCGTATCAAACAGCACGTGGAGGCGTCAGAGTCCGTCAGTTCAAATCAGCTCTGCATCCAAGCTGCGTGACCCAACCTCGGTCAGATCCACTAACCATTCACGTCTCCATTTATTTACCTTCCCAGTACCTGACTCCCGGGCAGGACGTCCGCACATGCTGGTTCCCTTCCGTCTGCCATCAGGGTCTCCTGTTCGGCCAGCCCTGGGCGCGGCGCCGAGAAGGATACAGCAATCAACAAGGCATAAATTCCACCCTCACGGACTTTTTAATTGGAGAGGACGGATGAAGACACCCAAGGAGACCTACAGCCTTAATATGGCAAGTGGCACTGCGAGCAGAACTCTGATTCCATGTGTCCCCGTAATGAGTTCTGTTCACGTGCCAGCCCAGTGCCTGTCGCATCCTCGCCCCAACCCTGCAAGGGAGATACGATGCTGTTGGCCCAAAACAGACGTGGAAACCGCAGCTCTGCGTCATACGGCTGGGGTCTGACTGACCCCAAGCCCTGGCCCTTTCCGCGTGTGCCACGTTACTCTCTACTTACTGTCTTCATATTCATTCCCTTTCCTCTCCCTGAGAGACATCTTAGTCCCCCCGAATATTCCAGCTAGAAAGGGCCCGGTAGACCTTGCGATATGGCAAGTGGTGTTCATCTGTGAGTCGGTTCAACCTAACTGAGAGTCACCACCCGGACCACCAGTTGGGCTCCTGGTTGGAAAGGGATGAGCCCCCCAAAGCACTTGGGGGATTTGAGGAGGGGTAAGTTACGGGCTCTATTCAGAGGTGTGGGAAGGGTTCGGCAGCTCACCAGAAATGGTGCTGGACCGTGAGGCTAGTAGAGCGAGCTGCTGTTACCACTCATAGGCCAGAGGAGACAAGAGGAGGTGAGATTAAGGAACAGGGAGAGCGTTTGGCTCTGGAAAGGGGCTGTCAATAGGAGACGTGGTCCTTGGACAAGTGACCCAGCCAACCCACAGGGACTCTGCAGGGAGGAGGCTGGGGAACAATCCCCCCTCACTTCGTTCTCTCCCTCTTTCCAATTTCCTATCAGAGCTCTTCATTGGTTCAACCTACCTGGGCCCCACAGGGCACAGGTCCATCAGTGCAGGCCAAGCAGGTCACACACACCCCATCCTGGAGCACAGAGCACAGCGGAGACAGGTTGACCCAGGAAACACCCAGCACAACCGCAGCCACTCTTTCTGCTGCAAGAGTGGAAGGAAAGTCACGGCGGGATGATAGTCACATCTGGTCTGACCACTCAGACAGCTGCCATGGGGAAGGCCATTTTCCAGGTCGCAGAGCCGATGCATGACAAGTTCTCATTCCAGAAGGCTCCGGAACCCAGGACTTCCGACTTTAGACTCCGTGCATTTGCCACTATACCCCACTGTGACGCCTCACCTAGGCAAGAGGTGGGCGGAGTCCCTGGGTCAAAGACTGGCGTCCTAGCTGGGGACATTCTGATTCCACCGAAGGGGCCTTTCCTTTGAGACGGTTCGTTGCAACCTGTTCTTTTAGTCGACATTTACTGAGTAGCTACTAGGTAATGATGCATGTGGCATGGGTCCCATCCTTAAGGATTCACGTGCGCATTAGAAATGAGTAATTCCTATGATGCCGGTGTGGACAGTGTATAGAGGAGGAAGCCCAAGACCAGAGGAAGACACTGGCATCCAGGGCTCAGAACAGGCTTCCTGGAGGAGGTGATGCTCAAACTGAGCCCACGCACAAGTGGAGCTGTCCTCAAGGGGACATGGTTGGGAAAGGCATTCTAGGCAGAGGGAGCAGCCTCGGCAAAGACAGGAATGCTTGAAATATCTAGATCCACTAGGGGTTATGACAAGAGTTCAATGCAGCTGAAGTGGAAGGTACCGGATGGGGGAGAGAGAGAGAGAGGGAGGGAGAGACGAGGCTCGAAACGAAAGGCAGGTCACCTCCTGGAGATGCTCTGAGTCACGCTAAGGAGTCTGGACTTTATCCTAAGAGGCTCGGGAGGTGTGGCAGATGCTTGTCATGCCCTACCCTGCAACCCTGGGACGCGACGTCAGCACCTCGTCTCTGCTTTGCTTCCTCCGGAGCTGCAAAAGGCTTGCTTAGTTTAGCCACGCGCAGGCACCAGGCCGAAACAAAGAAAGGAGGGGATGAGTTTACCAGTGCGCGAATGCTCCAGGGGCTGTCTGTCTCCTCCAGTGGGAAAATCCTAGGGCACGAGACACGTTCCATGCGGTTCCTCCGAGCACCCCAGGGGACCGAGCTCCAGGTGCCCCAGGAGTAACCAGCTCTCGAGCGCACGCTGTTCCCTTCCCTTCCTTTCCTGGCTCACTCACTGTCCTACTCCCTTAACTTCGCTTTCCCGCAAGCGTCTCTCAAATAAACCACCTCGGCCTCTGCTTAGAGGAGGAACTCAAAGACAGAGATGCTGGGAGGTTTTCGGGCAGGAACCAGAAATAATAATTAGCGTTTGGATGGTGATCAGATCAGAGGCTTTGAAAGGTCTGTCCAGGGCTGGCTGGTGCAGAAGGTAGACTAAAGGACGGGGGAAGGTGGTGCGAGTGAGGGGGACAGGCCGGGAGCAGAAGATTGCAGACCTGAAGCTGGGCAGTGGCAGTCGGTACAGGGGAAGGTTTTTAAGGTGCTGGAGAGTCTGTGCCTAAAACAAAACAATAGAAAAGCATTCCTCTGGCCCTGAACTGAGCTGGTGTGTCTCTTGGCTCCCTGGAGCCACGGTAAATCTCAGCCCCACGGTGCCTCTCCAAACCCCCGTCTCCAGCGGCAGAGTGAGCCGTAATCCCTTTAAAAGAGTGTTTAGGAGTGGTGGGTGGAGCAGAAGGTGCTTTTTACAAGGCTCAAAAATATTAAATTAAAGGCACACACGCACGTACATACACCCTCAGCTATGCCCACGGGGGGAACGACAGCAATTACTATTCACTCCAAAAATCCGGAGTGATTTGTGGTTTGGGGAGGGAGAGAGGTTATTTACGGTGTGGAGAAGGAGAAACTTTCTGCTTCTGACTCTCCCCGGCAAGGACCGGCCCGAGGGGTGTTTTCTCTCCTGGCATTGAACTCGCTCCGACTGAAAAAGGGGATTTAAAGAAAGCAAACTTCATGGATGCAAGAGAAAAGAGGAACATAAAGATGGTCGATGATGATAGATAGATAGATAGATAGATAGATAGATAGATAGATAGATAGAAAGAAGGGGGAGGGGGAGGGGAATGGTCTCTGGTGACTCTGTGCTGAGCTTTGAAGTCTTAGCCCTGGAAGCCGTCATAAATTTTCTGGTGTGAGGGGTGGGGATAAGGGATGGCTACCTTAACGGCCGGGTTTTTCAGCTCACGTGGCATCCATTAGCACCCAGGAAGCTCCCTCCCGGCCCCCCGGCTCCCTCCAGCCTCCTCCAGGATGCCCCATGTTTTCAGACCAAAATTTTCATTGCCATACCTGGCCAGAAGCCCAGAAAAGTTTTTCGATGAAGCCATGGCCCGCTGCTTGCTTGCGTCACGATGTTCTTATAGCTCCTGAGGCCACACACGTCCAGGGACATTTTGAGGGATGCGCTAGGTGGGACTAAGCTCTGCTGTGTGACTCTGGGCTGTTGCCTCAACCTCTCTGAGTCCCGATGGTCTCCTCTGGGCAATGAGGAACGAATATCAATGTTCAGATGTTGTCGAGATGAAGTGAATGAACTGGCAGGTGGGAAGGGGACTGGCATGCCCTAGGCGCCTAATATGTGATGTGAATTTTCTTAACCGAAGAGAATTCAGCCTGATTTTATCCCTGCCTGCTTCCCGGTCCAAATTCTGCATCCACCTCCGAAAAGCAACGGTTTCCGACATCCTCTGTGAATCAGCAGCAACTGGGGACCTTTTCAAATGCTGATGGTCGGGCCCCATCCCCACAGATTCTAGTTCACTTGATCCTGAGCCCACCCTACGGAATTTCTTCAGAGCATCTCAGGTGATTCACGTGTTGTGCCGGGGTTGAGGATGAGTATCATCAGAAGTCGTGTAGCCTGGAGGCTGTCAAACCCGGCTGTCTGGTCACCTGGGGACCGGTTCCTTCTCCCCCACCCTCCATATACCAGACCAGAATCTCTAGAGAAAGCGCCTTGGAATCTGCACCTTAAGATGTTCTTTGAGCCGTCCTGATTTCCGTTGAGATGTGCCCCCGGAGTTCCCTGTCTGGGCTCCCACATTCTCCCTGCGTGGCCCCCCATCGTGTACAGTTCGTCATTTACTCTGCGTCCTAATCAGCTGTTTGTCTGAACATCCCTTCAGGTCAGCAGCGTCCAGCATCATCGCCTTGTCCCCTTGCCCCGTGCCTGGGACGTAGCAAGTGCTCAGCAAATGCCCATCTCACTCCTTCCGCTCCATGGCTCTTTCTCTCAGAACTTAAACCCCAGGGGAGGGAAGAGATTTCTCGGGGAAAGTCAAATTTCTCAGGTGTTCCTAAGAAGAATGTCTGAGTCCCCTTGTCCCGGGATGAAACGTTTTTCCTCTGCCTCGATACGTACCCCGATCGCCATCGCATCTGCCCTCGAGGCCCTGGGCGCAGCCAAGAAAAGCCCAGAAGAGTTTTGCTGGTCCAGCAGGGCCCAGCTAATGGAGAAGGGGTGTCTCTTCCCCGCTCTCGTCGCCCCGGTCGATCTGCATTGATCCCCGTTCGGCTGAGCGAGAGCCATCTTTCAGAGTTTATTCTGGTGTCAATTTTTATGGTTCCCCCCGCGGATCAATACCGTGCAAAAACATTAAGGCAAACTTTGTGAAAGCCGATCGTTCAATATGAGTTTTATGAATGGCTCCCGGCCCCGGCGCTGAGCATTTGGAAGTAAGTGGTACCTTTAATCAGATGAGTGATAGGAGCCAGTCAATAAGGCTGCTCCCTCGGCCCTCGCAGGAAGAAGGGCGATGCCTCTGACTCCGCTTATCCCACGCTTCGGTTTCCCTCAGTTGCACCAGCTGCCGGGCGTCGTGGTTGAGAGCTCAGACCTAATGATAAATAAACCGATTTTTCAATTCGAAACAAAGAAAAGAACATGCATTTCACAGCAAAAAGAAATCCGAATGGCGAAGAAATATAAAGATAATTACTAATAATTACTAATAATTAAGCAAGTGACAATTGTAACCAAAAAGGGAGGCGTTTTTGTGTTCCCCGCCCACCCCCCATACTCTTCTGCTTGGCGGAAACGGAAAAACAAGTGTGGTCGAGCAAGAGCTGGTCTCAGATTCTGCTCCCGGGGGGAGTAAGTTGAGTTCGACTCAATGTGAAGAGAAATTTAGAATTTTCATGTGAAGTTAAAGTGTGCACGTTGTAGGCACCGGTCATCATACTCCTGCGTCTACACGCGCAAGACTCCAGGGATATTTGCGCATTTTCCCTTAATGTAAACAATGGTACCTGGAGTCTGATTAATGAAGGGTTGATTGACATCTCCTCGCCAGCCTAGGCTCATTCGTTGCGGCATCCGGTAACGGTCACTTCAGTTGGCTTTTACTGAGCACCTACGAGTACCGAGCGTCAGGCTGCCCAGCCCTGGGGAAGACAAAGCAGTTTAGACGAACGTTGTCTGCCCTCTGCGGTGCTCGGGGTCTCCAGGAGGCTCTAGACGGGGCGGAGGAGCCGGCCCGTGAAGCGCAGGTGTGAATGACGTGCAGTGTAAAGGGGGAGAGGACATCTGACGAGGGGACGAAACGCCCTGAGAGGAGGTGTGATTTTGGCTGCAGAGAAATAGGACGTTTATCCACGTCATTGGAGGCTGCCGAATGGCTGGTGGTGACCTCTGGACCTGGCCTGCAGGGGCCTCCAGCGGATATACTGCCCCGTGTCGCCGGAGGATACCAGGTGTCTTCAAACAATGAAGCGTGTCACTGTGGGACCTTTCGATAGGCTATTCCCAGCAGGAAAGGAGAGCTTCGGCAGGGACTACGAGTTGGGAGAAGATTAGGTCCCCAAAGACTCTGGATCGGGCAAACCAAGCTGAAGAATTTAAGAATCCAGGGCCAAGTGAGAGAAGGGGACAGAGGGACACGACATAACCGTGCAGGCTTGGGTGGGACGTGTGCATGTTGTGTATGGGCATACACGTGTGCACGCGTAGACAGGCCTGGCGATGCACACGTGTGAGACACACTTAGATGTGCATGTGCGCGTGTGGGTGGGCTCACGTGTGCAGTCTCTACTTGCCCCTGTATGCAGGGGCTGTGCAGACATGTACTCCCGTGTGCGACACATCTGTATGCCGCACAGGACCGACGTGTCTGAGTGTCTGAGTGTGGATGTGTGTGCCTGCAGGTGTGTGGATCTCTGCGTGCAGAATACCGTGTGAGTTTGTATGGCTGTGAGGGTGTATGATTGCATGAGTGCGGGGGAATGTTCTGGGGGATGAATCTGTGGGGAGATGAGCTGTGTTTTGATGCCGCGCTCCGTTACCTACGGAAGCAGGTTTGTGTTCACCTGGGCATTTGGTAGGAGTGTGCATCTCATCTACTGTGTGGGCGTGCTTGTGCACCTTAGGCTGCATTGCGTGGGAATGTGTATGCAGGTGTGACGCCCACAGAGGTGTGTTACGTGGGGGTGTGTGTGTGCGTGTGTCTGCCTCTCCTCCCTGGATTCCAAGGCCCCGCGACATGGCATGTGTCCTCCTTGCTGCTCCTGGGGTCTGCACGCTTGGGTAGGAGCTTGGAACAGAAAGGATCCCCAGCGATTTCATAGATGCACACACGATAGAAGAAAGTAAATCAGGTAATTAGTGCTATGCAGGGAGTCGAAATGGAGCGAGGTGAGCGTTGGCAGGGTTTGGAGTAATCGAGATGGTCATTCGTTGTCGCTAGGAACATAAAATGGTGCAGCCGCTTTGGAAGTCAGGTATGTTCACTCTCCAACCCAGCCGTCCCACCTACCCCAAAGTTCCACCTGAGAGAAATGAAAACATGTCCTTACAAAGACCTGGACGTGGATGGTCACAGATGATGTATTCGTAACAGCCCTGGACTGAAAGCAGCCCAAGTGCCCATTCGCTGGCGAACGGCTAAAGACATTCATAATAAATTTGCACCATAAACACTGCTCAGCAGTGACACGGAACGGACACGTGACCCAACCCTAACCCTAACGCCATGGATCTATCTCCAAACCATCAGGCTAAAAGTCAAGCACAAAAGGCGACACACTGTGCGGGTCTATTGACGTGAAGTCCTTGCAAAGACAAAACTGTTGATAGAGCAGATTGGCAGCCGGTCGCCTGGAGTCTGGGGTGGGGGACAGGAGGGAAGTTTAAGGGTAGGGGAACTAATCCATATTTCCATTGTGGTCATTTCAAGTTGGTGACTGTGGTGGGCCGGCACCGAAATTCATCCACTGATACTTAAAATGGGTAGATTTCATTTTATGTAAATCAGACCTTAATACACTAAGAAAGAGAGCCGGTAGCGTGACGTGACACAGAGCGATTGGGGCTATATTAGGCCGAGTGGTCAGGAAGGCCTTTCTCTAAGGAGGGGCCATTTGGGGTCAGCTCCAAGACCTGGGAGCCACGCTCGGGCTGGCATCCTCCTCTCTGGCCTGAAGCTCAGTGCGGCTTCCCACCTCCAGAACATCCCTGGGCCACCCTTCTCTCCTTCCTGGGCTCTTCTTACTTAGACAAGCTGCTTCGTTTCCTGACTGTCTCACCCATGGGTCACTCGCTCACTTCCCCTGGCCAGGGCCCTTCCAGCTCCACTCTCCCTAGTAAATATTTTAGCACCCATGGAGATCAATGGCGCATCACCGATGGGAAATGGAATGTAAATCATCTCGGCTTTGCCATCGCCCCAGAAATCAATGTTCACACATTAGGGTTATTATCTCATGCGGAGGCCTTTGATGGATGGCCGCAGGAGCCAGGATGCCACACCTGGAGTCCCCCTGCCTCTTCGCCCTGCCCTGATGGAGCCAGCCAAGGGGCAGGTGCCCAGGGAGGAGACATCAGTAGGCAGAGGTCCGCGGTGGGGTATTGCATTCTCCATCTCCTCTCCTAAGCCCTGCATCTGCATCTGCATCTGCATCTGAGACTTCGATAGCTAGCAGGACGCAGATTCTGAGCATGAGGGTGTCTGTTTTTCTAGAGCTAGCCTGGCGCTCGTTCGCCAGTGGGTTCATTCAGCAATGATTTACTGAGTGCCAACTATGTACGAACACAAACGGTGGGCAAAGCCCATCAAAATGTGAAGGACTTGTGAAACCTTCTCGGCCTTCCTGCAAAGAAATGAGCACGCAGCTTTGGCCGAAAGAAGGCTCCCTGCGATTCTGTTTGCGGTCGACCAAAATGATCTAAATATTCTCCAGCGGGTGACAGGTCAAATCACCCAGGGTTTGCCCGCACAGCGGAGCGCTAAGCCACCAACTGCCGTGAGCGTGTGAGAGTGGAGCTGTCACTGAAAGACAGGGGAATGGTTTCTGGTATAGAGACAAAAGGGGGGAAAAGGAGGGTAGAACTGTATGTAATTGGTGCCCCTGCTTTGGTAAATGTTATGCTTTGGAAACTTCTAATCTCGCTCTGACAAACTTGCTTTCAGACACTTGTAGGACATATTTATGTAATTTCATTATACAGTCACTCATAATTGATACACGTATAAAGATTATGTAATTAATATATTATAATTCATACACATGTGTGTAGGTATACAGTGGTGGCTAATAGCAGCACCACTCCTGTCCTCATGAAGCTTACATTAGGACATCTGTTTAAATGGGAAAATACTAGAAAAAAATACACAGTGTATTAACAGGAGTTATCTCTGAGTGCTAGGTTCATGCATCATTGTCCATATAAATTGCATATTTCTATTTAAATATATTAGATATAATTATATTATATGTATTATATGTATTATATATTTTTATATATTATATATTTTATATATTATATTTATTATATTATATTTATTATATTATTATATTTTATATTTATTACATTTATTACATTATTATATTTATTATATATCTATTGTATATATTATATTATATTATAATATTTATAATATTTATAATATAATATATTTATAATATAATATGTTATATTATATTATATTATATTATATTATATTATATTATATTATATTATATTATATTATATTAACTATATTATATATTATGTTATATATTACATATAACTAAATACATATATATATAATGTCTCAGATTTCTAGCTTTTATGGATGTACATGTGTATGTACATTGCTCCTCCATGATTTCTAACTCTTACCAACAATGAAGAACTATTACTGAGGCAAACTGAGTGAATTCGAAGTTTAGAGAGAACGCCCTCCAGATGTGATGAAAACAGACACATAAACACAACACAAACCAGTAGCTTCCCGCTCATCTCCACGAAAACGCAGACGTGCACGCGCACAGACACGCCCACGTGAACACAGGGCCTTGCATCATCGCAGCTTTTCAACTACCCACGTGGACGTGCAGACGCGGCACCTGCAGGCCCACCTGTGTGCGGACGCGCAGACACGCACGCTCCCCGTGCTCCTCTGAGCGCCAGAGCTGGGCTCCCTCGTGCTGCCACCTGCCACTTGTCTCCGCGTAGAAAGAGCCTGGGGACGGGGTGGGAATCCGGTATCAGTTTTCACGGAAGGCCAGCTCGGGGAAGCCCCGCCATCACCCTCTGGAGCTCAGGGCCACAGCTTGGGAGAGCTGGCTTTAGCCGGGATGCTGCCCGCCGGCCCAGCTGTGGGGATTTTCTGGGAAAGGGGACCCTGGCCTCCAGTCTGCACATGTCTGTGACACTGGGCCGCAGGGCAGGCGCCCTGAATCCCCCTGCCCTCGGAGCAGAATGGGAGGCCCAGGGGAACGGGCTTGCTGAGGTTTCTCGAGCTTCCTATTTGCCCAAACCAGCCTGTTCCCACAAATCCCAAAATAGAGTCCCTGGCAGAGATGTGAACTCTGAAATGCAGAGACAGCTGCAAAGAAAAACAGTAGAAAGGGACAGGCAGGGGAGCTGTCTGCTTTCGCCGCAAGTCTCAGAAGGATCCCTCGAGCAGGCAAGGGCATTCGGGGGTCACCGCCCTCGGTACCACCCCCCTAGTCTCTAAATAGACTTAAAATTATGCCAGCTGGGATTGTATGAACGTGCATATCTCCGCCTTTGGGGGGGAAAAACATTGCAGCTTCTCTACCCCCCCCACCCCGGAAGTTCTTCTCTGAGTCTCACTTAAAGCCCTCATGCTACAGCTCTATCTCATCATTCTCCCTAAGGTCGTCTTGGCCGCCTCCTCTTCTGAGTGAAGTTGCTTTTATTTTCCAGACAAATGAGTCAAAACGGCCGTTTCATATATTTTTTCTAAGCAACTACTCTGGGCAAGGCACTGTGGCGGTGCACCCGAAATAGCTGCACAGGGACCAGACATCAAAGATGGCTCCCCCATAAAGGACAAGACAATTATAAAAATGCCAAGTTATCAGACAACGGGGAAAAGGAAGAGGAACAGACTATCCAATACTTTATTGAGTGTTTACTATGTGCCAGGAGCTGATCTCAGTAAGTTGCAAACCTTATATCGATCTCACTATAACAACTCCATAACCATAGCAACCATTATTGTCTTTGTCTTCTAGATTAGGAAACTGAGGTTCAAAAAGTAAAATAAAATTGCCCCACATCCATTCACCAGAAAGTGGAGAAGCCAGGCTCAGACTCCTCGGAAAGGCACAGAGCCACTTTCTCGTCCTTTTGGCTTGGCGAAGTGGCAAACTCCCTGAGCCTCAGTTCCCTCATCTTTAAGATGGGGATCAGGCCCAAATTCGGCTGAGGATCAAGTCATATTTATAAAGTATTTAGTCAAGTTTTCTGACACAAGGGAAGCACTCAGCAGTAGCAAAAATGGTGGTGATGGTATCAGTTAGCTACTGCTGCGTAACAAACCAGCCTCAGACTTAGCCATTTATTATTACTCACAAGTCTTGGGGTCAGCTGGGCATTTCTGCTGGTCTCGACTGGGTGTGCTGTGTGGTCCTTCCGATCTCCACTGGGGCTCACTCATGTATGTTGTCGTTGGTTGGCTTGCTGTTGGCTGACCTTGGATGACCTTGGCTATAATAACTAGCCAGCTCCTTGGCAAAAAAACAAAGAACCATGTTAACCTTCCGCAGGCTAGCCCAGGCAATCATAGGGGCCCCAGAGAGCGCATGGAAACACATGCCTGAGTGTCTTTCCAGGCCCCTGCTCACTCATATCACGGTAGCTACTATCTTGGCCAAAGCAAGTCGCATGGCTGAGTGCAGAGTCGGAGGAGAGGACAAAGTGACAGGACGAAGAGCAAGGCTACAGGGAGGCCACTGGTGCAGCCGTTTGATAATAATTAACACTTAAGGGCACTTCTTATGTAGTTGGCACCTGCCGTGGTTCTGACTCGCGGTGGTCATTGTCATAGTTATATTGAGAAGTCCTTGGAAGGTGCTATGAAGCCATAGAGGGGGCAGAACTAAAGGAAGCTTCTTGCAGGAGAAAAAGCAATGAGGAAAGGGCAGCATTCCAGGTGGAACGGGCACCTGCGTGGAGACCAGAAGGTGGGGGGTCCCAGGAGATACCCGCCTGTCAGTGGCGGTGGATAGACAAGACCCAGGGGAGCAGAGTGGCTTAGAAGGAGGAGCGCAGACACTGAGAGACTGCATGAAGGTCATCCCGGGAGAGGCAGAGAGAGAGAGAGAGAGAGAGAGAGAGAGAGAGAGAGAGAGAGAGAGACAGCAGCCTGAAGCCAGAGAAAAGTCAGCAAAGGTGAGGCCAAGGTGGATGGTCACCTTGAGACCCAAGTTCGAGGAGTGCGAGAGTGGCATGCTGAGGCCAAAATGCGGGCGTAGGATTTTCTTTGGAGACACTTAGCGGTGACCAGAACGCCATCACCATGCCCATTTTCTTTCGGTGCAAAAACAGAAGCTCAGAGGACTTAGGGAACAAGCCCAAAGTTGCCTGCCGAGTCGAGTGGTCGAGCTGCAATTCAACCATCACAGCCTCCGGATCGCCTCAAAAGGTCTCTTTTCTTCTGGAAGGAGGGGCTTGGAGATCAGATCTCAGGTGGGGAAGAGGACAGCAAGGTGCCCAGGGGACAAGGAGGAGATGGGGGAAATGCAGCAGGTGTCGCCCCTGGGTCCTGCCCACCCTGACCCATCTATAGGCTGCCTCGGGCTTCCAGCCACTGCCCTCCACTTAGCAGGCCCCAAAGGCTGGGCCCTCCTCCTTCTCAGAGGTTTATTGGCAAAACCTGCCCTGGGGACATCTCCTCCCCGCCCCTCGAGGGCTCAGTACCCCCTCCTGCAGCCTCTCCTTGGCTCCACGTCTATTGGATTTCTTTTAGGACAGCATGGATGCCCAGGAGCCTGGCCTGGGTGGGGTCTGTCTACCCTTTTAGCTGAAGACCCCCAGAGGTATCCTGGAACAGTGTGGGTCTCAGCGAGGCCTCCTGCAAGCCATGGCCTTTCCTGCCACTATTTCAGCCGAGAACACAGTTCTCGGTGGGCCATGGCGGGCTGACAGGATCACCCATGACAGAGGGGCCCTGCCAGCAAGCAGTCTAGGGGCTCTGGCTTATGAAGGGCTTGGCTTCCTGAGGACAGAGATGGGGGCCAGGGTGGGGCAGGCCAACGATCAGGGTATGAGACAAGGAACGTAATGTGTGTGGTGTCTGGGATGCAGTAGGCCGTGAACACGCGTGTGCGGGGCAAGAAAGAGAGGAAGGGAGGGAGAGAGGGAGAGGGAAATGGAAGTAAAAAAAGAGGGAAAGAGGAATTGAGGGAGGGAGGAAGGTGCCCTGGCCGTAAGAAGACCCTAGCTCTTACTGCATCGATGTTATATTTGGAATCCAAAAACTCAGGGTCAGAAAACATAGCCTTTAAAGACTTAAGCAGTCAACAAATGTTAGAGTCTGGAAAATAATAAATCGCCACATACTAGCCAGGTAGAGAGTCCGGATCCAGACTGCCTGGGCCTGAATCCTCGCCCCACCACGTCTTGGCTGTGTGACCCCAGGCGAGTTGCAGGACCTCTCCGTGCCTCAGCCGTTCCGTCTGTGGATCAGTAATGGCAGTCAGGTACTGTGAGGACTGTATTCTGTAATACTCGTAGACTAGGGCCTGCCCCAAAGTCAGGACGTAATAAACATTGGCTACGGTTACTCAGAGAGGGGAGTCACGGGTCCGAAGCCACACAGCTTGTAGCTGGGGGGGGGGGGGTCCAGTGCAAGCCCGTCTTGTTCTGAGATGGAAGGACGCCCTTCCTCTCTCTGCCCTCTTCCCCCATCACCCCCAGGCCCCAGTGCCCCTACGTGCCGCCTCCCTGGCGGGGGCTGGGAAGCCCTGCACCTCTCTGGTCCCCGCCAGGGCATGTTCTCTCCTTTGTCCCCAGCCTCCCGGTGGAGGGGAGAGGTCTGCAGCCGGCCCGGCCACCCAGCGCTCAGGGCTCGGCAGGATTCCTTCCTCTCTGCTTTCCTCTGCATGTCACGGTGACAGAGACCAGCCCAGGCCTGGTGCGCCTGGAGACTGTCGGCCCCAGGCTGGCCCAGAGCACCCCACAGGGCAGTCCCGCAACCCCGGGGGCAGAGGTCACGAGCAGTAAACCAGCGGGCTGAGCACACCAGGGCAGCTCAGAGCAATAACAACGGGTCATGTTGTCCACGGCACGTTAGAGACCGGGCTTTTTACGAATAGCACCTTGTTCCCTCCTCCCTTCATCCCAGTGAGGGCTTTCTCGTGGGTTCCTTCTAATAGAGAGGGCACGGAGGCTCAGAGACGTCAAGGTGTTTGACCCGAGCCACACAGCTTTCGGGGCCGCGACTCGAAGCCAAGGCTGCTCAGTCCCGAGGCTAGTCGTGACTCCCTGCTACACGGCCTTTCCTGGTCGGCCTCTCCAAACGCCCTTTTCTTCTTGCCCCAAGACCTACGGCCACCCGAGAAAGCAGCAGTTACCGGGCACAGCCACGAAGGGACAGCGAGGCCCCCCTGCCTTCCTCTCCCTGGCTCTCACGAATGTGGGTGGACGCGGGAACGCAAAGACGTGCACACCACGTGCAGAGTGGCCTGTCCCTTTCCGACCAGCCCCAGGGGGCTCTTCGGAAACCTCTAGACTGGTACGTCCCAGGTTTTAGACATTTAAATACCATTTGTCAATTCAGAATTTTGCATTATTACTAATATTTTTTTTCTTTAAGCTCTTTTAGTTTTCTTAAATAAGATCACCAACAAAAAAAGAGAGAGAGAGAAATTGAAATAAGTAGAAAACCATTTCCACTTGCCACAAATAAAAACGAAACCTAGAAATAAACACAGTGAAACCCCTACAATGGCACTAAATCGTACCTGAGTGGTGTGACCGTCCCGAAGATTTGCTGGGGTTTCGTTCTCTCTCTCTCTCTCTCTCTCTCTCTCTCTCTCTCTCTCTCTCGTTCCCCCATAAAAAAAGAGAGTTAGTGTTAATTAACACAAACTGAACCATTTAAAACAACAGACGGTGTTACAGACCTGTAGGTCGGAAGTCTCGGGGAGCAAGGCCGTGTTCCTTTCTGGGGTCTCTGGAGGGAATCGGTTCCTTGCACTTTCAGGCGTTGGCAAAATTCCATTTCTTACCTCCGGGAGGCCTCCCTCTGGTCCTTGCCTACGTCCTCCCACTTCTCAGGACCGGCCACAGGTCCCCCCTCACCCGGTCATGCTGCCCTCTCTCTGCTTCTCTGCAGCCAGGGCGGGTCCTCGGGTGTTAAGGCCTCGTGCGATTAGACTGGTCCCATGTGGATGACCCAGGATCATGTATCTCCCCATCTCAGGGACGCATCCTTCATCACCGCTGCAAAGTCCCTTTTGCCAGCTGAGATAGCGTAGTCACAGGTGTGGACGTCTGTGGGGACCACTGCTTTGTCTACCACAGGACACTAGCAGCAGACAGAGGCTTTCTTCTTGGTGGAATCAGAAAGAGGGAGGGAAGGAAGGAAGGAAGGAAGGAAGGAAGGAAGAAAGGAAGGAAGGAAGGAAGGAAGGAAGGAAGAAAGGGAGGGAGGAAGGAAGGAAGGAAGGAGGGAGGAAGTCGATAACCTTCGGAAGCCCTCAACAGGAGCCTATTTCCCTCCCTCCCGTTGCCAAGTCTGGGTCTGGCCCATGGAGCCTCCATCTGGAACAGGAAGGAAGCAATGAAATGTCTGAGCCTCCCCGAGAAATTCTCACTCGAGGCCACGTCTTCCCCACAGGCTCAGCCGGAGAGCCCCACCATGCTCCCCCAGCTCGGAGCTGGCTCCTCGGGGTTCACTTCCTGCCCCCCTGCACCCCACAGTGTGCTGCCCCCCAACGCTCCGTGAAGGCCGCAGTGTGGCCTGGGGCCTGCGGAGACCGGCGTGAGTGTGGAAGGCGTTGGGGGGCTGGCTTCTTTCTCCAACAGGCCTGGTCTCGCGCCCTTTGCTAATTACTTTGATCCTTTGCACTTTGTAAAAAAGCCCCACAACACCAATTGGTCCCCTCTGGTTTTAACCTTGCAACCCAGTTGGCCCTTGTAAACGTGGGGGTGTGTGCCAGAGGGGAGGCCCGGCGGGGGCGCACACACGCCCCACAGCGGCGCTGCTCCTTTAATGATCGCCTCCCAGGACTCTCACAAAACAGGACAAATAAAAGCTTTTTTACAAGATGGCTGCGTGCACGACCGACTCTATCAACCGCCAGTTCATTTGTGAGCTCCTCGGCCTGTTCACAGACTCTGCTTTCTGCAGCCGGCCGGCTCCATCCCGCTCCGGCTTCCCCTGGCTCTGGACAGTCTCCTTTCCCACTCCCGGCCCCAGCCCTGCCCCTGCTCCTTTGTCCCACTCTGGGATGCAAAGTGCATCTTCCATCTGGAGGGACAAAGTATGGTTTGTAGGAATCCCTGAAGCTGGAAATAAAAAGAAAAAGAAAAAGCTCATCCCATGAGATGAGAATTGGGAAGATAGCCTGGCGGGCAGTGTACGTAGGGAGCAGGGTTTTATTCTCCCGGGAAAAGCACAGAAACGGCCCAAACCCCATGTCTGTACGGTCGATCCTTCATCCCAGCCTGGTGGACAGACACACACGTGTCTGTTATGAATAGCAAAGTCCTAAAAGCTGCAGATTATTTGCTTTTCAAGATCATAATATGCGTCATTCAAGGCGCTCCCCATATTATAGAATACAGATACACGTCGGCTTTCGCTGTGTGACAAGCTACTCCGAAATTTAGCAGTTAAGGAAAATGATCGATTATTTGGTTCATGATTCTTGCCTTTGGCTTTTGGGTGGCTCTTCCGATCTTGGCTGGACTCGCGGATGTGTCTGGAGTCAGCGGAGGGGTTGGCTGGGGGCTGGCTGACCTGCGGCTGCCCCTGCTGGGACGTGTTGCAGTCCTTTCCGTGGCTTTGCATCCTCCAGCAGGCGAGCACGTGGGGCGAGAGCGCCGTGAGGGAAAATGAAGGCGTGCAAGCTTCTCGAGGCCTGCGCCCGGCACGGCCACCCTGTCCCTTCCATTGTAGTTTATTGGCCAGAGGAAATCTCAAAGCCAGCTAGATTCAAGGGAGGAGAAATACTCTCATCCTGGGTGGGAGGTGCCGCAGTCACCCCACAGAGAGCATGGATCCTGGGGAAGGGGGAGAAAGGACTGTGGTCGTTTTGCCGTCTAACACAGGTTACTTCCCATTGCCGTTCCCCGGACTTCTAGTCCCAAGAATGGATCGTAGAGGTGGCGGGAAACCAAGGGGTGTGCGATCGTAGAAGTTGTGAAAAGCTGGGCTCCGCAAAGTAAAGAAGCACGAATGCAGGACTTTTCAGAGCCTTCCAGCACCGGGGGGCCCGGCGGGCCGCTTCAGGAGTGGGGAACAGCGGGCCGTCCAGGTGATTTTCAGACCCCCAGGTGATTTGCCCTTTGGAGGGCCCCTCTCCCAGAATGCGTGTTCTGCGAAATGTGTTTGGAGAAATGCTGCTCGGTAAGGCTAACTCGCATCAGCTGTGTGTTCTACGGGAAAGATGAAAGGGGGGGCTTATGGGGAGGTTCTTTCCTACCTGGACCGCTCCAGAGTGGCCGATCACTGCTGACGCTCCGCTAAGAGTCGGAGTGAGGCTACCATTGTAGGAATTTACTTCCAGAATGTTTTTTTGCCGGGAGAAGGGCCGGGCAGGGATGTTCACCAAAATGCTTGGGAGTGATGGTTAAGGATATTTCCTTCTGGTCATTTTTCCCATCTGTATGTATTTTCTTTATGTGACTGAGCTCCCCCAAGTTTCTGCCTTTCTTTTTTAAATTTAACATTATGCGAGAAGCATTTTTTAAAGATCAATTTAGACATAGCTCAATATTCTACCACATGGATGTAATATTTTGCCTAATACTCCTCCGTCTCTTCCCAAGCTGGATATTCTCTCTCTCTCTCTCTCACACTCTCTCTCGCTATATATATATATATATATATATATATATATATATATATATATATATATATATATATATCAGAATTAGAGCTTCTATATCATAAGAAAGTCAAGTTCGTTTGGTTTGGTTGTTTCATTTCGGAGCAGAGAGGTCACGGGGGAATCGAAGGCATCAGACTCTATTTTCTTGATTATCTGCTTCTCATGGCACAGCGAGCAAGACCGGACCTACAGTGAGATGAGGCCGCTTCGCAGTTCCCGTGCCGGGGTCCCAACTGGCGGTAGGAGGAAGAGGTTCCGTCTCGTGTTTGCAGACAAACTATCCTTGCGGTCTCTCCAAACCGCATGCAGGATTCGGGACCGGCTCAGGCCGAGGTCCCACTCACAACTGTCAAAGCCTATCCGAACCACGGGCCCAGTGACTGTTTGGGGACTCTGCATCATTTTTCTCTCTCCTATTTCTTACCTGTCTCGAATCCAGAAATCATGGAAGAAAACCTATAATTAGTAAATGCGGGTGGTTTTTTTTTGTTTTTGTTTGTTTGTTTGTTTTTTCAGAGTTGAGATTGCTCAGGGGAAGGGAAAAAAAACAATCAAACCATAGCTGGTGGACTAGAGGGGACATTTCCATAATTCTGAAGACTGGGTTCTGGCATTGTGTCCCCAGGTCTGATCTAAGGAAGTTGGATGTTTGGGCACAAATTATGAGTTTGTACCCCGTAAAGGCAGGTCTTGGGAGGCCCCCAGGTTTCTCCATGTTCTTAGACGCCGTCCCCCCGAGCCTGTTTCTGCGTCTGTAAAGTGGGGAGGTGCCGTGCAGCAACTAAGTGAGCTCGCAGGGTAATGCGCCTGACACTCTTCCTTACAACGAAACCCCTTTCAGGCCTCATAAGAGCTCTATGAAATCAGTCCCAAGGCGATTCTCCATTTGACAGAAGAGAAAGTTTAAGTCGGAAATGGTAAAAAGTGCCAGTGGGCACTCAGTGGACCGGAGGACCTCGAAGACCGTGGGCCACCCCGATTGTTGCAGTGTGCTGGCCTGGCCTGTTTCGCAGTCTGACTCGCCCCCCCAGACAGTGAACTCTGGGAGGACAGTGGTGGCACCAGGCCACCATTCATTGTGTCTCCCGATCCTAATCCAGGTCCCGGCCCAAAGCGGAGACCCCATAAAAGTTTATTAAATGAAGTAAATGAATGAATGAGTGAATGAATGAATTCCAAAGTGGTAGGAAGCTGGTTCCCCCCTCGGGACCCTAACCAAAGCTCTACCTCAGGCCCCCAGTTCCTCACCTGGTCAGGTATTCAGGGCTTGGCAGGAAAATAACTCATATAACACACAAAACAAGGGGCCTGATTTAGATCTGAGCAGCAAAAGCAGATATCCCCAAAGACGGTGCTCCGATAGGGCCTCCTATCACTGTCTCTGATCTTGTTCCCGAGAGGAAGGAAACTAGATGCAAACTCCAGCAACGATAAATGCACGAAACAAGTCGGATCCAATATCCGAGTTCACGCAAGGAGCCCCGACTCCTGCCGTGATTGGAAGAACAAAAGGGGCAGTGACAAGAGTAAGCGGAAGCCTTTGAGGACCTTGCAGAAAACACATGTCGGGGAGCCAACAAATTCTACACCCGAAATGCCGCAGGCAAGGAGAGCAGATCTGGCAGGTCAGGGAGAATGCAGGACACAGTGGACGAACAGGTTGGATAGTCAACAGATACTGAGCGAGGGCCACCTGTATATATATGACAGTCACTGTGTGACAGGCTGAGTTCATGACGGGAGACACATAGTCTCCCCTGCTCTTGGGAGCCTCTATCAGATGGAAAAATCCGAAGGAAACTGGAATTGAACAACCCTACAGAAAACCTGGGGGAAAAAATCTAGCCACCAGGTTCCAAGCCAAAGAGAAAATATTGGGATGCGTTTGAGAGGAATCAGTTATTCACTCGACAAACACTAAATTCGTCTTAGCCATACCGAGAAACGGAGAAGGTCTGTCCTTCGGGCTTTTCTACATCCTCTTTTGGGTTTTTTTTGATTGCCTGCTGATTTCCCTGCCTCTCACCTCATCCACTTCTCCATTCTCTCTTGCCCTGTCTCTCCCTGCCATATACCTGTTATGTACTTCCAAGGAAACAAATCTCTAACTGCAGAATTTCCAGAACAGAGCTTTTGCTGTGGAGAGACACAGGGAATGCAGCCCTGGACAGCCACAGACCTCTTGTACGGCGTTTGTTTCAGCGTCAGCCGTTGCGGCAAACCATCTATTAAGCTCCTAATGCATGCCAGGTGCTCGAGTAAGGGCCGTTTTGCTTCTTCCCCGCAGCAGCCTCAGATCTGGGCCTTGAAAAGTAGGGAATGGTTTGCAGAATGAAGAGAGCCGCTCTGGGTGAAGGCTACGGCTCTCGCAGTGCGAATGGGATCATGGGAAAGGAAGGCTATAGAGTGGGAGTGGTGGGGGGGTATGGGGGGAATCTGGGGCAGGAAGGGAAGAAAGCAGTAGCCGAGCATGAAAGAACCAGGCAATGAAAAGAAGAATTATGATGGCTGGTATGTGTGGGTCGCTGAATGGGGGGCCAGGCCCTGACATCCAGCATCTCCCCTCGTCCTCGCAGCGGACGTTAGGATGTAGGTACCCTTGTCATCATCATGTCAGTTCGATGGTCAAAGAAGCAGCCTCCGAGACAGAAGTAACCCGATTGACACTGCACAGTCAGCAAGCGGCGTGGCCAGAACTCAACCCAAGGCCGCCTGCTTCGAGAACTCACTCGCTGAGCCGCAGAACCCTAGCACGAGTGGCCGGGGCCACGGGGAGCTTCCAAACGGTGTTTAAAAAGCAGGTCGGTCTCTGCCATGAGAACGGGTCCCGGAGTGTGGTTAGGATGACGCCTCCTCTCTAAAGGTAAAATAAGAGTCATCACCAGTTGTGAGCTTCTGGAGTTTTCTCCCAAAGCCTTTCTGAGGCACCTCGCAAATGGTGCCCGACGGGAAGCAGGAGAAACTCAAGGTCTTTACCGAAGTCTTTCACGACATCTGACCGAGACCTTGGCCCCCACTGGTGATCTGCCTTTTCCTGCGCCCAAACCGAGAGCGTTTGGGCGTGTTCACTTGTCCGTTTTCACACGGGTCAAGAAGACAGTGGCGGTGACCAGGCCCAACGTAAAGATCTTACACCCGGTGTCGTCATCGCACTCTGCTCCGCTCCTCATCAACTAGCTTTGCAGATAAGTGTCTCTGTGGCCCTTTAGGCTGTGGGGACGCTTTCCAGCCTAGGGGACCCCATGATGAAACACTGTCAAACGTGCGCAGCTTAGTTTCTTTCCAGCCGTTAGTGTACGTCAGTGAAGGTCTCTCAGAGCCTTTCATTCCTAACAAAGACTTCATCCTCTTTCTCAGAGCGAAATCAGGCCCCGAGTTGGAAGGAGACTCCCAGGAAAACCTCAGTGGACGTGGGTATTATTCAAGCGGAGCCTTGGGCCCCCGAGTCGGGGAGGTGAATAATCCGGTATTGTCGGAGATTCCGATCTCTCGACTGAGATGAAAAGACCAGGCCGGTCCCCATTTCCCTGGCTCAGTGGTCAGTGAGAATGCATCTCATCTCACGGGAGCCGTGGGGGCCCCAGGCCTTGGACAGACTCCAGTGCACTGTGTCCTCCCTAACCGGGCTCCAGATGGTATCGCGGAATCACACTAGATGTCAGAGGCCCTTTGAAATCAAACTGTGCTCATTCTCCGTCCGGGACCCCCTTCAGCTCAGGGAGGTGACGAGCAACATAACAGAGTCACTTGTTCAGTTACCAACTATTTATTGAGTCCCTGCCGGGCTCCAGGTCCGTAATGGGCATTGGCGATGAGGTGGGGGACAAGCCTGGCCTTGAAGCTGCCACTTGGAGCTTACCGGCTGGTAGGAAAGACAGGCGTTACCCCAGCCATTGTAAACTGTGAAGTAAATCAATGTCCAGGTCCACCGGGCAGCAAAGGAGAGGTGGTAGGGGGTGGGGGCTTTGAGGGGTACCGGTGAGGAGCCTCTAAGAAAAGCCTTCACGAGCGGGAGACAAATGAATAGAAATGTGAAGAAGAAGAGGGAGCCGGCTGAATACAGTGAAGGGAATGTTTTCAAGGTCAAGGGGAAGGGTCAGAGGCAGGAAGGGGCATAATCGGTGAGGAACGGAAGAAAGACCCACATGATCGGAGGAGAGAAGCTGACAGAGGAGGCCAGAGGAGAAATAGCCATTCCAGACCTGGAATCCAGGGCTCCTGGCTCCTACCTGAAATAAGAATCACAAGGGGAAAGCAAAGAGATCTTAGATGTGCCAGGGTGAGAGAGTTTGCCCTTCCCGCCTCCCCCGTGAAGATGGAAGGGTTTGGGGAGCACACAGTGTTACGGGATGGGGGGTGGGTGATTACACTCGAGGCTGCCGAATGTTCTCGGGGCAGTGTCATGCAGGAGGTGGCCTCTCTGCCTGAGCAGGTCGCATCTGCCGGGAAGCTTTGCCCCAAATGGCCACCACTGCACGAAGAGGCAGCGGCGACGGTTGGGAGAAGCTGTGGCCTCCCGGCCACCGTTTCTAGCCACCTTGGAAGCCAGCTGGATGAACAGACTGCCACCCCGGGGTCAGGGCTCCTCGCTGAGCGACAGGGCCCGGGACAGGGTGAGGCGCTCGAGCAGTGGGGATAGCTCATCCGGTCATAGTGAACATTGTGTTGGTGTCGATGTTGCCTTCGCAGGCGTTTTCTCCAACTGGAACTAACTCTGGGCCTTCAGGTGCCTCCAGAGGACTTAGCATTCTCTAATCAACTTTCGAAACAAGCATCACTTTGGTAAATTAAAGCTGCCCGAGAAGAAATTGCTCAGCCCAGGCCACAACCAAGTGCCTCGTGGGCTCCCAGAGTTCAATCCCCCATCACGGGGTGGCCCAGACTCTTGCTATGCATTTGAACTTGTCCTGCAAAACTGAAGTGTTTCAGGACCCAGGCACGCAGCGTTGTAAAAAGGGGCAATTAAACCTATAAACCCAGGGTTTACAGGGGAATTTATAGTGTCAGAGGCTTTTTATAGCTTTTTTAGATTAGTTTAAATAGAGGAAAAAAAGAACCAGGGAAAGAAAAAGAGAGGACTTGAAACCCGAGGAGACTTAAAAGTTCAGAAAGAAGCTTTTAGGAAGCACGGAGGGGTCATAATCAGAGGCACATTTTCCCGTCTTGCTGTCTCTCGCAAATTAGAGCAGAAAAAGTCAAGAATTGCTGTCTCCCACCATTCCCCCACCCCCCTTTTTTTATTTTTTTCTTCTTCTGGCTGTCTGAGAAGAACTGCAGAGGCTGGAGAAAGTCCTGAGGAGGAGGGGGGTGGCTCAAAAAGGTTGCAGCTTGTGAGGAAACTAGCAGTTCCCTTGGTGACATCAGTGCTTTTCTCTAGGCCCCGGGAGCGAGCAAGCAGAGTCACTGCACTAGGCGGCTCCCTGGAGTCAGTGGCTGATCCATAGAGAGGGGGGTTTGTCATGGGAGACGGGAGGGGGTCCTCGTCAGCCAGACGGGGACTTGGGGCCTCAGGATACAGGCCACGTGGAGAATGTGAACGTTCGTCGAGGTCGCTCAGATAGTGGTCTGAGACCAGGGACGCATCTGGCCCCCCTTCTGCTCCTCCTCGTCCCTCTGCCCACAGGGGCCTCCTTCCTCTTTCTCGAAGGATCGGGGGTGTCCTTCTTGTTTCTGGACCCTGGCTCAGTCTCTTTCCTCTGCTGGGAATGCCTGTCCACCATCTTTCAGGTTCCAAACCCATCGCGAAGGTCCGCTTCGTAGCAGGATGTATAATTGTGGGTCTAGTGGGCTCTGTCTTCCCTTTAGGGAGGAAAAATACACACACGGACGCACACACACGAACACGCACAGAAACGCACACAGAAGACTGTGTTGGTAAATTTACCAAATATTGGAGAAAGAATCTGCAAGGAAATTATAACAATATTCAATATTCGGCTCTAAGAAATACGACTGCGTGTCTGAAGGGCACGGAAGGAAGGAAACTGATGTTTTTCCTCCTTCTGTAAATTTTTTCACCTTTCGTAAATTTTCACTTTTATTCCGTGAGCGTGGATAACCTGGTCAAGATTGAGAATAAGCTGCATTTTTTAAAAAAGGTTGGGACTCCCTGGTTGTGATCTGCACCAGAAATTTGCAAGATGTCACTTATCCTTGAGGGAAGCCGGGTGGAACGGAAGGATCCCTCCATATTATTTCCTACGACTCTGTGTAATGCTACAATGACCTCAAAATAACAAGTTTCATTAAAAAAATTAAACTCACTTCCTCGAGGGGATTCTCTCTCTGTCTTTTGCCGTCTGGATTATTAGTCCACAGTGTACGGGGTGGTTGAAACCCACATCAATCGTAATTGTTGGTAGGCCCTGCCCGTTGTTACGTGTTTTGAATATCATCTCCAGGTATTCATACTTTTATGATAGCCTCGACGCCTCCTTCAAACAACACTTGTCAAAATTTAATTACGCCCTTGAAGAAGTTTTCCAATGATGTTTCTCCCTCCCGCTAGGCCATACACTTCATATCGCTGTTCCCAGTGCCTGTCCCATGCCTGGTCCAAAACAGGCCGCAGCAAATAGGAATCAGACACGCGAAGGAACTCTGACCTGGAAGAGGCAGTAACTCGGCATCGTTAGCCGCAAAGACGTGAGCTTCCATGAGCCCCCTTCTTCCTCCGCCTCCAGGATTTCCAAGTGGAGTTCTGCAAGAGGTCATTGGACCGGCCTGATCTGCTCTGCTTGGCATCCAGCGTTCCCACTGGACTTTCTGGCCGCCACTCCGTGGCCTCGATGCCCATTTTGTGCATCTTTTATCTCTGGCTAAAGGGCTTTCTTTTGGCGGAATCTATCACAGAGCAGATACACGAGGGGAAGTGAAGGTCAGGGTTCAGGGCTGGCACCTGGGTCGGGTCCGGCGCTGCTGCTTAGTGTGTGGTCTTGGGCGCACGACTGAACTGCTTTGCGCCTTGGTGACCTCATCTGTAAAATGGGGCCTACGACAGCACCAGCCGCACAGGGCTCTTGTGCGAGTAGCAAGAGCTGAGAACAACGGCCGGTACACAAGGGGACCCTTCACAAACGTCAGCTCGAAGCACTATCCGGAGCTTTTGAAGAGTCCTCATGGCGCGACGATGGGTTGATTTTCTTCCCAAAGCTGATCTGACTCAGTTTGAAGTTTTGGTTCTGCCACAAAAGTCAAATTCAGTTCTCCTGGTGAAGGAGCTTGAACTATGCTATTTCCTGTCCTAATTAGAGGCTCGCTCCAGCTGATGTAACCCGTATTTTCCATTAAGTGGACTCAGCAATGTCTGGGTTGATTCTTTCTTTGTCCAGATCCTTAAAAAATATTGAATATTTATTGAGTTCCAGGAATTCTACTAAACGCTTAAATACAGGATTTTATTTAATCATATTTAACCATAACCCCGATTCTGAAATCATAATTTTTAAAAATGTATCAGGCACCGGTTATTATATTCAGGACCTGAGTTCATTTAACCCTTGGAAGGGTCCTATAAAGTAGACACTGTTATTCCGTATGAGGTTGATTAACTTTCCCAAGTTCACAGAAGTCGTAACTGCTGGAACCATCATTTGAACTTGGGTCTGGCAGATGCCAGAGTCTCAAGTGTATTTCCAGCCCCCCCCCCAACCTATTAAATCATAATAAAAATTCAACTAATTGTGTGCACTAGCAATGCATAAACGTTACGCCCAGAGTTATCTGTGATTTGCTAGATGGGGGGCTTTTGCACAGTTCAGACAGATTAAATCAGAGGGAGGGAGGGAGATAGGGAGAGGCAGAGTAGGGAGAGGGAGAGAGGAGAGTTAGTTTTCTTTTTCTCATGTGCATGGTATTTCCATTTTTTTTTTAATCAAAGGTTGTATTCAACTTCTGTGTATCACAGACACATCTATACTTTAGGCAAATTTCTTTTAAAACCACGCATCATGTTTTTTAATTAGATTAAAATTTTAAGTAGAGGGGTTAGCTATGTTACAAGCCATGTTAAAAAAAAAAACACGTATCACTCATTTTTGGAAAATTAAATGAAAATTTAAGTACAGGGTTTAGCTATTCAAAACTATAGTGAAAAAAGATGTATCGTGTGTGTGTGTGTGTGAATTAGATAAACTCAAGTAGAGGGTTTAGCTATTTTTAAAGATTTTGTTAAAAGAATATGGATCATTCACTTTTGGAAAAGTAAATGAAAACTTAAGTAGAGGGTTTAGCTATAGAAAACTATAGTGGAAAAGTATGTATCACTCATTTAAAAAAATAAACTTTTAAGTAGAGGGTTTAGCTATTTAAAAAAAATTATAGTGTATTCTCATGGGGGAAATGAATTTTTATAATGTAAGTAAATATCTTTAGATGTCACCTCACATCCCCCACATACATCTGATTTTTACATTTGGGTTTTCTCGTCTGGGGTTTACCACCTCCACCTCCCACTGCATAGGTGAGTTAGGTGGTGGGGGCTCACTGCGTATTCTCTACACCAAGATGTCCCCCCGGAACTCTTCAGCACTATTATTTACTCCAAGTATTTACTCTGATCATTCCATCCAGGAAAATACACAAGCAGGTTGTGCTTCTCTGTGATTCCTGATAGCCTTCCCTTCATCCTGCACCATTTTTCCAGGGCAGGAAACCCAAAGGGACAGCAATCAGGAAGAAGGTTCCATCCTCCTCCCTCTCGATGGAAGTAGAATAATCCAATCAGTCCCCACATGGAAGGCCTTCTTATCTATCCAACAAGGCAGGGCGGCCGTGAAACCATGTCGATTTGGCGTGCATTGTTCTCTCTCTTCCTCTGTCGTTCCTTGAAAACTAAATTTGATGGAAGAAAAATCAATCCACACCGAAAGGGAAGAAGAAAAAAAAAAACAAAACGGCTTATTTTCACAAATTTTTGTTTTGTTTTGTGTTTTTGGAGCAGAAACCCCGGACTTCCCAAATCAAGTTAAGTGAGTCCCAGATGTGGACTCGTTTCAAATGAAAAACACACCCCATCATCTCGGGCAGAGCCCTGCTTAAGGAAACCGGTGATTGCGGTGCCTGACACAGAGCTTTTTCTCCGGAGAGTTTGTCCCAGACTGGGCAGAGAGAGAGAGGAACGGGGCGGATGCAGGACTGCCGTGCCTCTCCAGCCCCTCGGGAGAAGGCAGACGGAGTTCAGGCTAATTAGGTTTGGGGGCCCCTTGCACACTAATCGGAAGAGCGGAATAGTGCAGAAGGATGGCTAGCTTGGAAACGGCCACGTGTTGAGGGCTGGCTTTATTCGTGAAAAAGAAATTCCCATCACACACCCAGGACATGTACTGCCGGGGACCCAAAAAAAAGGAAAAAATAAAATAAAAAAACCAACCACACCGACAACAGAAAAACCCATCAGCATGAAACGACGGGGATGCTCACACTTGTGGGCATTCTGGCGAATTCTTCTTCTGACGGGGGAATGGTAGATGGCAGCCGGAATGCCGAGAAATGACGGGATGTGCAAATTAATATATTTCTTTCAAAGGCCAAGAGGAGAGGAGGGCCTTTTGACAGCCTCGGATTCAGCCATTAAGCCGCGCAGCCCGACCGGGACGCTGACATGTCGCACGAACTTTTGCTTCCCGTGTCGGACTCAAATCGGAACGGCGAACCGTGTAACCAAAGCCTTGTCTTGGTGAAAGAGCCTCCTTTTAGCGACCGTAATTCGCATTTTCATCAATGTCATGCCGCCCGTACATGAAAACAGCCATTTAAATGGGTTTCTTCTGTCTTCTCGTAATAGGTTTGATTTTACATTTCTTGCCATCTGGTTTGTCGAAGGGAAATGTGGAAGTACTTTTACTCTCTCTCTGCTTCTTAGGGGGCTTAGTGGAAGACGTGGCCTTTTCCTCTTAACTGCACTGGACTCTACCCCGGATTTTCCCCCCAAACAGGCCGCTTGGATATTTCTGTGAGACTCTTGCCTTTCTTAAGCAGGACCATTTAATCCGGCATAATTACTTTGTGATGAACATCTCAGCCATTGCTTCCAGAGCTCACACAGCTATGCATCCCCACGGCATCACAGCAGACTTTATTAAAGTAAATTGAGCCGGATGAGTTAATGCAGCTTTCCAATAATTATATTTCTCAAATTAGTCCCATAATAGCAATAATTGCTAGCATGCATTGAATGCCAGCACTCTGCTGAGAGCTTTAAATATACTTTCCCATTTGAGCTTCATCTCATCCCGATGAGGTTACTACCCTCGGGCCCATTTTACGGAAGAGGAGACTGAGAACCAGCGAGCAACAGAGCTGGGGTTTGAAGCAATCGCCATCTACAGACTTGCTAAGCCTCTAACAGAGCAGATGCTTGGGAGGGAATGTGCACAAAATATCAGGGAAGGTGAGAAAGGACTGCGCAGTAACGGATACCAAGTTCATCGTTAGGTTGCCTGCCCGTGGGGCTCTGGCTTTGGATAGGGGCACATGACCTCAGGCCATGGACAAGCAGGGGCAGGGGGGCGGGCAGCTAAGGAGGTGGGCAAACCCCTTGAATATTCCTAACCAGTTCAGTCCACCATCCAAAATATTCAACTTTAAAACGTCCCAGACATGAAAAGTGGGACCAGTCCTAGGGCCCACCTGGCACGGTGGGTGTGAGAGATTCGCAAAGGAGGAGAACCAGGGGCACACAGCATGCGTTCAACTCGTCGTAGCCATCGGTCTGTCCATCCACGCAGTTGGCGGGCGCCGCTTCATCCCGTACACTTTTCACATTGGCGTATTAGGCACCCACCACGTGCTGGTCACTGTCCAAAATGCTGGGCGATAGTTGTGGAGATCAGCGGTGCCTGCTTTGACGATGGTTAGACTCTAGTCTTGGAGAATGAACACAGACAATACATAAATGCAAACATGCCACTTTAAAAGAACCATAAATAAATAAATTAATTAATTGATTGATTAATAATAAAAACCATTTTAGATAATGATAAGGGCTGGGGAGAAAAATTTTCAAATGGGATGCCCAATACTTGGGAAGGATGGCTTGGGAAGGGGGTGATCGCTTTAGATAGAGAGGTCAGGGAAGACCCCCTGCAAGGTGACGAGAGACAAGCAGAAACCCGTGTGACGGGAAGAAGCACGCCAGAGAGCAGGGGAATGGTGTCCTAGGCACAGGACCCAGCAAGAACCGGGGCCTTGTGGCCTTGAAGATGGACGCGCCGGGCTACTAAGACCTTGCTTAGTGCTGTCGGTGTTTGCAGAGCGGTGTTTGTAAAAGCAGTAGCTGCTCTTCCACTACGGTGGTCATTCGCTGATTTGTTCGCCAGGTCTTTCCGATTCTCTGCGTTTCCTGACTCTGGTACCTGGGTGGCACCTGGGAAGAAGAGCTGTGTCCCTTCTGGGTAGGACTATTAGATTACCGGGGGGGTGGCCTCCAGCGCTCTCTCTCGCTCCAGGATGGAGGCTGACAAATTTGAAGATCGCGGCTAATCCATCACCCCAGGAATTAGCGTGGCTACGGTGTGTAGGGCCACCCTGCTGAGGACCCAGGACTGACACGTCCAGTGAGCGAGAATGACCTCTAGTCGTTTTAAGTCCCTGAGAATCCAGGGTCGTTTGTTACTGCAACGTAATCTCAACTGCCCTGACTGATACACTCTCCTTCGCTGAGTACAACTTGACGCCTTCCCCCCTGGGTTTAGGTCACCCAAACGTCATCTCCACCCACGCGATGGTCGCACAGGCAGGCTCCCACGCCCCTTGCGGATGGGAATGCCTGGAACCCGAGGACTTGCGTGGGCAGTGGCAGCTCAGCTGAAATGCGAGATTTCCAGGAGCAGCCAGGTACCCATGTGCCTATAAAATATTAGGTTATGGGGTATTTGCAATGAGACTCTTCGCAAAAGCTATTTGAACACTGCGGCGTTCACTGGTGCTGGTTTCCAAATAGTTCTAGAATGTTCCCCGAGAACAAGGTGGACTTGTACTTTCCTTGTCCCCTTGACGTTAGGCATGGCCACGTGACTGACTTTAGCCAAAAAAACGTCAGCAGAGGTGACACCCATCACTTCTAGGAGAAACGACCGAAGCTAGCGCACCAAACACCCGGGCTTTACTCATTGCCTCGGCATAGCAGCTCACGAAGAGACGGGGACCCCGGCTTGATTCCTGAGTTACTCTAGTGACAAACGAGCAACGTAACCCCCATTGATCCCACGGGCAGAAACACAATAGACGTGTCGCCAGAGCGAGAAATAGCGCTTGTCATTTACACTTCTAAAAATGTGGGGCTGTTCGTCACAGCCGCCGCCTCGAACTAATCGTGGCCGATCCGAACACCACACACACGACACCGAACAAGTCTGTGGCCAGGCTCCGATTTGCGACTTCAGAGGAATCATCTTCCTCCTCTTTTCCTCTTGTTTCAACCATTTCCTTCCTTTCCTTGTCTCTATTTATTAGGCTCTATCAGCACATGTTTCTGGAAACTTCTACAAGGGAAAATGGCTCATAACTCACACCCTGCTTGGTTGGACGGGCAGAGGCCATTCAGAGCCCAGAGTATCCTCCAACACCAACTATGCGATTCCTCCTACCTGTGTGTTTCTCCTCTTCACCTTCACGAATCCCTTCTATACTCCCAATGCGCCCAAACTTCTAGATCCTTCCGGGAGACTCGGCTCCCTAAGGACCATGCTTACTCTCAGTTCCCCAGAAGATGCTTGTGTGTCGTTTCGCAGCACACGGCCTCGTTGTGAGTAGGTTTGCTTTGGAATCGGGCCAGCAAGATGACATTCCCTGCCTAGCCACTTACTCGCTGTGTGACCTCAGGCCTCAGTTTTCTGTGGAATGAGGGGAAAATACACCTCCCCTTGGGCAGAGCTATAACAAGGATTAGGCATAACACGGAGCGAGCACCCAGGAGAGCGGCCTGTCGTTGGTCTAAATTAATGGCTATTTGGGGGGCAGGGAGATATGGGCATGCGAAGCAAAGGGGTATATAGAGTCACTTTAATTCGGAATTATGATCCAGTGTAGGATCATCCTGCGGGCTCTGGAGCAAGGCTGCCTGGGTTCGAATGCTGACTCCGCCTCTGGCTCCAGCTGTGTAATATGGGCGAGATATTTCATCGCTCCTTTGAGCTTCCGTTTTCTCATCTGTAAAACGGGGATGACAACAGTAGTGTTTGATTCCTGGGGTTGCTGTGGCGAGTGCCAGGCACATAACAAAGGTAAAATGCAGACGAGACCTTTATGTCCTTCCTATGTAAAAATCTGACAGCATCGCCTGCAATCAAGTCTATTTGGGAAACTGGGTGTCTGGTGAACCCTCAGTTTTGTGGGTTTCTGCAAAGAAGCATCCTCCAGCCTGGCCCTCTGGAATCCACCTTTGGAAACCAATAGGTTATGCTGTCCAACAAGGCTTCATTGTTTTCACCTCGGCGAGCAGCACGTGTTCCTTCTGGACACGCGTTCATCTGAGAAACACTTGGCTGCCGCCTCACGGGCTGCCTTGTCCGTCTCCGGGACTCTGGACGGCAGGACAAGGCAGCCCCGGACACCCGATCTCCCAGACCCCTCAATTCTAATCATGTTGTTTCTGAGACTTAGGCTCACCTATAAATCATTTTTAATGACAGTTTGAGAAGAAAGAAGTCGCAAAGCAAATTTTACATGACGTTCTCATCACCAACGGCATTTAATATCCTAAATCAAATGCTTTATGGCGCTGCATCGCGGGCCTTCGGGGGAATGAAGGAAAGCTATTATTTTTTGCCTTTTGTGCACCTTTTGTGTGCTCGGGGTCACTCACTTCAGGGAATTCCTGGCTGTTATGCTTGGGGGTTCGTTTGGGGGGGAGTTGGGATGCTCGGAGGGTCCGCCAGGATTCTTGGGGGACTGTTACACAATGAGGCGGCCTGTGCGGTGGGATCCAGAGCTGGTAACATGAGAAAGTTATGCGAATATAAGCCAGGCCTGATCTGGGGTTCCTCGCCGTTCACCTGAGGGGCCCCCTTCCTTTCCGGGGAAGTCAATACGGTGAAAATCAAACTAAAGTGACAGCAAATAAAAACAGGCCCAAGCTCTGCTCTCCCCAAACCCCAGCCCGCCTTGGGAATGAACGCGAACTTCTACGCTCCAGTTCCCTTCCATCCGACCAATAGCCTCTGAACGTCTGCCACGTGCCCACCATGTGCCTGAACCAGAGCTCGCAGAAGTCAGTCCGATTCTTCTTGGGGTGATTTAATCTGATTTAAGCATCCGTGTTTAAGCACCTACTGCATGCCGGGAGCCGGGTCAGCTGCTGGTGGAGGAGGGGGTCTCAGAGCGACTGGCTCAGGCTGCAGCCTCCAAAGAGTCAGACACACGAAGGTGCCAAAGGTGAACTCGCGGGGGCGGGGGGCGCTGGATGTGCCCAGAACGGTGCCCGGCACGTAACACGTGCTCAGCGCCTGGTTCATACCACGTGCTTAATAAACGGCAGCTTCACAAGGGAGGAGACCGAGGCTCGGAGGAGAGTGGCTATGACTCGAGCGCAGGGAGGTAGCGACCACCCATAGCACACGAGCTGCCTGACCATCGTGCGGAGTTCATCCTCACACTGCAGCTGGGTGACTGGGGCTGAATGACCTCAGCTCCCTGGGATTCAACTGATGATGATAATCCTAGGTCGAACCCTGGGAAATGGCCAGTTTTGTACTCCAGCGACATTTGCATGTAGCCCTTTCATAACTTCGATTTAACAAAAAATAACTTCCTCGTAGTGTTCATGTGAAGATGAAAAGATATGCAAAGCCTGAGAGGGCGCCCGGCAAATACCTGGGCCCTAGTTTTCAGTTACCGTCTCGGTGGCATTCCTGGGTAAAAGAAGAAGCGAGATGTACTCACGTCAGCGAGGACGCTATTTCCCCCGACGAGCCTTGTCGAAGGGGCCCATTCCCGCCTCCTGGGCTTGGCGATAGGGGATCAGCAATTTCCTCCGCCCAGCCAGCCGGGGAAATGATTTACCAGCTGCTCTTAGAGCCCCTTTGCCACCCCAGGGCAAGCTCTCCAAGCCCGAGCACCTCCTTTGAACCAGAACTCTTCAATTATTGTTGGGGTCCCTGTGCCCTTTCTTTTCTTCTTGTCCGGGGGCAGCTGGGGGGTGGGGAGGAGGACAGGTGTGCGTTACAGGTTGAAGCATAATGAGGGAGAAGGAGACCTTGTCCAGAAGTCTGTGTCGATTAGCGTGGCTTCCTCCGTGTCCCTCAGAAGAAGCATTTCATCTTCTTCATCATCACAGCGGCGGCAGCAGCATCTTTATCACCATCTTGATGTCTCATCAGCTACTGCTGCTGCTTCTTTTTCTTTTACTTCCTCTTCTCTCCCTCCTCCTCCTCCTCCTTCTTCTTTTTCTCTATCAGACGATGCCACGGCGCTCCAGACTCCCTTCTTCCTTCTGTTTCCATCTTCTCCCTTCTTGGGTGCTTATTCTCTTTGGGGTTTGGGGTTTCCCTCCCCCTCCCTCTCCATCCTGATTCAGCAACATTCAAGGCCTTAGACTTTCCCCGATCCTGCTACCCTTTGACCCCTGCAACACACGAACCTACCTATCCTGGACCCAGTGGGCTCAGTGGCATCTCTGAGATCGGAACAAATTGTGGACTTATTGCAGCCCTCAATGAGCGAGCTCAAACCTCAAAGCCTGGGCCTAGGCAGGCATGGGTATAAGGCAGACTGAATCATCGCTGGGGCCCTCAAAATGGTGAGCGAATGGATAGAATGACCGATCAAAACGATGCAGAAGAGAATCCCCCACTGTCCTCAACACTGTTCCATCAAATCCAAGCCAGGGAATGTTCCAGAATTTATGCAACATCGGGGTGTCTGCTTTGCCCACGCCTTAACCATTGATTGCCCCAACCAACCACGATTGGCTCCCAGAAGCCTAACCTGGCCATCATTGATTAGGTCAGAATTATCCCAATCTGGGCCACTCAGAGGACCCTTCCAAAGAATCTGGAATGGGCGCTGCAGGAGGAAGTCGGTGTCCCTGTACGCTTGAGACTGTGCCATGTGGACTTACGAAGACTGGGGGACTACCTTCCCCTCGCCACGTGAGCTGGAGATGTGAAATGATGATGACGGCGGTGGCGGTGGTGGTGGTGATGATCGCCAAAGTGTACTGAGCGTTTCCTCTCTGTCAGCTACTTGAGCAGTTTACACGTGTTGCTCCTCACAACCCTACGAGATGAGGAGGGAAGGAACGAGGAATAGTGTTCGTATTGAATAGATGAGGAAAGTGAGGGGGCGTTCCAAGTGCACAGGGTTGGCAAATGGAGCAGGGAAAGGCACTCGGCTTAGAAAGAAGACGCAAGTCAGTGTGAGCGACAGGGAGCAAACTTGCTCTGGGTCCCGATTCTAGGCCTTTGTCCAGCCTGAAGCCCTCCCCTTGGGTTGTGTGAGACGCCTCATCCCATTTTTCTTAAGCTTCAGGTCATGTCTCTTACTTTCCATCAGACGATGGTAACAGACAGCACCCATGCACTTCCCATCGAGAGGCACCGATTCTTCCTCATGGAACATGCGATTTGTGAAAGGGTGACTTTGAACCAGGGCCGGGGTTTAGGCAAGGCACATGAGACACCTAAGGCACCCAGTCCGAAGAGGCACTCCCTCTCCGGGTCATGCAAGTGAGGAGTTGGCATTCGCACAGACCCGAGAAGGAGTGCCTCCTCGACCTGAGCATCCTCGGCTCCTGGCTTCCCTCGTCTGAGTCTCAGCTCTGCCTCAAAGAACTCCTCTTCCTTTTCTTCCACATTTCCCCCACTTATAAAGTGAGCAAATTGAACAAAAAGGAGTTATTGTTGAGAATGAAATTCTGGTTCTGGCAAATAAATGACACAGTCACTGTAAACCCCCGCCTTGTGTCTACGGCAGGCATCACCAGTCAGTCATGGCCTCTTCTTGCTGAGCTTGGGACGCGTTCTCAGAATCCAGCTCCACAAAGAGCCATGAGGACCTACCGCCGAATATTGGGAGAAGCCAAATAGGTGAAACCTTTCTGAAAAGGGCAGGAGCCGGGTTTTCTCTCTCTCTCTCTCTCTCTCTCTCTCTCTCTCTCTCTCTCTCTCTCTCTCTCTCTCTCCCTCTCCCTCTCTCTCTCTCTCACACACACACACACACACACACACACACACACACACACAGCCTGCCAGCCCTCCACCCCAAGTCCCGGGGAGGCAGCCCCTCGGCAGGCCTGAGCTGTCAGGGAGCCTGGTCAGACTCATCAGGGCTGCTGGACAGCGATAACGATTTCCAGAGCCAACAGGAGGGAGCCTAATCCACAGTGAAAAGCTGACAGGGCCGGCGCCTCTGTGCTTCCTGCCAGCTCCTACTCACTCAGCCCCCACGTCGGGAGGTGGCAGACTCTGTGTGCCCTCAAGCCATGTCATCTCCTCTTTCATGATGCCAACGTTTTGACACAGCCGAGCAACACAGCCGGTAGGTGTGAAGTTGGAATTAATTTTCTTCTGGAAGGTCAAGTGCATTAATGAGCTTTTTGGCTGGCGTGTGTTGGTCTTCCCTCTCTCCTTGTTGCAAGAGGGAGAGGGAAAATAGAGGAGAAAGGGACACCCTTTCCTGCAGCTGTTTCCTTCTCTCCGTTCTCCTCCCTTTAGAAGACGCATCCCCTTTTCCAGAGCCCGGGAGGAGCCCCACGGGCAGGCAGTTGGGCTCTCAGAGCTATGGCCTGCCCTGGAGTGCCCGATTCCCACACTGCATGTGGGGAGTCTCAGCACCACACCTGCCTTGAGGGCCTGGGGATGAGTAAAGAATAAAATATCAGCCTGGGCCTTCAAGGAGTTTGGCTAGACCCAGATTTAGAAAAAAACCAATGGGCCCCGTCGGACAGGCCGCTCTGACTGGTTGGTTAGCAGTGGCTGCTGCAGCCCGGGGAAGCAGGGGGCATTGGAGGCCTCCCCGGGCTCAGCGGGTGCAGAGCCATGATCCATTAGCGATGTCTGCCTGGGCCCTCCCACGGCGCCGTGGCCATGTCAATAAAACGATTTAAAAAAAGAAAAAGGACCGTGGAGGCTTCAACAACTGAAAACTAAATAGGAAACTCAGTAAACAAATGTATTTAAAACCTAAAAAAACGAAAAAGAACCCGTAAGGAAAGCTAAAGAAGCTACATGGGAAACCGAGGCTGTAAATTCAAATGCCCTCGGGAGTCAGGAAGGTGACAAATGAGTAATGTGGCCCAGACGGGGCCTCTGCTGCCAAGGGTGCGGTTCTCGTGTGGAGCGGGGCTCGCTCCTCTGCTCAGCCAGGTCCTGCCGTGGAGGAGAGTGGGCTGGACATTATCACACGCGCCTTTTTTTCTTTCTTTTTCCAGGAGAGATCAGAAGTGATTTTTTTTTTTTTCCCAGCATGAAGTTGTAGGGTTTTTACTGTGGCCAAAATTCTTCATTTAAAAAAAAAAAGTTCTGGAGGTTCCCAGATACCTTGGATTTGTCCAGAAATGGGGCATTTCGGGGCCCCTGTATGAGAGACGACTGGGAGGCTAGGAGAAAGCTCCAGAAGTGGTGTTCAAGGAAATCCATCTGTTTCCCAGAATTCACAGCCCCCGAGGACAGGGTGTGTGTGTGTGTGTGTGTGTGTGTGTGTGTGTGTACACTCAGCACTCTGCACCTAGCACCTACGTGCGTAGCACCCACCACACTCAATAAATACACGTTAAGTGAACAGATGAAAGGGTTTAACGGAGATAACGTGCCAGGCGGCCTCCTCAGTGACCCTCCAGCAAGGGCTCTGCAAGCCTGCCCTTTGCTCGTGTCTGTCTATCTTCCGCGTTGCGGTCATCCGTCCTCGTCTCCCGAGCAGGAGGACACCGACGGGGCAGACACGCAGCTCACGCACCAGCAGCAACAGCTGGGTGCCCCTCAAACCCTGCGCCTTCTGCAGGAGGCCACTCGGAGCATCGGACTTGTTTTCTTCCGGCTCGTGGTTTTCTCAGAAAGATGCCGGCCCGGGAGTCCAGAGGCCCCCACAAACCCCCCCGGGGTCTGGGAGTGCTGTTCTTGCAAATCATAGCTCTTCAGAAAGACCTCCCCCTGCCCCCTTCTTAGTCGTGGTTTGATCCCTCCCCTTTCCGTTGACCACTGCAGCCTGGATGGCCAGAGAGCTCATGCCACATCACGGCTCATTTCATTTCCTTCACGGCTTTTTGACAGCAAGTGTTTTTCTCTTTTTCTTTTTCTTTTTTTCTTTGACAAATTTATATATTTTTTTTAATTTTTCAATTACAGTTGACAAACGACGTTATATTCGTTTCAGGTGGACAGCATGGTGGTTAGGCATTCATATAACTTATGGGGTGATCCAGCACCCCATAATTATTACAACATCATTGACTAGATTCCCTGTGCTGTACTCTACCCCCCCATGACGATTTGTAACTACCCATGTGCACTTCTTCATCCCTTCCCCTTTGTCACCCATCCTCCCAACACTGTGCCCCCAATCTGGCAACCCCTGGTTTTTTCTCTGTATTTATGACTTTGTTTCTATTTGTTTGATTATTTTGTTCTTTAGATTTCACGTATAAGTAGTCATGGGGCATTTGTCTTCCTCTGTCTGACTTACTCCACTCAGCACAGTTCTCTCTACGTCCGTCCACGCTGTTGCAGATTGATGGCAAGATTTCATTCCTTTTTGTGGCTGCGTAATATTCCATTGCGTATATGTACCACCTCTTCTTTATCCATTCATCCATCGATGGGTACTTGGGTTGCTTCCGATCTTGGCTACAGTAAATAAAGCTGCCATAAACAGACGGCAAGTGTTTTAGGAGCAGGTACTGTCTGTCAGACGTGGTCCAGGCACTGGGGACACAGCAGTGACCGAGGCAAAGCCCTGACCTTGAGGGATGAATATTCTTAGGAAAGTTATGCTTCTCTCTATATCTGTTCGATGGGTTCTCCCTCCAAGAACCTGAGATCCAGCTCAAAGTCCTTGGCTCTTCCTTCCATGACTCCTCTTGACATAACCAGTTCTTTTCTGCTTAACCCTTTCTTCCCTGACCTCTTTTGTGCCCGTAACATTCTTCCTTGCAGACCTGTGAGTAGCGGATGTGCCTACTTAGTTAAGTATGGGTAACTTGCTATTGACAGGGCAGCCTCCAGGGTCTGGTGGCCTGGGTATGAAGCTTCATTTCTCGAGTTTTACCTATGTGAACATGGGCAATCGAGCCAAGTGGTCTGCTCCAGCTCGGCTATTCTAAGTGCAGTTGGGTTGGTGGATTCTGTGGGGGGCAGGGGGGTCAATGCTTGAGTGAATCAAAATATACGCCCTGGCATTGGAGCCTGGTACTATAATGGGGACCTGAAGAAGGCCGAGAGACTCATCCCCTAACTCAGCAATGCCCCAAACGTGACTCAGCGTGACCACTGAAGGCAAGCACAGTTGTTCTCCAGGTGACAGACATCAGGAAGGAATTAAGAAACACCAAGGACTTTTTCCAAGAAAGAGGGACGAAGTAGGGGAAAGTGTGCAGGTCGATAGGTTTACTGAGCTGCTGGGTTTTAACCTACACACCAGGAGTATTTGAAAAGATGTTATAAACCTTATATTATTTTATCAATATCTCACAACCACCCTTTACAGGCATCAGGGCTCCTGTTTTGCAGATGAGTTAACAGACTCAGGTGAATGAAGTCGGGTGACTAGATGGCCAGTACGTGGTGGAAGTGAGTTCAAACGCAGGCCTATCTGGAGACCAAGCCGCTTTACCGTGTTTCTGCTCTGGGACCGGCTCCCGAGAACAGCAGGGTAAGGTATCCTTAAGGAAACAGGTCCTGGGGCCCGTGGAGCTCAGTGTCAGGAGGAAAGGATGCAAACTCAAACAATCGACGGCACATGCTCGAAGCAGTTCAGTGGCTCTTTTGCTGTGGGGGTGCATGGGAATCACCGAGTAGCTGCTTCAGATTACGAGCACTTACCCTCGTGCTTCTTAGTCAGCAGTCTGGCTGGCAGAGAACTCGGAACAAAGTGCAGAAATGCTCCCCAGATGACTCTAATTCAATGACCACTGGAGGCTTCTCGACCCTAAAAGCCTTGGTTCCAATTCTGACATCGCCCCTGACGAGCTGTGTGACCCGAGTCAAGCAGCTTCACCTCTCTGAACCTCTGTTTTTCCAATAGCAAATGAGGGTAAAGCCATTCTGGCGCCTTGTGAAGATTTTATAAGGGGCGGTGGGCAGGTGCCTGCCATAGACTTGGCATGTATTAGCCCGAAAGGAAACGTGAATTCTGTGCTTTCTTTTTTCAGGGAAAAAAAAGGGGAGACTGCCCTTTCCTTGCTCCCCCCTCACCTCCCTTGACCCAAAGAAGCCCCAAAAAGGTGGAGGGGGAAGCTCCTTTGGAAAGGGGCCTCCTTTTTTGGCAGCCAACCTAGAATTTCTCAGCTATCAGCTGGAGCTCAGAGTTCACACATCTGTGATGGATGAGCAGGGAATATAAACACCTCATTAGTGTTTGAAACCACTGGTCGGACTGGGGAAGACCAGCCAAAGCCTGAGAACTTAAGCAGAGGAATAACCCCTGCTCCCATAAAAATGAAAAAAAGGTGGGTGGACAAGGGAGCCACACAAATCACGGCAGAGTTATTTGACCCGCTCGAAAACTCTTAATTGCGGGCGATGGCCAACCTGTTGGGTGGTATTTTATTAACACAAATAGACGTTTGAAAGAGATTTCTCGCATGGCGCGCCAGTGTGAGAGCCTCAGGAATTCGTTAAATATTAAAAGGTAGTGCTCTGTGTTCCTCGGTGAAAGATGTCCTCCTGAGGAGGTTTCCCGCAAGTTAGGGATGTAAAGAAAGCGGAGAGGCCCAGGATGGATGTACGCTGTCAGCCTTGTCAGGGAAGACAATAAAATAATCATCATTGTGCATGTTTGCTGGGTACTCACTATGTGCCAGGCACTAGACGAAGCACTTTCTATTTATATTTATATTTATGTTTATATTTATATTTATATTTATATTTATATTTATAATTATATTTGTATTTGTATTTGTATTTATATTTGTATTTGTATTTATATTTATATTTATATTTTTACATATATATATAAATATATAAAATATAAAAATTTATATTTATATAAATATATTTATATATATATATTTTTTTTCCTAATACATACAATAACCCCATAAAGAAGATGCTATGAGCCTCCTCACTCTATAGGTAGGGAAACTGAGGCTGGGAATTCGAAGCTGATATGAATGGAGAAATATAAGGCGGGCTTTGGAGTCAGGCCGATGAGGGCTTTTCCAGGTCTTCTTATTTAGCTGTGTGGCCTCAAGCAAGTTACTCAGCTTTTCCGAGCCTCAGTTCTCTCTTTTATGAACTGGGGATCATCCCCACTTGATAGCTGAGGAAATTGGGGTCCCAGGGCACAGGGCTAATAAGTGGTGGGGCCAGAACGCGTCTGATGGTCTCGGACTTGATCCATTTGCTTACTGCTGTATAACGAACATCTCCAGGACATAGTGGTTTAAAAGCCGTTTCATTTTGTACGTGAGTTTGCAGGTCAAGAATCTGCGTGTGCCTCAGCGGGTCAGTTCACCTGTGGTCCACGTGGGGTTAGCTGAGGATCCGTGGCCGAGATGTCATCATTACTCACATGTGTTTCCCCTTCTTCATGTGGCATCTCATCCTCCAGGGCCTCTACGTGTGCCTGGGCTCCCTCACCGCATGGCGGTGTAGGGTAGTGGGGCTCATACTTTCATTGGCTTGGCCCCACGTGAGTGTTCCAAGAGGCAGGAAGCGTCCCTTCCACCATAATCCATTAGCCAAAGCAATCACGGGCCACTACCCTCTCTTGAATCAGAGGGAGGGGACGACAGAAGGGATGTCAGTCTCACTGATGCATGACGAAAAGACAATGAATGGTAGATTTTACTTAGAAAAAAATGTAAAATGGGGCTCCTAATACCCACTTGCCCACCCAAGGTTATTGGAAGAATTAAATTAACGAATGTAAAGTACAAAGTTGGCAGAAATTAGCTGCATAAGGAAAGTAAACTCCCTCCCTTTTGCAACTAGTAAGACACTCCGGCCAGGGAGGTTGCACTATCCCATGTGTAGAGCTGCCAGGTAAATTAGAAGACATCCAGGTAAATGTGTTTCAGGTAAATCATGAGTAATTTTTCTAATATAAGAACATCCCATGCAGTATTTTGGACACACTTATACTAAGTAGTTATTTGCTGTGTATCTAAAATTCAAATTTAATTGGGCACCCTATTTTTTTATTTGCTAAATCTGGCAACCTTTATAGCATGTGGATGGAATTGCTGAGAATAAGAATCGTGATTTCGGCCTCTGGCCACAGAGCTGAGGAAGACTGAATTTACAATTCGAATTAGATACCATCATGGTCTGTCCAGGCCCGAAGCACTCCTTTCTCCAATCATGCCAAGAAAGAAGCATAAGAGGAAGAACACAGAAGTCTAAGGGCTTCCCAGCCTTGCAGCCATCTTGGTCCCATCAGTGAAGGAGGTACCCCATGTTCAGTGGGTGTCTTCGGTCATGGAGCACGTGGCCAGGCCATGTTGCCCTGGAGAAGTGACTTAACTCAGTTTTTTCATCTGTAAAATGGGGATGGTAATAATAGCAATCCATCCCAAAGAGAAATGGTGAAGAATAAATGAGGTAAAATTACCAAGTGCTTAGAACAGTCCCTAATCCATGGTAACGGCTCAATGTGGACTTTTATTAATTATCAGTGGAAAGACAGACACGCAGACACATCAAAGGCTGCCAAAAGTGAGGCAACAGAAGTATCGGGGACGTAGCTGGGGTGGAGGAGAGTGGCCGCGGGGGAAAGCTTTATAGAAGTTATACCCAAGTAGGGTTCTGGCGGACGGAGTGGAGTTCTCCAGACAACAAGGGAGAAGGGCTCGTAGGCAGAGGGAACGACATGTGTAAGGAGATAAAGGGGAAAAAGGGGAAAGTGAAGGGAGCTTTGTAATTCCATTTAAGTAACTGAATGTCAATCAAGTAACTCAATGTCATTTAAGCAATTCAGTGTCAGTGGAGAGTGGGATGGGGTTTGACCTTCTAGAGGCCTAAGGGAGAGCCCTGGAAGGATTTGGATCTCACACGTGGCCGTGCCTCCTTCTGGGAGCCTAAAGCTTGTCTCGGCCGAGGACGGGCCTGATGAGTTTTGCATGTGGACCAAGTCCAAACGTCGCAGTGGGCGCGATGAGAGGGCAAATTAAGATGGAGACAGAGAGACTTTTACATTATTCCAGATGTCGAGGCTCAGATGCGAGGCCGCAGAGGCGAGGACATGCACAAGAGAGCAGCCCAGAGAGAAATTTCTGGAGTATGGGGAGGAGGAACTGGGTTTCCTGCTTCCGGCAGAGTGAGAAATTTGACTTACACGGTAAAACACTAGAGAAAGCACATTATGGCAAATGTCTTCTTAATCGAAAGCTTGAGTGTGATATTATTAACTCAGGGCCGAGCGTTGAGCTAAAAGCCTTACATCTGCGACTTTATTCTCACAGGAATCACATGAATTTGGCAATATACTCATTTTGCAAACGAGAAAATGGAGGCTTCAATGTATTACCTGGTCACGCATCCACTGAGTGGCAGAGACTAAAGATGCAGGGATCGGTGACCATACCTCTGTGCTTCTTTTCCCCATCATGCCAGAATTCAGCATTTCCCATCGCGCCTACTGCCGCTCCTGTGATTTACTTAATATCATTTTTAAGTGCATTTTGTCTAATCCTGGATAATAATGTGGCAAAGATCCAGAAATCCACAGACATCAAAACAGGGCAGAACATGCAAATAAGGACCGTTTCTACAACATTAGGTATCGAGTGGAAGAAAGTGGCACCAAAGAGTGTTCACTGTGTGATTCCATTGGTGTGAGGTTCAAGATCAGGCAAACTAGACAGCGGGGACCGAAATCGGAGCAGCGGCTGCTATTCCTGATGACAGACTGGAAAAGGAGGAAAAGAAATGTTGGAGGATAATGGCCATGATTTAAATTGTGATTGGGATGTTGCTCACACGAGTGTACACATTTGTCATCGAACTATAAACTTAAAATCCGTGCATTTTATTGGATATGATTATGCTTCAACAACAGCAAAAAAGCCTCAAATTTGGGCTTTTGACCTTCCAATGAGGTTCAACAGACTCACATGGGCAACAGGTGGGCCTTTGCTAAACATGTTCTGGGCCCGTAGATATATTGTTTCGTGGAGAGCAGGACTGTGTCGTGTTGCATTTTTGTGTACATATTTTCATTTTTTAGGTGTAAATATTTAAAAGGCTCCGCACTTTCTACTCAAAACAAATGTTTTGCTAGCGTAAGTTCTCGACGCTATCACTTAGAAGCTGCGGAACCTCAAGTAAGTCATCCATCTCCGTCGTTTCAGTGCATCTGTTTACTAAGTTTATTGGGGTGACATTGGTTGATAACATTATGTAAGTTTGGGGTGTAAATTGTAGAATACTCCATCTGTATATGGCATTGCGTGCTCACCGCCCCAAGTCTAGTCTCCTCAGTCACCATAAATTTGACCCTTTCACCCTCTTCGTTCTCCCCGCATCCCTCTTCCCCTCTGGTGACCACCTTTCTGTTGTCTGTGTCTATCGGTTTGCTTTGTTTGTTCATTTGTTCCTTTCTAGCTCATATCTCACACGTGAGTGAAGTCGTGCGGTTCTCGTCCTTTTCCGTCTTATATCTCAGCACGATAATCTCAGGGTCCACCCAAGCTGTCACAGATGGCAGTATCTCATCTTGCTTATGGCTGAGTAGTATTCGGCTGTGTATATATACCATATCGAGGGGGGAGAGGGGAGGTAGATGGACTAAATGGGTCGAATATGTGGTGACAGAAGGAAACCTAACTATGGGAGGTGAACACACAATGTAAATATATATAGGCCCGACTGTTAAAATGGACAGCCGAAACTTATCGGATTTCATTAACCAATGTCCCCAGAAAAAACTAAATAAATAATTTTTTAAAAGTAAAATGAAACAAAAGTATGTACCACAACTTCCTTGAGAATGATTGATTTTTTTAAAAAAAAAAAAAGCATCATAAAAATCAACGTGGACCGTGAAATGAAAGGGACAGAGACCAACCTAATCCCAAGGGTTGAGAAACTGTGCCGTGTCCAACGGGCACACACATCCCATCAGTAAGTAACTGGGCTTACTTAAGTGTAAAATGATATTTTCTCTTTAAATTGATGCATATTAGGGCATCCATACTAAGCTTTTTTGGAGCAAGTGACTCCACGAACAGGATTGTTCGGTGCCTGATGAAAAAACTGCTAAGAGACTCAAGTCACCAGGAACCGAGAGAGTCTGAGAACCTTCAGTCTAGGGGGGTAGAAAAAGGCCTATTCAAACCCAGAAGCAAACAGACGAATTAACCCGGGAGAGAATTTGGAGGGCAAACACGACTTTGCACTTCTGTGGAGTGTAAGGGGCAAAGCACCACACACACACACACACACACAGCAAAACAAAGCCAGTCTGCTGGTCCGTTAAAAGCCAATGGGCTTTGAGCTTTGTTAACGCAAAGCTCTTTATCTGAGGAGCTCAAAGAGCTTTATTACAGGTAAATATCCTTGTCTCCAGCGCTAATAGGAGCGGCTGGGCCCAGGGAGATTAGGGCAGAAGGCCTATTTAAGGTCCCAGAGCAGTCAGTGACAAAGTGGAGACGCACAGAGTGGTCTGTAAGGGGATTTGTCTACTGTCTATTGTATCAGCCTAAAATGCTGGATGGGTGTGCGAGGGCTAGGCTTGGAGGAAGGAGCTTGAGGGGGGACAGGGCAGCTTAGAATCACCCAGGGCTACCGCGGAAGGGACTTTGAGGGTTTGGTTTTCTAGACCCCACACTGAGGCTCTGAGAGGGCCAGTGATTTGCCCAAGTCTGCACAGCCTGTCTGCGGCAGAGCCACATGTGGGACGGGGGCATTCCCAACTTTCTCCTAATTCCCTCTTGGAGTTTTCCTGGCTCTCAAGCGATTTGTCTAGAAAAACCTATTAAGGAAATTCAATTTCTCTAAAGCGGGCTCAGTGGAACTTGAGTTGGACCAAAGCTGGTGTGGATTTGGAAGGTCTTAGAGAGACGAGTGGGAAGGCATCCAGGCTCCGGGGCAGAGCCCTGGCTCCGCGGAGGACTCGTGTGGGACCAGAGGCAAAGCGACCTCCCGCCTCTGCAGCTCTGGGATCCGTGAGAAACAGCAAGGGGTCTGGGCTCATTGGTCCCTAAAACGCTCTAGCGTTTCTAAATCCCCACCAGTGTTCAAGCTTTGGGGCCAACCCAGCGTTGCCAGATGAACTACGGCACACCCAGCCACATTTGAATTTTAGATAAATGGAAAATTAATGTGTTTAGTGTAAGTATAACCCCCATGTTACTGGGATATACGAAAACGTGAGTCGTCGTTGACCTCCGTTTACATTGACCTGTCATCTAGTATTTTTATTTGATAAACCTGGAAGACCTAGCCCTGAGCCAGATTTGTATCTCACGTGTTGGTTCTGGGGAGAATGTTGGCCCTGTAGTCATGCCCCACCTGAAGAGGTAAGACGGTCAGCATTTAACGTGTGGCTCTGAGTTTTGTCACGTGGCGGGCATGAGGCCAAGAACACCCCCCTCACAGCGCAGCCATCCTGTGGTTGGGTTTCCCAAATTTCATCGGCAGAATGGACTAGAATAAAGAAAGGAGGGGGAACTTGCCATGAAAATGGTTATTTGGGTTGGTAGGCATGATATTTGAGCCCTCGTGCCAGAAGTTTCTGGGAAGAGAATCCAGTTAAAGGGCATCAAAGACATGATCCCAGCACGACCTGGGAAATGTGAAGTCATTGAGATTCACACTGATAAGAGAAAGATGAAGAGATCTGTAGATGCTGAAGTCTAAGGGATGGAGCGAGGTAGCTAGGCCTGGAAGGCACCCTGGCTTGCACACGAAGGATGCTGAAATCCTGCTATGAGACCTTTCTCCGTCAATGTACTGTCCTGACAAATGGGGTAAGAATACTCACACATTGCATCCTATCCCCCTACCTCTCTAACTAACCTTCAAAAAGCAGATTTCTAGCCTGGACGTTGAAATGGCTGTTTTCTGCTTCTGGAACTCAGGGGACACACAGTAAATTTAAGCTGGGATTCTACCTACACAGACCACCTCTAGAGAATTTTCTTAGTGTGACCCAGAGCCGAACGGTTTATTACATTGCGTGGTTCCTTGAATAAAGTGCAGCGAGTTCTTGGGACAATCACATGCTCCCCACCTGAGTTTAGAGCCTGGTTGTGCTTACTACCCCTCCAAGCTCTTAATTTTGGTGAAGACGAGGCTGAGAACCTGCGAGAAGCCTCCGTATCCCTGTGGACGGACAGTGTTATATCGCAGACAGAAAAATGGACAGGCAGTAAAAAAAAATCTCCTGTCTGAGCCTCAGTTTCCTCCTCTGTAGAATGGGGCTAATGCTGTGCCTTTTGCAAGGTTGTTCTCAGCGATCGAGTGAGATGCTACATGTCTAGACCTTAATGCAGTGCTTCCCTGATTCAACTGGCAAAACTAGTGTGTATGTGTAAATATATAAACATATATGTGTGAATAGCGCAATATCAGAACTTTCTAAGATCCCTTTCAGAACTGTTAAAGAATCTGTCGAATGCAATCGCATAAACAAAAACTCTATTGTACTGTTTATCTACGTATCGATCTGTAGATAGGCGGATGGATGAAGGAGGATGTATATGCGGATAGCTAAATATCTAAATATCTTCGTGACATTGTCATTTGTCCTCTTTGAGACACTCAACAAATTTAGTAAAAGTATTAAATCCGCGAATGTTTAAACACGTTGAATCCACTACGTGCATTCAATAAAGGAAAGGAAGGCAGATGAACTCCAAGTTGGTTCTTTTGGCCCCTCTGGTCCTTAGGGCGCTGCCGAGCTGCCTTTGGGCCTAAAATAGTTGGATTTACGGAGCCTCCGTGGTTCTCACCTCCTTCCTGCATCCCTCCCTGCTACCCCTTCCATGTTCGCTTCTCCCGGCTTCTTCCTTCTTGGCAATCGGAAGCTGTTTTCCCAGTTTGACCCTTGGGGCTTTCCAGAACCTTTTTACTTAAACATATATTGACCTACGCCTTACTTCGCTGGGTGCATTTTGCCATAGGCAGCAATCTGCAGGTCATCCATTAGCCCGCGACTGTCTGCTGATGATGTGGATGGCTCAACTGTGTCTCTGGTGGACCAGAGTCCTTCAATTTCGTCTCCCCCTCCTCACCTGGCTGGCTTTCCTATGCCCCTCTGTCTGGTTTTGTCTGTATCTTCCCTCAAGCATTCATGCCGAAGATAAAAGGATTCTATCAGGTTCCAGAAAGCCAGGCAAAGGAAAGGGGCGTGACGTTAGCATCTGACGCCTGACGGATGTTCTGTATCTGTTCGCTGAATGAGTTTGCACATAGAGAGCAGGGCGTGATGCCTGCTTTGACTGTTGCTGTTATTCTGGAAGCTCTTTATAGCCCATCCAGAGCCTTGTCCAGTCCTGGTTGCTCCAGGGTCTACAACAGTGCTTGTCATTTATAAGGTTGTCAGTCCACTGGGGAACACATGGATGCTGGGTGTACGTGTTCTGGGGATCAGCGTTTCTTCCTTCCATGGTTCATTTTTTCTTTCTCCATCGGCGTCTTTGCCTAGTATCTTCCTCTCCAACTGCTTAGGTGTGCTGAGTCGGGGTCAGATAAATGTATTGACTCAATGAACCTCTAAGTCCCTCTCCCCTCTCCTTTGTGATGTGAAGACATTTCTTTTATATCTGTGTTCTCGCCGCCTTCCAGGAAGTCAGGGAGAACAGCCTTGAATATGGGTTTGATGTGATGAATTGGGGGAGCTATAAATTGGCACCATACAAAGCTTGGTACTAGTAATCCACCAAGAAGCTGGCTCTCCTGGCCTTGCTCTGCTGAACCTAGACTATCAAGGGAGCTGCCCAAGCCTATGGGTTTGGAAGACTCCCCATACCCCGCCTCAAGACCAACAAAGCTTCCCATGTAACAACTGAGGCCTGGGGATATGAAGTGTCTCTTCTCCCGAGAGTCCCTTTCCAGGGGCAGAAAGTCATGCGGTAATCATGGTTCTCACCAGTGGTGCTGTCCCTACCCATAATATACACGCTGAACACTTCACACGATGAACGCCTGTTATCCTCACCTGGAAGTGACAGACAGGGAAGCAGAGGGTCAGAGAGACTCGCTAATTTGACTGAGGTAGGATGAAAAGGCCATGGCGGCTCCGGCAGCATGTCACCACTACCCTCTTCTTAGTGTAATTGTCCTCTGAGCGGTTCTCAACTTGAACCCATAGGCCCCCAAGAAACTCAGGGACGGGCTTGAAAAAGCCCTTTGAAGTTGCAGTCACAAATTTCCCTGCTGGTGTATAATTTTGTTTTTTGAACCAGCGTCTCTAGCTAGATTATTGGGGGAGACCCAGTAATGACACCCAAATTATGAGCCATGGGTTAGAGCAGAACCAGAATTCGAACATGCGTAGTAAGAAGCAGTTAGCAACATCGAAGCCATCCCGCTGATTAGACCAGCTCCTACTCCCCACCAGATACAGAGTTCTTTCTTGAAATCCGGTCCTTACCTCTTGACAATTTCCTTTGGACAAAACTGAATAAGTAAAGAAGCCACTTGAAGCCATAAATATTATAGGAAGCAAGGAGCAAAGCCAGTGGGGCCCAGCATTCCCCAAGCCTGGAAAAGCAGGATTTGCCCAGCTTGTCCCAGGATCAAAGGGTCGAGGCAAACCCTTCATCACCAGCCTTCCCCATCAGCCCTGTGCAGGGCAGGAAGATGTCAAGGGGGAAGGCTTCCTTTGAAGTGTCAAGATAAGAACCGCCTCCACCTCCCCTCAGTGTGAAAGTGGTTTCCTCCAGGAGCCAGGGGAGGGTGTGAGGCATTTGGCTGTCTGTAGGAGAGCTCAGAGGAACTTATCGGCAGGGGCAGTCACCTCAGTGGCTCCAGGCTGTGTCTGGACCCTCCCCAAGATCCCCGGTAAACACCAGTCCTTAAAAAATACATAAAGTGTGTAGGCACACGACCGTTTTTCATTTCAGGGGCATCCCATCTCGGGTGTGTCTACACTGGCCTGAGCATCGCACAGTTGAGTGGATAGAGCTCCGCGCTCCTGTGGATTCGGTAGACCTCGCCCCTGCTGGCTGGGTCAGTTTGGGCGAGTCACGTGCACGTGGCCTCTCTGAACCTCAGTTTCAACGGGAATTATCCTCATCGTTCCCGCATCTAGAGTTCATCGGGAAATCGATGAGATGATACGCACTAACCATCTCTTTTCCTAATGTCTGGTCCGTAAGCACGTTCTTAAAATGTGAGCAGATGTTTTTCTTGCCTGTCTGGCTCAGATGGGCCAGATGGGCTTCAGAGTCGCGATGTCTGGTTAGGTCCTATTCTGTCCCCAGATACTAACTTTGCCCAGTTTTAAGGGCTTTGAGTTGGACTTATCTTCCCTTTCCAACATGGTCAGCGTGATGTAGCAGCTACGAGCAGATCGCCAGCATTTGAAGGCCAGCTTTGGCATTTAATGGTAACGGTGTGAACACTGGGAACTTCCTTAGCTGCCCTCTGCCCAGGTTCTCAGCTGTGAAATGAGGACATTTTGTAGATGTTTGTTATTGGAATTGGATGAGTCCTTATATTAACAATCACAATGTGCTTGGCATAGAGTAGGTGCTCAGGAAATGCGAGTTTTCATCTGTGCCTCCAGCTACCACCAGCTTCCGTAGGTGCCAGTAACTACTTGTTAGATGGAATTTATTAAAAAACAGAATTGTACCCAAACTTGGGTTCTAGGCTTTAGACGTATCTATTGGCCTTGCGCCTAAGATGCTTACCTTTTAATGGAAGGATTAATATATATTCACTCAGTCACTCAGATATAGGCTAGACAGTTATTCCCTCTATTGTAGGAAAAGCTTTGATGTGCCCAGCCGTGCCCTTCATGTGGATTTCCTTCTCCACCTGGAACATTCCGTGGCGTTCTTACTGGCCTTTTAGGGCTGTTCACGTTTGCAAAGCCATTAGGTCTCAGCTTAAATGCCACTTCTTCGTGGAAGCCCTCCCTGATCATGAATTAAGTCAGTTCCCCTATCTGTCCTATGTCACAAGCGCCCTACTTCCTCTCTGTTTTGAATGTTTGTTTTCACATCTGACTTCAACATTCTTCACTTCCTTCAGGGTCAGCTTCACACCTGCCTTTTGTCCGCTATATTCCTAGCACCTAATGCCTTGCCTGGCACAGACAGGCACTAAAAACAAACAAACAAAAAAATCGTGAATGGATAAATAAAAGGGACTTCCCAGGTGTGGATTTCCCCTGTTGGAAGGAATCACTACTTCGCTCAGGTCATCCCAGGAGTAAATGACACCTCCACCTTACAAAGTTTATTTAGCAACAGTGAATCCTGAAACGTTTGGAGGCTGCCAGACCCTCCAACGTAACTAGTCCAGGCTATTTGTTTTTCAGATGGAGGAACAGTCGGAAGGACAAAGCCATTCATCTAACTCTACTGAACGGGCAGAGATGGGACTAGAACTTAAGTCTTTTAACTTCCGGAATCCTTTGAAAGAAAGAAAAAAGTTGAATCCTCTCATTAAAGTCAACTATTCACTTAAGATGGAATAATTAGGACGCCCCCCCCCACTGGTGATGGGGGACATTGTGGCAGTTAACTGAGACAAATTAGCATTCTCATTAAAAGCAGATATTGAGTCTAATAAGAAAAAAAATTAAGACATGGCCTCGAGCAGACGTGAGCTCAAACCCTGTATATCTCCAGATCCACAATATGTTCATTTTTAAGTGAGAGCAATTATATTTCTTATAGGAATTTGGCAATTTATAGGAAATAATGCATGTATCGTATAATGAAGAATTTGGGCGACCTTTGTTCCGGAATAGGGGACTCTAAATCTTCGGAATTTCCTGAGTTTGTGGAATGCTTTTGTTATTCGTGAGCCCCTGGAATCACACCTGAATTTAGGCTAAGAGTTGAGATGACTTAGGATGGGGACTGGTCAACGCGAAAGACCAGCCATGTGATTAGAAGGTGGGGATTTGAGCCAGCCAGCCCAGTGGAAGAGGAGGACGGTTGGAAACTGAGTTCAAACTCACATCCAATCATTCACGCAGTCATGGCTGTGTAATGAAAGCCCAACAAAAACTCTAGGCACCGAAGCTTAGTGGGACTTCCTGTTTGGTGCCTACATCCGTGTTTTGGGGGGAGCGGTGCACCTGAGTCCACAGGGAGAGGGCATCCAAGTGCCATATTCGTCATCGTCCTACATCTCACTCCGTATGTCTCTCCGTTTGGCTGGTCCTGATTGGCATCTTTTCTGATAAAACTGTGACTGTGAGTATAGCACTTACTTGAGTTCTGTGAATTATCCCAGGGAGTAGAAACCCAAGGAGGCAAATGCAACTGTTATCCTCACTTTATAGAGGAGGAAACAGAACCTGAGAGATGAAGACACATGCATGAGGTCACACAGCCAGGACATGATAGAGCCAGGACTTCTGCCTCTTCAGTTGCAGAGCCAAACCTCTAACCACCATGTTCTGTTGTCCTTTGATTATGCTGTGAAGGCAGCAGGCTGGCCCCCTTCTGGAATTTGGCCCAAGCCATCGAGTTTCTGTCTCAAACAGAGCCCTGGCAGGAACCAGCATTCTCCAGAGAGGAGAATTTATTCATCACTGTGAGCAAAGTCAAAAGAAACTAATTAGCAATGGTGCAGAACCTTCTGGAAAATCAGGAAGATGCTCTTTGCCCCACTTATGCAGGCTTATCCGAACTTGGCGAGAGTTGCCGGTATAGGACAGCTAAGACAAGAGATGTGGCTTTCCTTACAGAAAAGCAGCCCCTGCAAACCTGCCACCTGGAAAGGAGGTGGCCAAAGGAAGAACCATCCCAAGCCCCTCTCTTGTCCATCCCTTTACCTCTGCAGCTAGTGCCTCCCATTGGCTAAACCCAAGTGGAAGCCGGAGGGCAAAGAGGCCCACTGAGGCAGCCCATGCTGGTCAGTCTCTTAGGCACAGGGCAGGACGAAGGCTGCCGACTGCGCTTGGGCCAGCAGTGTGGCTCTATTCGTGTCTTCCATATTTCCTGCTCTTGGTACAGGTGGAAATTAGACATTCCACGAGTCGGATGAAAATACACGAGATATATTGTCCTCCTGGGGCTTCTGGAGTAACCAAACCCCGAACTCAACTCCGCGGGCTTCTGTCACCTTCCCGGAGCTCATTTCCAAAAGGAAATAGCACCTGCCCGAAGGCTCCACCTGCCGCGGCCACCTCTCTGAACCTTCAGCTGCCAGGGGCTGACAGTGAGGCCCAGAAGCGCACTGATTTCTCAAGGGAAAGATGAGGGAAGTGAAAGCAGAAGTCTTCGGAGCGGGGCATGAAAATCCTTGTATAGGAAGGCAAAGGAGGTCGGCTCTGAGGGAGCTGGGGAGGGGGGGATGAAAATGCAGCCACAGCCTTTTCTGAGGAAAGGAAAAGACCTAAAAAGCACGTCCTCGATGCTTAACACAGTCAATGGGCAACTCAAGAACTTCTGTGCTTTGCGTTTGACTTCATTATGTGCTTTTTGATTTCCTGCGCAGAGCAGACCGCGGTTAATTAGTTTTTGTTCAGGTTAATCCAGCCTTTCATTCATGGACTTATTTTCTCTCACTAAGAGTTTTAAGTTTAAAATGTCACTAACAACCTAGATAATTTAGTGTCTAAACCCTCACCGGTCAGGGAATTATAACTAATGAATAATATGTTCAGCCAATTTAATTCTAGAAGCAGCTCATTAACATATCAAAAGACTTTAAAACATGCACCCTCTTTGACCCTAAAATTTCCTGTCTAGCAAAGGTTGTTGTTTTTTTTTTTGCCCTAAAGAAATAATTATGGATGTGCACTGATATTCAGTTAAAAAGGTGTACGCCGAATTATTGTTCAGGTCAGCAAAGACAGGGAACAGCCTAATTAATAGTGAACAAAATAATAATAACGTAGGCAGCAGTAATAATAAAACAACAGCAATTATCATGGTATATAATGTTTTCCCAGGCATCATCTTAAGCACTTTGCCTGCGTTAGTGAATTTCATCGCCACAGCAGCCCTGTGAGGTTAGTATCATTATCCGTCCCACTTTGGGGCTAATAAAACTAAAACACAGAGCGGTTAAGCAATTTGCCCAAAGTTACACTTAACATTTGCCTGGCCTGGGACAAGAGGAAAAAATGGAAGCCTACAGACCGTTTGAAAAGTTATAAATCAAGGTCATCAACTGATAAATTGGCAGTTTTCTGTCCCTCAGGCCGGACAAATATGCTTTCATTGTGGCTGGGGAGCCCAGGTCCGAATGTCGAATCCTCGGGCTACTTGGAGTTCTGCGGCTGGATGCGGTGACACAGAGCGGGCCTTCAGCTTACTCGCTTTCTCTCCCCACCCCTGGTTCCATCCCACACTGTGAGAGGTCACATGCAGACGTGTGTTGCCAGCCAGTAAGTCCATCCAAGCTCCATCGAGACAATAGGCCCCCCCCCCGACACCTCTCAGATCTAGGGGTACACATGGTGGAGGCACAGTTCTTCCAGAGAAGAGCCAGCACGAATTCTAGAAGTAGATTCAGGGGTGCAGGGCAGGCAATTCCAGGCTCCCAGGTACCTGGAGTGTGGTTTAGAAGGGCACGTGGGTTCTGAAAAGGTTTGTCTCCGCGCCCCACAGACTTCTCACCCTGTGAGAAGGGGTGGGGTGGGAGGAAGCCCAGAGCAAAGCCCTCTGGAGTGCGAGTTCAGAGTATGGGTTTCCTGGACCCAAGTGTTAACTCTGTTATTAGAACCAGCAATTGGACTCAGTCAGCCAGGCTCCGCTTAACTAAAGGATCCCTCAGAGTGAGATTCTCAGTAAATTGCGGCACATCCGTAAAATGAAATACGATCGCACCATTAACAAGTGCACATATCACACTGGAAAGGTACTCCCCAAATCCTATAGGCGGTGAGAAAGCGGGATATAAAACCGTGAGGGTGTTATAATTCTGTTATGAAAAAAGAAAAAACTATGTTACATACATAGAAAAAAGACATAAAGAGAATATACAAAAATGTCAATATGTCATGGCAACAGTGAGATTGGGGGTCATTTTCTTTTTATTCTCTTTTCTTAGCTGTATTTTCTGTGTTTCTCATAATAATGTCGATTGCTTAGTAGAAAGTGTAAAACACAATCAAAGTTAGGTTTTACAATTCAGTTCTTGCCCACCAGATTACAGAAGAGCATATTGGACCCTGTAGGACACCGCGAGATGAGAGAGGAGACAGAGCAGGCATGGCGAGGAAGAACATAGTGCCTTGTATTCACAGGAAACGCACTTTCTTGCACATTTCCCAGCTTCTCTTGCAGCTACATCGCAGTCCTTGTGACTGAATTTTAGCCATTAGAAATGGAGCAGAAGTCGTATAAAGTCATAAACCACACCTGACGCCTAAAAATCTGGCCCTCTCGCCATCTCGTCCCTTGGTATGCTCTCAGAGGCCATGCGTCCCAGAACCCATTCCTACTAAATGTTGGAGAGCCGCCCAATGCGCACCAGATCGAAAGAGCAGGGTGGTTGACCTCCTGATTTGCCTGGGACTGAAGGAGCTCTGGGTCTCAAGACTTGCGGTTCTAAAAACTGACAGTCCTAGGGAAAACCAGGCCGAGTAGGTCACTGACATGAGCAAGAAGTAAAGTTGTATTCTGCTAAGCCTCGGGGATCGTTAGGTCATCCTCGCCTAGCAGCAGAGCCTAGCCGCCCAAAACTGCTACGACAGGGAAAAGCTCAGTACTTAAGGGCCAAATACGTCCAGCCTAATGCCTAGCAGCAGCCTGCTGTGTACCCTCGTGACCTTTGGCAGCTCCCTTGAACTCTCTGGACAACAGTTTGCTGACCCGCACAAAAGAGATGACAACAGGGGATAGGGGGAGGAATGGAAATGAAAAAATGAAAAATCAAAATCAAAACCTACTCCATGGTGTCATTGTGAGAATCAAATAACACGTAATTCTGAAATTGTAGATGATAAATAGGTAGGTATAGATGATTGACAGATAGATATAGAGAGATATAGATGATAGATGGTAGATAGATAATAGATGATTTAGATAGATGATAGATAGATAGACAGACAGATAGACAGACAGACAGATAGATATAGGTAATAGATGACAGATGATGGAGAGAGAGAGGACTAGATCTATGTATCCTCTGGCAGTTAACAAAGGTAACAATTAACCTTGGACATTATATTTTTAAAACCCACTCCCAGAAGGCACCTAGAGTGACTAAACGCAGACAGATTCCAGAAGAAAGCTGATACCGGGAAGAAAGAAACTGCATTAGATGAGCTTCCTATTCTCATCGCTTCTAGCCTGAAAGCAATCACCGGTCTGCACCAATCCCAGAAAAGAAGAACCCAGGGAGGGAGTGCCCCACATTGTGTGTATCGACCCTGCCCAAGCCTCTGGCGGACGGACCTCTGGACCACGCTTACGGGAGGAGCCTCAGAGCGGCCTAGCGAAGGCCGGAAGGAAGAACTGAGGCTTCAGCTGCCACCACTGGGGAAGACGTTCTCGTCGCCCTGTGGGACCCAGCGGAACGTAGCATTTCCAGAACCTGACATTCACAACATCCACAGAACGATCCAGAATCCACCAGAAGACACACGGGCTGTTCGACTTGCAATAAACCCCCCGTCATTCGTTTACTTCTCAAGCCTTTGGTGAGAAGCTTTTCGTCTGTGCCCAGAATGCTAGATGCAGGGGAGGATGCGGTTAGGAACCCAGATTTGTTTGCGCGTGAACAGAGACGTGTTGAGCCCCTCCTGCAGCGTCAGACACCCTGCCGGGCTGGGATATAGTGACTTACCGTGAGGGTTCAAGCTTTTTGCCCTCGTGGAGCTTTGGCTTTTTTGCAGAAAAGGCAGCTATGAAAGGAACAATTACACAATTAGTTCATTAATACTGATCGGGAGACATGTTACGAAGAAGCTCGGGAGAAGGCACGGTCCAGCACACTGCTCTGCCAGGATCCCCACGGAGCCTGGAAGCTTGTTCCGTCTTGTTAGCACTCACACGCAGACAATGGCTCTGAGTACATTTTGGCCTCTTCTCCCTTAGAAGTCATCCAAAGGCCCTGGAGCTTTTACATTTGTGTCTTTCACACGTTCCTTTGTATTAAGGTTCTTTTTTTTTTTTTTTTCCTTAAAGAAGAAGAAAAGCAAAGCAGCAGGAAACACACACACACACACACACACACACACACACACGCCCCGCCACCATCTTTTCTTTCTCCCGATGATTACATAACTTCGAGAAAGCCTTCCAAGACTTGTCCTGTAACTCTACCAAAGCTATAAACTTCTTGAAGCTTAGTTGGCAAAGAAATCTATGCCAACAGCACATAAAACCCTCCGCGGCTGGGTGTTCCAGCAATCTGAATTCATATAAAAATGTCTGGGGCCCTAAAGTTACCCAACAGAAGCTGCTCACTTAGACGTGAGCTCTCCAAAACAATTACAAATTGGAAATCCTCATTGGAAAAATCGGGTCATCGGGGGAGGGGGAAATGGGGAATCACGCGGGGAGGGACCCCGGGGGTGGGTGTGTGGGGGAAAGAGGGCAAAGCAGAGGTGTAAACTCCAGCCGTGAGGAGTGCTTGGGGGAGAGGGGGATTATTTGAAGGAAATTGCACCGGAAAGTGTAACTTGGAGTAGGCGGCTGATGGTAAAATCAGTTTTTCAGTGTGGGCAAGCGGCTAGACTCAGGAGAGGCAGGAGAAGTGTGAAAAAATGAACTCTGAGTCAGAGGCTGCAAGAATCACTCCAGGCATCTTGGGTGGCGAACCAGGGCATGAGGTATAAAACTTGGAGGAGAAACAGGAAAGAGGTTGGGAGAAGGGAGAGGGGCATAGTTCACCCAAAGAAACACTATCCTTGGCAGAAACAGCAGCCTGGTGGCGGGGACCTTGCCACCTCCCACTGCTCCTTTGAGCTCTACGACATTCTGAGGATTGTGGGAAGCCACCGTGGGGACAAAAGAGGAGAATGCGCTACAGGAAGCAGAAAACGGTGACACGTCGTGGGCCGCCTCCCCCCAACCCAAGTGGTGTTGATGGAAGCACCTGACGGAAGGCGGAGCAAGCTCCTGATGTGCTTAGAGGCCCTGTGCACGACCAGAACAGAAACCAGAAGAAGGGAGGGTGCACAGCAGAGATAAAACCAGAGAGATCGTAGGAGATTAGGGAATGCGGAGGGTAGAAATCTGTGGGGTGGGGAGACCCAGAGGCCGTTGGGTACTGACCGAGCGTCTCTGTTCGGTTTCAAACGCCTGAATCCACTGCACCCCCACCCCACCCCCACCTTAACCCAGCCGGACCTGCTAGAATGCATAAACCCCCCGGGTCAGTGCTGCAGCCCCCTGCAGAGTGCTGGAGCCTGAGCCCCCAGGCCCTCCTCCTTCTGCCGCCTACACCAGAGCCCTGGGCACAAGCATCCCCGGTGGGGTCGAAGGCACTGGAAACCAGGTCCCAGGCCTGCCTCCCGGGCCTCCTATTTAACCGAGGGGGAGAACAATGGACATATAGAGATGCTATATTATTCTTTTCCTTCTAACCTAAGGGAGACCTCAATACTTTTTTTTTTTTTAATGTATTTAAAAGGAAAGGTAAAGGTTTTTCTAGATAATTTTTCAATTAGTTGAGTAAGTGCTAATAACAATAACCAGATAGCATAAAAGCAAAGAACAGCATTTACAGGGCACTAATATTTACATTTAAAAAGGAGGAAAGGTTATGTATTTGCTATTTCCTTGAGTGTGCATAAAATATTTCTAGAAGGATAAATAAGAAGCCAGCATGACGGATGGGCTCAGGGCTGAGAGACTTTCACTCTGTTTCTCTTTTTATTTTATGATTTTTCAACCACGTGAATGTTTTTCCTATTCGAAAATAGCCTTGGCGATAAGTGCTAATCTTTACAAAGGCCTACTGTGTGCCACGCACAGTGCCCCAGGCCGAAATTTAGAGATGAGAAATGTAAAATCGCAGCCTGTGAATGTCTGATGGGCTGGAAGGGGAGGCAGCAGGTGCGCCATGAGCTCCGAAGCGCAGCTAAAGGGCGGAATGCAGGGATGATGGAGAGCAGGATGGCTGACGGAGAAGGCGACCGACTAGAGTTCACTCACTTCCTTGAAGTTGTTAAACTTTTCTAAACTTCAGCTTCCTTGCTAACAAAGTGAGAATAGCAATGGTAAAGGAGGAGGAGGGGGAGAAGAGGAAGAAGGAGAGAAACTGATGATGATGATGATGACAAATATGTTGGTAAAGAAGGAGGAGGAGGAGACAATTTTAATGGACTGTTGTGGGGATTAAATGAGATAATATTATATATAAATATATAATATATATTTATATATAAATATTTATAATAGTTATAAATATATAAAATATGTATAATATTTATAAATATATATTTATATTTAAATATAAATATAAATTTATAAATTTATATTTATATTTATATTTACATTTACATTTATATTTACATTTACATTTACATTTAATTTATATTTATATTTACATTTATATTTACATTTACATTTAATTTATATTTATATTTACATTTACATTTAATTTATATTTATATTTATATTTATATTTATATTTATATTTATATTTATATTTACATTTACATTTACATTTAATTTATATTTATATTTATAATTATATTTATATTTACATTTACACTTACATTTACATTTACATTTATATTTATACATAAAGCGCTCAGCATCAGATTTGACGCGAGTCATCGAGTTATCCCGGCATTGATTAATAAGCTTTACCAGCGGTCATGATGGGAGTGGGACTAAGGAGAGACTCAAGGAGTGATCAGTCCTGGTGTGGAGGACTGGGGAGAGCTCATGGAGATGAGGCATTTGCTCTGGCTTCTGATAGACGGAAGGAGGGGTCAGATTTCAGCATCCGTGAGAGGGCCATCCCCGGGCAGGACAGCCTCGGCAAAGGCTTGGGGCTACGTGGGTGCAGCTGAATTCTCTCTCGGTGGGGCCTGGTCCCCAGAGCGGAGCCCTGAATCAGGTGTGAGGAGAGGCAAGGGGAGAGAAGGAGATCTAAATGGAATATGCTAGATCCTGGGCACCTGGGGGCGTATGATGACAATGCGTTCTTGCCCGTCTGTCTCTCTCTCTTAACACCCGGCCATCTTCCTGTCACATCAAATCCATCCACACTTCGGGGGAGTGTTTCGTGTGTGCAAGACGCACGGAAACTCACTCGCTCTGCAGAGACATGGTGCTTTTTAAGGGACAAGAATCACGTCACGGTCCTCGTCTTTTTGCCCGTCGTAGTAACACGTGAGATAATTCCAAATCCTGCGTTGCTCATGCTGCCGTTGGCCAAGCTCTCTGCCACTCGGGCCAGATGCACCCGGATAGTTGGGCGGTGGTATTAGTTCATCTGTGCTCCGTTGGTTTTGAATTTTTTTTTGTCTTGGAAGTAGAGATACCTTAGTGCCGAGGGTTAGCCTTTGGGCCCTGGGTTTCGATGAAAATGGAACGTGGACCAGATGAAGCTGGGAGACCATTTCGTTATCGGTGGTTATTCCTCTGGCAGCAAAGTAGGCGCATCTTACTTGACTTGGATGTACAATAGTAGTTACAAGATGCAGCCCTGAAACGTGAATGGCCCTTTTAAGCATCTAGATCAGGGTGGCTGAAGGATAGCCTGTGATTCTAAACTCTCCTCCTTTCTTACATGTTACCAGTTGCAGTGACTTAATGTCTCTTAACCCATAATATCTCATCATGGTGACAAATAAAATTCTACAGTAACAAGTTGTGCAAGACTTCGAATGTTACAGATAAATACCTGATTTCACATTTTTGTGTGTGTTCATCGCAGTGGCCTCATTTCTCCCAGGGTCTGATTTTATATTTGGAATCTATATGAACATTTTGAGCTGCAAAAAAAAATAAATAAAATAAAATACGAATTTTATCTACTTTCTACGTAGGTGTTCCCTGTAAGCATTTTTTGAGAAGGATTTTTCTGCTGGATAATTACATAGATAACGATGAGAGTGACAGTGATGATGATGATGATGATGGTGGTGGCGAGGAGGAGCAGGAGGAAGTTGGAAACACACCAGTGACTATTAACAGCTCTTTCAGGCCTGGGTTCAAATCGTGCATCTGCCATTTACCAGCTGCATGACCTTGAACAAGGGAACTAACCTCTCCGAACCTCCGTCTTCTCATTCGGAACTAGAAACGGCCCTTCCTACTCCTCAGTGTTGTTGGAGGAACAACAGAGAGGTCCCATCTTTGGGCCGATTCCGGCTCTTCAGCGTGGGCTTCCTGGAGAAGTAGCTTTAAAAGACATCTGAGGCTGAGGCCGGATTCACCAGGAAAGGGCCCAGACGTCGGTTAGCGACGTCTCCCACGGCTGCAGGAGGGAGAGACGGCTTCCCACAAGGCCCAGGTCTGCTCACCCTGGGTGTAGAGAAAGGCGGCTCTATAAAAGTAAACGATTCACACGTTGTAAACCAGGAGCAAGAATGGTTTTCCCATCGACTGCCCTGAGGTTGTTTCTCTTAAAAACTATACGTATTATATACACACGCCTGTATATGTAATATCTACATGCCTGTCTGTCTCCTTATCTATTGAGAAAGAGACAATAGGAGAAAGAGAGAGAAAGAGAAGGAGAGGGGACGTGGGGGTGGGGGGGATTCCAAAGCAGCCTGCCGGGTCTGATCCTTTGGTTGGCACCTGTTTGCAGAGCTGGCACCGTCCACAGCTGGGCTCTGGCCTCCCATCCCCGCGGAGTCATCATCGCGCCCCTGTCGTCGCAGTCCTGCTATCGTGTGCACCGCCCCCTTGCTCCCGCCGGGCTCGACGGTTCTGACACAAACCTGTGCTGTGCCTGCCTTTGGCTGGAAGCGGGGGATCTTCGTTGGCCAAGGGGAGGATGTGAAGAAGGATGCTTCTTGCTTTGTGACTTGGTGTCTTCGGTGGAGATGATGAATGCTTAGCAAAATGTAACTCCTGGTTCCTTGGAAGAAGAAATTCTTACACGTGTGTGTGCATGTGAGTGTGTGAGTGTGTAAATATCGATGCGTGGTGCACGTACATTTAATATATATTTCAAAAAGCCTCTTTTGACATCAAATGACTCTTGCAAAACAACATGTTGATGAGTTAAGTGTAAATGAATCAGAAACATGTGGCTTGAATTCCCTTCCAAATACCCTAGGGTTTAAAACGAGGGGGGGAAAGGTACTTGGAGAAAAAACAAAAATCACATTTTGGGTCTTGCGGAACCTAAATCATTTGGAAAATAGTTTAAGATGTTCGCTAAATCCAAAAAGCAGCTCGGCTCCCACCATATGGCGACGTCGAAGTGGCTCTTCAGATGAGCTGCGGCCTAGTTTTAATTCCTTGCACATGTGGTAAAAGCATCGCTGAGGACTCTCGAGCCACCGTTCAAGGGAATGCTCCGAGTCTGGATTCTGTGTGTGCGCATCTCATTTGCATGACAATGGCCACAGGCCCAGCTTTCTCTCCCTGTTCTTGCTGCACAGGGCAGAGCCTGGCCTGTTCTCTTCCCCTCTTTCTTGGGTCCCGGTGTCCCTGTGGGGTCGTCTTTTTCTCTCCACACTGAGGGCTTTTGGGGGGCTGGCCTGCCATTCCCCACTCTTACTGGTTTCCGTTTTTCCTTCAGGAGAATCGCTTTCGCTGGAGAGGACAAACGTGGGCATTTGGAATATTATTCCCAGGTCTTTGCAAAAGCATTTCCTCCGAGTCCGCTTCTAAGTAATCACTCCAGGATGCTCCCTGTTTAAAAAGCAGGCTGGGCAAATCCCCGGGAATTGGGGTCCTTAGGCATCACTTCCAGTGCTTCAAAATACCTCATGGGCCTTTGGGGTATCGCTCCCGCTGCACAGATTCAGCCAAACGGTCCAGAATGGAGCTGAGAAAGTTCTAGAATGGTGGTTTTTAATGGTCGTAGTATCACCCCCGGAAGGGGAGTGTCAGAAATGTGTGGGGATGCTCTTGAACTGTCTCCGCGATGTGACCTGTCCAATCAGAAACAGGACGACTCTCACAGTGAACCTGATCGTTGGGTCACCAACTTAAGTTTCTCACACGTAGTGCATGCCAAGAGCTGCACGTCTGCTCATCAGAAAAATATTCTTCACCATATTCCGCCGTGGCAGGTGCCCTCTGCTATTTTTCATAAACACGCAACAGCTGGGGCAAGGTTTATATCTTCCTATGGGGATGTCACCCTCCAGAAATCCTATGGACTCTGAGAGTTCGAATGCAATGATTGGTGACACCTGAGACTTCGCCTCAATGGTGAAGAGGCGAGAGGGAGAGGTTGAGCCTGTCAAAAAGGCATCAACTAGTTTTCATCAGAGGAAGAGGAACCCCCACTCCCACTCAGTACCTGCCAACGGCAGCCGAGCAGGTGGGCCTTCGCGTCCCCAGGGCTTAGAATTACCCGAGAGAAGCCAGCAATTCGGAGTCTGAAACATCCCCTCTGTTTCAACTAAACGAAAATTAACCTATTTCCCATTTAGAGAAAAAAAAAAAAAACTGCCACTCGCTGCCAGTATTAATTTCATTTCACGGGAACGCGCTCTTCGAGGCTGGAGAAAATCTGGCGAGTGTTCGATGTGAAAATAAAAGAGAAAAACTGTTCTTCGGGGTATTTCCGATCAGAACGTGCCTCCAAGCCTCATGTGGCAGAGATGTAGCCATCCGTCGGATTCATCAAATGACCCTTTGGCTAGCGACGGTTGGGGAATGACGCTAACGTCACGCCTAGGAGTGCCGCGTCTTCTAGGATGTGACATGTTCAGCGACGGAGAAAGACTCTTTGGTAAACGGAACTAGCGCTACGAAAACCCCAATGCTATGACGACAACGATGCCGCTTGTTTCCCAAGACTATCAACACACGAGGGCGACGCGAAAATAATCCCGAAAGCGGGATACCTCTGGGGGTGCATCCTGCAGCTGCAAGCATTGCCAGCGAATATTCTGGGGGCAAACTGGAAATAGGTTAAGCACTACCTTAGCCCATAAAAGCCCAGGTCTGTGTGATAGATGCTGCCCACGGAGCCCCCGTTTGAGATCTCTAAGGAAAATGAACGTTTAGGTCTGAAAATCTAGTATCATAAGCCAAGGGTCAGCAGGTTGTCCTGCGAGGGGTCAGGGTGCAGTACCCTAGGTTTTGCGGGCCACAGGTCCCTGTCGTAACTTCTCGACCCTCTCCACATTGTGCGCAGGCCGCCGTAGGCAATACTTATGAATGAGAGTGTTTTCTTCCCGTGAAACTTTACGAAAAAAGGTGGTTTTGTCCCATGAGCCACACTTTGCTGTCCCTGGTTCCCAGTAATAAACCACTCTCTATAGAAACCTACAAACAACCATTTAAACCCAATAGTAGTTTGTTTGTTTATTTATTTATTTATTTATTTATTTATTTATTTATTTATTTATTTATTTATTTTATCGTCTTTAAAAGTTCAGCATCCCACAGGAAAACACATTTGGGTGATCTCTCTGCCTTGGACATCCAAAAGAGCAATTGCATCAACACCACGTCTGTCCTTTTCCTTATTTATACATTTTTTTCTAACTTGGAGGACTAGTTGGTAACAATGAAACGTGACAAATGTGCAAAAGCGGTTCGTGACACACTCGCCTTGTCTGATGGGGATGTGGGAATGCCTGTTTTGCATTTGGGGTTTTGATATCATCTCGTTTCGGCGCCCGGAACGTCCCTTTCGGTCGGGGTGACGCTAGGAGTCTTGCTGGGAAATGACGAAGAGTCTCGAACTTGCCAGATGCTCGGCTGCCGGCTCAGCCAAAGCAGCATCTCCCTGGGAAGGGACATGCCAGGGGGTGAGGCCCCGACCTGGTGTCCCAGCCTGGGTCTCCGAAACAGGCCTGCCTCCTCCTCAACAGATGTGCGCCTGGGGCAGAATACTTCACTTCTTAGCTGTCCAGCGAGGGATAGGACCTAAGCGATTGCCAAACATCTACGGTTGCCTCATTCCTAAAATCCCCCACCAAGCCCTCTACCCCGAAGGAGAATTCTAGAAAAGGGTGTACGGCGATGGGATTCGTGACGGGGCTAATTGAACAAGTCTGTGCTGGATGTCTGGGGTGCTTATGCTCCCCCTACCTACTTTCCTTCCTTTGTGTCACAGCACCCCGCATCTGCCCTAATTGTCACCCGTCTCCTATTTGCAGGCCCTATTTGTGGGCTGACGATGGCCGCTGGATCCAAGAACGGGCTCATGACCCAGTGCTGGCCGATCTCAGCATTTCTTCCTCCTGGCTAGTGAGGGATGGGCTCAGCAATGGACGCACGACCCAAATCAGCCCGAGGAGAGGTGCCTAGGAGGGCCAGGGGCATAGTGAGTAAATAAGGGCTTTCTTTGTCCAGTTGGAATTGAGAACCCGGAAAGGCACAGACCCGGAGCCACCTTTGTCACAAAGTGAAGGAGGAACTCTCTCGGAATGAAGCAAACGGAGAGGAAATAGGGCTGAGGGAGGGCGGGAGAAGGATGGATTAAGCATCCGAATGCAGTCCTGGCTCCAGCTGATCACCTCCCGTGAGGAGCCGTCTAGGTTTCTAGGAGAAAATAAACAATGCCTTAAAAAAAATTCCCAAGACCTCGATTAGGATTTTTTTCTTCATTTGCAACCAGGAGAATCGTGACTTGAGTGGCCAGATGACAGGGATGGAAGCACCAACACCCATCGATCTCCTCTACCAGGGAAGAGAGCACGGGCTGACGCTGTGCCCCTGAGCCAGGCCTGTGCCCGCGCTGTGCTCCACGCGCTTTTTCTCGCAAGTAGCGAAACTTGGCGAGGGGGGCGAAAGGCTCAGAGATGCTACATGGATCATTTGAAATGTACTGAAACGCTGAGGCGAAAGGGGACTCATTGGCAGGGCCCAGGAAGCCCTCGTGTCGATTGGAGTGGGAAACAGATCGGGCCTCGCGGGGGCCTGGCTCCCCACCACCCCTTCCTCCAGGTGCTCAGGGGACGTCCAGCCACCACTCTCCCTTCTCCCAGCGTCTCCTTTCTTCTTTTCTCTCTTTGTGGATGGCTCGTCCCCAAATTGGCCTCGACAGAGCCAAGTCAGGGTCTCAGAGTCCCCTGCTCCAGGTTCTCTGGACAGAGGCATTGGACTGACCCATCGGAGACCAGGTGCCCAACATATGGTCACTTAGTAAAGATGGGGCAGTCCTTCCTGAGACTGTGAAGGGACAGGTTCCTTCACCCACTAAATCGTGCAGAGTATGTGCTCGTGACAAGCACCATTGCTACCTATTCTTCTCCCCTCCTCCCCTCCTTTCCCCTCCCTCCTTCCCCCTCTCTCTCTTCTTCCCTTTCCCAACCTTCTCCTTCATCTTAACATTCGTATCGGCGGTATTTGTATTATTTTTTAACATAGTCATCGTTCCTCAGAAGTTTCCTCAGTTTCGAATGTGGAGAAGAGAGAAAATCACCTACTCTCTACGCAGGCATTTGACAAAAGAGACTCTTTAATTCTTAGTTTCACCGTTAAAATGAATCGAACGATCTCGGACCGGCTCGCCTCGCCATGCGCTTGGAAGACCGGGATGGATCCTAAGGAGTCATGAGAGCATCAGCATCGTCACTGCCCAGAACACCCCCTGAGCCGTCCCCCACCTCCGGAGGTCCCTCGCGACAGCACACAAATCAGCCGTGTTTTCCTGGCACCCCTTTGAGATGGCATAATCTGTAAAAACCAAAATGGGCTCCCGATTCCATTATTATTTAATCTGGATTCTCTCCAGACTCGACCCTTTGGGGCACAGCGGCCTGCAGTGGGGCGGGTGACAGGCGGCTGGCCTCAGGAGACACACCGTGTGATTCCTGGCATTCGGAGGCCGCATCTTCCCACTGCCCTGCCCTCCCTGTGTCGGCCGATCCCGGGTGCCCGGCGGCTTTGTGACGACCTGGCAATGCCCGGGCAGCCACCCAGCCTGTCGACAGCCAGCAGTTGAGGGGAGAGGCCGCCGTCGGGGCCTGATGCTTAGCCAGAGGCCCCTGGTGGTTGTCATGGGCGAAAGCTCCGGTGAGAACAGGGAGGGACAACTCTGCTGGTGTGCGGTGCTGACTTGGGTGCCGCTCATTCTGGATTTGACCTGTGAGAGCAGGGAGGTGGGTGGCATTTGCTGATGGACCCTGTGCCAGGAGCCTTTTTTTTTTTTTTTTTTTTTTTTCATGGAGGAGGTTTCAGAGCCAGACAGAGTGGGTTCAAAGGTGGGGTGACCTTGGACATGCACTTACCCGGCCATTGGAAACGGACATGGTACATGCTTCTAAGAGTTTTCTCTGGACTGTGTGTGTACGATGATGCAGTAAAGCACCTAGTGTGAGAGCCAGGGACGCATTTCCAGTTCAAAAATCACAAGCTAACGTTCCCACCAGTGAAAATGAGGCTCCAGACAGGGCAGCTGTTCACCCCACTTACGCTCAGCAGAGCTTGGCGCTGCGCACGTGAAGCGCACATACGACAAAGCTAAATTTAGCCAAAATTTGACTTTTCACAGCTTTTTTTTTTTAATTTGGAACTCTAGCATACAAACAAGAAATATGCATAAATGATCAATTTAACACTTAAACCAAACATGTATTTGAGCATCTCCCATGTCAGGAAAAAAAACGTATTTCTAGCACCTAGAAGCCTCGTGTGTCGCGTCCTGATTAACCCATTTCCATTTTACCTAGGACAACGAATCTGACTTTTACGAGAATTATTTCCTGCCTTTCGTAAGAATATTGCAAACTGCAGATGCATTGTGGAACAAGACAGTTTACTTTGCTTGTCCCTAAACATCATAACGTGCACCATCTGGTGCGTATTATTCCGTGTCTCTGTTCCTAGGGCTGTGGCGTTGGGGAGACTGAGCGATGCTCTGGCGTGGAGCTGTGGCTCACGCATTTTCATTGCTGTAGAATAGTCCTTGAATCAGAACTTCCATTTGGAAGAGTTGATATGATCTGTACGTGCCTGGCACCCCTCCAAAGGTGGAGTCTGTTTCCCTCCCCCCGAATCGGGGATGGTCTTCTGACTTGACCGGATAGAATATGGAAGAAATGAAGTCGTTGGACTTCTGAGTCCAGGTCGTCTTAGGCACTGGCACCCCCGCTTCTCTGAGGCCAGCACCAGTTACAAGCCCAACGCCCCCGAGCTCACCATGCTGCCCGAACGCCCCAGGGACCCATGAGGAAGGCCATGTGGGGAGCCATCGTGATGCCCCAGCCCTTGCGGCCTCCTCTTACCCCACGCAGAAGCTCCGGTCATGCTATTTCCACATCGATCTCGGACTCTCCTGCCCCAGCCGACACCACGTGGAGCAGAAACACCTCACAGGAGCCCAGCCCAGCCTGAAGAAGAGTCAGAAAGAGTATAAACTGCCCTTTTCAGCTAGCTCCTCCCGTTTGGGGTGGTTTGAAACGCAGCAATGGGAACCGAAAGAACGTACAGTTGTCCCCGAGACTGGTCCCAAGACGCCCGTGGATGCTCGAAGTCGCTTATATAAAGTGGCGTCGTGTTTGCACATCCTCCCGTTGGCTTTAAATCATCTCTGGATTCCGTATAACACCCAGGACCCCCTAAATGCTACGCAAAGAGTTGTCATACGGTATTGTTTAGAGAATAGTGAAAAGGAAAAAAAAAAAGTCTGTTCATGTTCAAGACGGATGCAGCCATCCTTGGCCTGACTACACAGTAATCCTCAGCAACAACCTAACTTTTTTTTAATATTTTTGACCGTTGCAGATGCAAAGCCCAAGGACATGGCGGGCCAGTTGTATTCCTAAGGAGTCAGCCTGGCGGCATTTTTTTCTCTCGTCTTCAGACTGAACGGCCTATGTCTGTGCAAGGTTTACATCTTTGCACTTCGCAAGTGACGTTATCTTCGTCTTCATACATTTTTAAGTGCATCTCGCATCGCCTCATTTTTCACCATCCTCTCATCGTCTCCTTTTAGCCATATCTTGGCGTTTGTGAAAACAATACCGGGTTTAGGGCCATCGATGCCGCCATAAAAGAAAAAGGAAAAGAAAAAGGAAAAGAAAAAGGAAAAGGAAAAGAAAAAGAAAAAGAAAAAGAAAAAGAAAAAGAAAGAGAAAAAGAAAAGAAGAGAAGAGAAAAGCTGTCTTTAAAGACAGAGATTTAAAGTGCTGTTTTCTTAGCTGTTTTTCCTTCCAATGGATGAACCTCATAGAACAGCACTGGAAATGCCCCCTAATCCTGTTCCCGCGAAAGCGCACGTTTAGACAGATAAAAGCATCAGCTGATTTGGGTAAACCGACATGGTTTTGCTCTGAAAAGAGCAGCAGCATCAGGTTGCACCGACAATCTAGGGTGAAAGAATAAACCCCAGGTCTCTGGTGCCTGAAAGGGTTAACCGCCTCCCTTCCAGTTCCCTGCCTTGAGGTGTGGGGGAATCAGGAATAGCAACCAGCCTTTCTGCATTTGCACAAATGTAATTGCTTCTAATGCTACTTAACTTTGAAGAAGCTGCGCATTTTCATTTCACAGGGGCTTTCAGGTTTGATTCTCCTTTCAAAGGCCGCCTGGCTTGAACCGTTCTATAAAAGAAAGAGTGTGCGGTGGGGTGGGGAGGTAGGAAAGGGGAGAGAGGCTAGGAAACTGCTTTTAAAAAATACAAACATGACAGCGTGGCAGGCGCATTCCCCATACAATGGAGACAGGAAGCCGAAGGCCTCGCAGAGGAGCAGCGGACGGCGGGTGAAGTAAACAGAATGGGGGGGATCTGACTCCGCCCACCTCCCAGCAACTGGCTTGGGGCGAATCACCTACGGTTCCTGCACTTTGGTTTCCTCATCTGTGAGATGAGGCTAAGGACAAGGTCACAGGACCAGAGTGAAGAACCAAACAGTCTACCAGAGGGGGCGGGCTTAGTCCAACACCTGGCAGAAATAGGTCCCCGACCCTTGTCCCCTCCCTACTTAGCATAGCTCACTTACAGGAGATGGTTGAGAAGGGCTGACAGTCCATCCCAATAATGGGTTTGGGGCAATCCATTCTGTGAAAGAAGCCCCGAAGGCCCCAGAGGGTTCCCGGAAACCCCTCGGTGGAGAAATGCCGCCTGTCTGTCCCATCCGTCCCGACGCCTGGGGCCCTGGGCAGAATCAGATGTCACTGAGCCATCCTGGGAAAGGGCTTTGTTGTTTCTGTGGTTCCTTGTGACTTCTACCAACTGAAGACAGAAGCCTAAGGGGCTTAAAAGAAACTTCAAGGAGCAGGTTTCAGTACTAAGCCGTTCATTCGGACGACAGCGGAACCAATATTGACACCATGTCTAGATTTTCGAACCGTCCATGGGAAACCCCCAGAACCTAGCGAAGAAAAATGTGCAGCTAAGGTTGTCCTTGTCATCCGAACGCTGACAGAGGCAGAAGCGTTTTTGAAGAAGACGAGGTCGGCTTAATCCCGAGTTAGGGGTTTTGTATTCAATATCTCATTGAACCCCCAGAAGGGCGTGTTTCCCACCTTTTAGACGCAGAAGCAGGAGCTATGAGAAGCGGGGCATCCCGGACAAGACGGCTCATCTCTGAAAGTTCCAGAGTCAGGTTCAAATCCAGAGCTAACTCTGAAACCTGCGGTTGTCACCAAAGTGCTCTCTCGTCTCCCCACAGGGAAGTCACCTGGATCCTACTTAGAAGCCTGGGACGAAGTGGGAAGCGGGTAGAGGGAAATAGGACACCCATTATCCGGGGGGTTTAGGCTGTGATGAGAATACAAAGCTAAACCCAAAGGAAGGGTGCCGGAGACCCCGGGAGAGGCAGAAAGGCGGACGTTATGTAAGGAGCCATGAAGGGTTCCTCCAGGTAAGGCCGAAACAAGAAAGCAAGTAGCAGCTTAGACCTCACAGAGCTTCATGGCACAGCAAGGCTTGGTGTTCAAGGAAAATCGCTCAAGAGTCAGACCATAGGACACGAGAGGGGAACGTCACCTTGATTTTGTGCATTGGGAGAGCAAAGATGACCACGTAAAGGCCGCATGGACACGTTTGGGGCAGAAGCTTCAGGTGAAAATAAATAATTATGTCTGAGACCATCAGAGTGGCTCACTCTGCTGCGCAGACGTTCGTGCAAGGCCCCCCTCATTCACTCTCCCTAAAACTCCCAGCTTTTGAGTTTTCAGACGAGTGTGAAATTATAGACCCGACATACTCGGATCCAGTCCGCGACTTGTCCAGCCTGACCACCGTACCCGTCCTTTCACCCTTTCCGATGCAGGCATTCGTTTTCACTTCTGGGAATCCCGACGTCTTTTTGATCATTTGTCCAAGTTGGTTTTTCATTAGAGTGTTATGTTCGTATTTGCGTCATCTCTGGTACAGGGAGTCAGAAAGGGTCATCGGGATCACAATTTTCACCTTATTTCACCTTAGTGCTTCAGCCCTGGCATCGGGCTGGACACTGAGGAGGAGCGTCTATGTTGTTGAACATGTTGAAAGTGGGGAAATAAGTAATTGAAAGGTTCCTGGAATGGATTTGTTTGGGATTGAACACCAGAACAGGTTCAAACATGAGCACCAAGAGCTGACTGACAATTCTGCTTCCTGAATTTGGTCTTCCCGCCTAAAGAGGTGTTTCATCACCCCCCTTTCTCAGTTCCGAACTCGGGGTTTTGTGCTTGAGTTGGAAAAATGTTTGTCCACAGGCACCGGATGCCAGGCTTGGTGCCCGGTAATGCAGATGTAACAGTGAGTAAGACACCGTCTTTAACTCGAAGAATCGATAGGCCTGTGAGAGAGCTAAATGCATCAAAAAAATACTAAAATGATGCTAGCTACTATTTATTAATCACTCACTGCATACCTGCGACGTCATAAGCATATATTATGTCATTCCCAAGCTCTGCGAGCCTTTTGGACTCAGCCATGGTGGAGTCGTTGGTCCTGGACTCGCCCCCTCGTAAATAAATATGTGAAGCAGCTGTTTGCAGACGTGGGGCCGCTGACCGTGAAGAGCTGTGATCTTTGAGAGAAAGGCACGCTTGAAGCCAGCTCTGCCTTCACCCCAGATTTCCACTTGCAGCTCGGAGAAGTGGAGCCCAAACAGGCAGCAGTGCACTTGCTGGTGGAGAAGCAGGTTGGAGCTGGGTGCTGCCGAGGCAGCCGGGATATGAGAAGCAGGACAGGAGAGGAGAGAAGCTACGCAGACGAGAAACACCGGAAATCGGCATGGAGGGCCTCCAAGGTCTGGGCCAAACACTAAATGGCATGTGTGCAAGGCAAGACTCAAACTTAAAAGCGAAGAGCCACTGTCGGGGGCAGGGAGCGGCTCCTGTGAGTTAAAAAGTGATTCTAGAGATTGCACAGGGTGAGGAAACAGGGGAGAGTGTGTGGAATATGCTAAGCATACGCTTGATACCCCCAGCAAGGTCCTGCCTTAGGAAGAGAACTATCTTAGCCTTAAAGAGAGAGCGAGCTACCCTTTACCCACCCCCCACACCCCTCTAAAGGAGCCTAAACAAGTTACCAAGGGCAACCTGAACCTCCGGTAAATTAACTACTTGCCAGAACAAAGCTCGATTCTTTTAAAAAGAAGGTAAAATAATTCATATTTTCCACAATATAATCTCCACAGTGTTTGAAATAGAATTAAAAAAAAAACTAGTAGGTAGACAAAGGTCAGGAGGATGTAACCGATAACAAAAATGGAAAGCACAACAGAAACATCCTAAAAATATTCAGTTAGTGCAAAAGGATGCAGGGAAGTGGGGGTGCGGGGATGAAAACAGACAGAATAAATAAAAAAAATATATATCTATGGTAAACAATCCCAGCCATACGAATATTTACATGGAATATACATGGACTAAATACTAAATAGGACAGATCATTTGGATAAAATCGCAAGCCCCAGCAAGAGCTGTGCCGTAAATGTGCAGAGACAGATGGTTAAAAGCAAAAGAGACGGAAAAGAGGTTCCATGCAGGTGCTAACCTCAAAAAAGAAAACCCCTGGGTTGGCTATATTAAAATCAGGTGAGGGAGAGACAAAGAGGAGCGTCATCTAATGGGAAAGGGGTAAAACCTGTACCAGTTCACCAACGCAGCACAACAGTCCTGAATGTGCTTTACGGCAGAGTTTCTAACGGTGGGCATCGCCGATCTCTATCTTTCTTATACGTGCGTGTCACTCCAGGTGTCTCCCTTGAACTTGAGCTGTTCTGTGACATCCCTGGCCTAAGCGTCCCCGTTCCATTTCTTTCAGAGCAGCCCTGGCCAGGGATTGAACTCCCGGACCAGCCCTGACCCCCTCGTCATTCCTGCAGCCTAAGGATGCTGCAGCCTCACGTCTGTGGCTTATCTCGGTTGCTTCACCAGGGACTGGCTTCTACACTCTTCTGCCACCCGGGTAATTCATTCTTTACCTTAACTTATCTCCACGTGGACCCACCTGGAACGGTTTCCGTGTTCCAGTGGGACGCTAACTGGTACAGGGAGCTGATGAAGCTTGTTCTACCGATTTGCCGATGGGACAGTGAGGCCCAGCATTGTTCTGGGTGGTTCTTCTCAACTCCAGGCGCGTACCCCTTCGGCATCCACAAGGACTCACGGGCCAGCAAAATGTCGGCAGGTTTTGATCTGCCATTAAAAAATGACTTTTACAAATGGAAAGGCTTTTCCATCTGTATGATCTAAACAGAACAATCAATGTTTAAATAATAAATGCCCTCATTTTGAGAAGTCTGTCCTCCTCTGACGGCTTTCCTGGGCATGTCTGGGTCAAACTCAGCTGCCTGGGTCGGTCTCTGTCTTCACCACCCACCCCCTCCCCCCAAACCTGAGGGACAGTGCAAAAAGGACAACATTATTTATAACAGCCAAGACATGAAAATGACCTAAGTGTCCTTAGTGGATGAATGGATAAAGAAAATGTGACATATATATATAGGAACACACACACACACAGTATACATGTTCTCTACGTATATATGTATTATTATTCAGCCATAAAAATAAAGAAATCCCATTATTTGTGACGACACAGAAAAAACTTAAGGGAATTATGCTAAGTGAAATAAATCAAACAGAGAAAAACAAAAACTGTACGATATCATTTACATCTGGAATCTAAACAGTCCTGGCTTATAGGAGAAGAGGTTGCCAGGGATGGGGAGGTGGCAGGAACGGATGAAGGTGGTCACAGCGTCCAAACATCCAGCCATGAGCTGAGTAAGTTCTTGGGATCTGGTGTGCAGCATGGGGACTGTAGGTAACGATATGGGATTGTACACCTGAAGGCCACGAAGAGTAGATCTTAAAACTTCTCCTTGTCTACAGCCAAGGAGAACAAGCCCGATCCCATCTGATCTCGGAAGCTAACTAAGCAGGGCCGGGCCTGGTTAGTACTTGGATGGGAGACCCCCTGGAAGACCAGGTGCTGTAGGTGTAAAAAAATTTAAAAAAAAAGAAGTTGCACACTGACAAGGTCCTTGCAATCTGGGGGGTCAACCAAGGGTTGCCTCGCCTAAAAAATAAAAATTAAATTTAAAAAAAAATTCTTCTTTGCAGAACAGAAAGTATGAACCATGTGAGATGATGGATACGTGTTAACTAACCATACTGGGGTCATCACTTCGAATATCCACACATATCAAGCCGCCACAGTGTGCACCTTACACTCCCACCATGTATTATGCCAATCGTAACCCAATAAAGCTGGGGAAAAACGAAGAGCTCAATTCAGGAGGGAAAAAAGGAGAAATGCCAGTTTGGAGAGATGTGCGTATTCATAACCTACGATGCCCATTTTAACACTGTACCTATCTATTTGCATATTTTGCTTGCGAAATATCTGTTTTGCCGATCAAACGAGGCAGCTTGCTCACCGAGCGGGCCTGGTTTTCGAGCCCACGCGGGGTTCGTGAGCTGTCAGTCGGGAGCCGATGATCCCCGTACACGTGATCCAGCAAACACCTTGCCTGCGCCAGGGGAAAGCCCGGCTGCAAAAGAAGCTTTGAACTGGGGTCCTTCCAGTTCACAGCAGCTTTTTTCCTCCCCGCTCCCCGCCCCACTGTCGAATTCTGGCTCTTGTAAGCTCATTCCACACCCTTTTCCGCCACCAAAAACGGTCTGATGGGCCACCCATCTCTGGGCCAAATGCACGTCGGCTGTACTGAATGGCGGAGAGATGAAGGGAGAAGGTTGCGGGCTCTAAGATCCGTTTACCTCTTACGTTTGAAATTGCACTTCTTTGTGTTATGAATCTACTACCTATTCTTTTCACACAATTTGGTAGAAAACATAGATTGAGATTTGAATCCCCCAAGTGCCGCGTGGTTTATTACATCATCTTTCACACTCACAATAATCTTAGGGGACACAGCCATTGCCATCCTCACCTCGAGCGAAGACGCTGAGGCTCAGAAGACAGAATTAACTTGCCTGCATTCTTGGTCAGCGTGCAAATAGCCCAGGAGCAGGATCTGAGTCTAAGTCTTTGGATCGAAAGAATGCACATTCTCAGCTTCTATGGTTTAGAACCCTCTCCTCCCCCCTCTGCCCCCCCCCCAAAAAAAAAAAGAAAAAAAGAAAAACTATAGATACAAAAATACTCTCTATTGAAAACCTTCATGGTCTGGTTTCTTTCTAACAACCAAAGTGATATTCACTCCATTCAGCTGGTGGGACAAATAATAACATCAAGAGTAATCTGTTTCGTGGTGTCTCCACGTCAGGGAGGGCTGAGCGTTGCGTATTATCTCATCGAAATTTAAAAAAAAAAAAAAAAAGCAATCGTATGCCTGCCACCTGGATGGAGGTGGCCACTATTTCTATTTTAATGTCCGTTCCTCGTGTGTTTTTCCTGTGCAGTTTTTTAATGGGATCGTTAATGCCTTGTGGCACGGTGTCTCCATGGAAAAATGACATCACAGACACCTTTCCCTGTCATTAAACCGTCCGTTTTCTGGAGGCGTCATAATTTATGCAATCGTTCCTGATTGTTGGCCTCCTGACTTTTCCCATTTCTACGACCGCAAATGTCATTGCGACGAACAGTGTTGTAGTTAGATTTTTTGTTGTTGTTGTTGTTCTAGGATACCCCCACGAAAACGTCTCCCCGTAAATCTGCTGCATTGAAGCTTTTGCAGATGCTCGCTGCTTGGGGGAGGAGAATAAATGTCGGGCGACGTTCTGTTTCCCTCCAAGTGTACGCGATCCATTTGGTCCATTTCCTCAAACCCTGGCCCCCAGCTAGATATTTTAATTTGTTCAAAACGAAGAAGCAAAAATGGCTAATTTGCTAGGTGGAACACGCGAAGTCACTGTTGCGTTGTTTTCATTTTATTGCTGGGAAAGTTGAATATTTCATCGTGTGTCTGACTTGTTCGTCTGAACTCTGATGCCATAGCTAGCCTGATCGCCTAATACAGACGTATGAATGCGTGTTAGGGTAACTGCTAGGCTGGGCGAAGCTCATGAATTTAATATGAGCAGTAGGATATAGCAAATGTAAGTCTCCTTTCTGAAACTGCTCCTTTTCAAACTCTACGTATCCGTGGTTCCTACTTAACGACCAAGCCGTAGACCCCTCCTGTGCCCTTAGTCCAGAGAACACTCCTTCTGGAGACCCTCACCAAGTTGGCCGGTGATGTGGCCACAGACCGGACCCCCCTGAGCCATCAGGACGAATTATTGCCTGAAATTCTCAGCCTGCACTCAACAGAAAGCTGCAACGCGAACTCCCTGAGGACAGCAACCAAGTCTCATGCATCTGTGTGTCCCTGGCATGTCCCAAGGTCTATGACCAGTCGCGTTCGCGGCAGAATAAAGGAGAGCTAAGTACGACACAGGAGGAGAACGAAATAGGCCGGGATGGCGCCATCCAAAGAAACACTGCAGGTTCCCAGGGGAGACGACTCCGACTGGCCCTGTTCAAACGAAGGCGGGCGGACATCTGCCCTGCCGAGCGCCTTCGAGGACACGTTCTGCGGCTGGTCTGTCGCGTGCTCATTCACCACCCCCCCCAGCTAGGCTGGTTGCGCCATCAAGTCAGGGGCGTCTTTTACTCTGTGCTGCTTGTTCACCACTTTATCCAGAGCATCTAACGCGGTCCCTGGCATGGAGCAGGCGCTCCGTACATCCTTGCTGAATGGGAGACGAGAGGGGAACTCAGGCTCGACGAGCTCGGGGGCTGGTGCACTTTATGATGTGACTGCGGGGAAGTGCAGTGCCTTCAGGAGGAGTGGATGCTGCTTACGGAAGGTAAATCCCCAAATCGCCGTGACTCCATACTCTCTCCAGGCTGACTCTGCATATATTTGTGATGATGATGATGATGATAATAATAATTAATAATAATAATAAATTATTATTATTATTATTATAAAAAGGATGCCAAAGTCCCATCAGCATTTTTTTAAAGAAATAGAACAAAAAAATCATCAGATTGGTATGGAAGCACCCAAGACCCCGAATTGCCAATTGAGAGTCATCTAGGAGAGTCACCCAACCACGTGGGGTCGTTGCATCAGCAAGATTTAAACTGTCACAGTTTAAAAAACACTAACATACGGTGCTGCTTGTGATAGACCACGAGGAACAAACATCTGGAAGAAAGTCAGTCTGGGCCGGGGCCTTTTCCCCGTTGTTCCGACAGTCAGCTCGTTGTCCCCACGGATAACGACTGTAAGGACACACGCTGGAATTTCACAGTTCGCAGCGCTCGTTGGGCCCCCGACGGGAAGGAAGGCAGGGCTCACGAGCAGGTTTTACAATGTGGGAAAACGACTCTCTCCCGGCGTTGGAGGGGGCTCGCCGAGGCCTCTGGCTCGTCCAAGGTCCCTGAGCCTGACATCTCGCAGCCTGGCGCTCGTCCCGCAACGTGATGATGTGCCGCAGGAAGAGTGTGATGACGTGCTACATTCTGCCCGCACGGAGAGCGGGATGTGTGTGTGCCCGCCGGGGGGCCTCCTCGCCTCCGCACCGTCCACACTGCGAGGTGAGCTTGGTCGTGGGGAGCACCGTGGGATGTTTAGCAGCATCCCTGGTCCCTACTCACTAGATGCCGATGGCATCTGCTGCCCGGTTTTGACAACCAAAAAAAAATAAATAAGAAATGTTTCCGCACATTGTCCAGTGTCCCCCTCTCCCAGGACAAACATCACCCCCGTGTGAAAACCGCCGCCCTAGAGATTTCTGTCTCTTCGTAAAAGTGTCGTTCACGTGTGTTTCCCCTAAAACCCAAATATAGGCTGGAAAGCCGCGCTCCCTTCCTGGGGGAGAAGAGAAACATAAAATGCGAGATGAAACTGAGGTAAGACGTGTCCGTGTCTGTGCTGCGTTCACATGTGGAGATCCTATTGAGGGGTGGTGTGACTCTCACAGCACGGTGCGTCTCTATTTAGCTGCGGTGGAATCTCATTCCTGCGGCGCGCTCTCATTCCACCGGGTCGCCAAAGCGATGTCGGTTCACCGAGGCCAGTTATAGTCGGGTCGGGGTTTCTTAGTCTCTGTTGAACCGTCCCACCTTTCTCCCAACGTCTCTGGGGTCGTGTGTGCCTTGGAAAAGGTCTCAGGGTCTCAAGACGAGCGTACGCTGTTTCCGGAAGATAAACTCCCCAACCACATCTCTGTCCCTATAAGTCATCCGAAGCGACATTTTATCCTCTTTATTTTGAAGAATGGGGATCACAACGGTAAATAGCAGGGAGCGCGCGAAGCACAACTGGCTTGGGGGAAACAAGCGCCAACCACCAGGACATGCAGGCTCTGTCAGCCCACCAAACTGTCTCGGGGAGGAAGGCAGTCAGTCATCAGTCATCCTGACGATCCGTCATCTGCTTCTGAAGTCTGCGGGACGCCCAACACCCGGGTTGCTGGGAAAGCGCCGGGGCCTTGTCATCCAGATGTTTTGAGGTCATGTTCCCCCACCCTCCATGTGTCAGCGCCCCTGGCTGGGAACTAGTGACACTGATGATCACTTCTCGCTGCAAAGCACAACAGTACCGCCCGCATGTGCGTGTGTGTGCGTGCGTGTGTGTATGTGTGCACGTGTGTGCGTGTGTGCGCATGCGCGCGTGTGTGTGCACGTGTGTGCGTGTGTGTGCATGTGTGTGCACGTGTGTGCGTGTGTGCGCGCGTGTGTGTGCACGTGTGTGCGTGTGTGTGCGTGTGTGTGCGCGTGTGTGCGTGTGCGTGTGTGCACGTGTGTGCGTGTGTGCGTGTGTGTGCGTGTGTGTGCACGTGTGTGCGTGTGTGTGTGTGCGTGTGTGCACGTGTGTGCGTGTGTGCGCGTGTGTGCATGTGTGCGCGTGTGTGCGCGTGTGTGCGTGTGTGTACACGTGTGTGCGTGTGTGTGCGTGTGTGTGTGCGTGTGTGTGCACGTGTGTGCGCGTGTGTGTGCGTGTGTGCGCGCGTGTGTGCGTGTGTGTATGTGTGTGTGCATGTGTTTGTGTGCGCGCGCGTGTGTGCATGTGTGTGTGCGTGTGTGGGCGTGTGTGTGCATGTGTGCGTGTGTGTGCGTGTGTGTGCATGTGTGTGTGCGTGTGCGTGTGTGTGCACGTGTGTGCGTGTGTGTGTTTGCGTGTGTGCGTGTGTGCGTGTGCGTGTGTGCATGCGCGTGTGTGTGCATGTGTGCACGTGTGTGCACGTGTGTGCGTGTGTGCGTGTGTGTACGTGTGTGCGTGTATGTGTGTGTGTGTGTGCGTGTGTGTTTGCGTGTGTGTGCATGTGTGTGTGCGTGTGTGCATGTGTGTGTGCGCGTGCGTGTGTGTGCACGTGTGTGCGTGTGTGTGCGCGTGTGTGTGCATGTGTGTGTGTGTGCGTGTGTGCGTGTGCGTGTGTGTGTGTGCGCGCGCGCATGCGAGTTAACAATGCACCACGGCTCAGTGCGGAGGGTTTTACGCGCGCATCTCATCCCTTGAAGTGAGGGTCTCTCAGCAGCCATGACATCAGTCCAGAGGCTCGGCAGTGGGCAGGGAACAGGTCTGAGGCCACCCGGGTGGGAGGGGCCTGTACTGAGTTGAATAGTGGCCCCCGAAAGATATGTCCACCCAGAACCTGTGAACGGGACCGCATGTAAATAGGGCCTTAGTGGGTGAGCTTAGGGATCTGGAGATGGGCTGGTGCTGGATGTAGGGCGGCCTGGTGTCCTCATAAAGAAACGGGGGGAGATCTGAGGCGCAGACACACAGAAGGGAATGCCAAGTAAAGAGGGACGCAGAATTTGGAGTGACGCGTCCACAGGGTGAGGAATGCCAGAGGTCGCTAGCGACCGCTCGCAGCCCGGAGAGAAGCATGGGACAGGTTCTTCCTCGGGGCCTCCAGAAGGAGGCAACGCGACCCACACTGTAATTTCTGACTCCTGCCCTTCTCCGACGGGCAGTTGTAACTGTGATCTCTGTTGCACGGAATGCCCCACTTTGGGGTGACTGTTTGGGGACGTCCTCGGAAGCTCACGCGACGGCCGACGTAAGACACGAACGCAAGGATCAGCCCTCACCTACGGGTCACCTACGAGTCACAGACCCAGCTCTGTCTGTAGGTTCCAGGGCCTGAATTCCACGGCTTCACATTCCCCAATTCAGAGACCCAGAGACCCAGAAAGGCGCAGCTTTCAGAGCAAGTGCACGTGCGTGCACAGACCCAGACGCACACGCAGAGCCAGACACGCACGCACTGCAGAGAGGCAGAGCGCCCACGAAGCCCTCCGAGCGATTTCCTAACATGATCGCTGACGCTCAAGAAAAGAACAAAAAGGGAAAAGATATTCGACTTGCGACTCCAACTCTGATCAAGCCGGCCGCGGGGGTCGGGGCGGCGGGAGGCGGAATAACCTCGGCCGTGCGATGTGAATCCAGGGAATTGGGCCTCTTTGGCATTCGTGATGATGTTTTATTAACACGGAGCCTTTTAATGTCTGGATTCCAGGCACCTTTAGAAAGGGGGAGAGTGCCGTTCTGGTTCGCACTGGATGCGGCCACGAGGCGATCGGAGAGGAGGGAGGGAGGACTCGGGTCAAGACATTATTGACCCTCGTCTTCCGGAGTGGATGGACGGACCAGAAATAGTCCAGATTTCTGGGCATCAGTGATAGAATCTTCTCGGAGTTCCCCACACCCCAACTGACTTTTCCTCGTAGAAGCCGCCTTCCCTCTTTCTAGATAATTCAGAGAACTCTCAGACATCCTTCAGGTTCGGTTCCCATGAGAACCTCCCCCTGATCTCCCATGAACGATGCCGATCATCCCATGCCTCGTACACACACTCGATTTCATGTGCCTCCATCCCAGCATTTATAATGCTTGATGCTATTTAGGGCTCAGTCTGTCCCTTTAGACGAAGAGGATCCTTAGCCCAAGAGATTAAAAAAGGCATCCAGGGCAGCCTTTCTGCCAAATTTGTTCGTAAATGTGCACCTTAAAGGCTCAGTCCTCTGTAGCTTTTGTGAATTTTCCCAAGACCTTCAAGACAGAAACACGTTTCAAGTTCGCGGCACTAAAAAAAGACTTTATCCACAGAAACAGGCAGGGGCTGGGTCTAGCCAGGTGCTCAGCCAGCAATCTCCTGAGCCCGGCCTTGGGATTCCATGTCCTTAAGAGCGGAATTTCGCTAATAATTCCGAGTTGTTAAGGACGACCTGTGAAGACGTCCACAGTCCGTGGCCTCTGCGCAGCCGCATGAGCAGCCCGTGCCATCGGTGCCGCTGTAAGCCCCTTCTCGGTGCCAGTTCATTCCTCTCCACCTGCAACCACTGATTCCTGGGCGGGTGGCTGAGCCTCCCTGGGCCTCTGCTTCCGAACTGGTGACCCTGGGGCAAAACGGGACTGTTGCGCCTCCGTTTAAAGCACTTTAAGACGCTGTTGCGTGATAGAAAGAGAATTAAAGTTTATCCCCTTCTCTTAAACATTTTTTTTTTCCCTTTCAACGAGCCCCTTTTCGACTAAAAGGAGTGTAAGGAAAGTGATGCTGAAATGGTTTCCCTTCTGAGCATTTCCTCTGCGGGCACGGACAGCTATTCAGACACCATCGACTTGCGCGGGTTTTGGGGTCTTTTTTTTTTTTTTTGACACATGCTGCGGTGACACGGCGATGTCTACGATCTTCTGTGTGATTAATGAAAGCTGCTAATATACACAGTGAGAGGACAGGCGCTCGCAGCTCCCCGCGGCTGCTAATTAAGGAGGTGCTGCTGCTGCTCATTTTCAGGATGCAAAGGGAGCTGCTCTGCCCTCGCTGTCTGTAATCATTTATCGAGACGCGGAGTGGTAAGGACATGACCTAGAAAGCAGACGATAATAAAAGAAATGTCTCTTTTCCTTAGAAGAGCCGTGAGAACGGTCGTGACAACCCTAGAATGTACTAGATGCTTCTACGTGCCGGGTACGCGCTAACTGCTTTTTGCAGGAATATCCTCGTTGAGTCCCCCCCACAATCCCCTACAGGAAATTGCCGTGCTTGACTTGTGTTGTCTTCCCCTTTAGGATGAGGTCACCAGTCCTACAGAAAACGAGTGACTGACCGTGAAAACGACATACTCGGCACGACTTAGTTAAAGAAGCAGCTTTGAGGTTTGGGGGAAAGAAACATCTGTGGAATTCTCCGGATCTTGTGGGTTCTGTATATGGGGCGGGGTGTGTGTGTGTGTGTGAGAGAGAGAGAAATGAGGAATGGAGGGAAACCTACAAACACATGTGTGCAGGGATGCGTGTGCAGAGACACACACGTACACACAACGTGGCCCAATCAAGAAAGTCCTTATGTTTGAGAAAGTGCGACATCCACGAGCCTGTCACAATTTTGACCAGCACGAGTGACGGGAACACGAGCACCTCCACGCGGCGTTGCGCGTTGGGCCTCGGTTTGCCCACAGACACAGAAGAGACACGCGAGGAACAGCCCCGGTCCGCTTTCCGCAAGCCGCACGCACAGCGACATTTATCCACTCGTCCGCGCGCACGTGCGGTGCGCCTGGGAACGGAGAGGAAAGACAACCTTGGGGATGGAAAGGGAAGTCAAAGTCACAGGGACTGGATGATTGATCAGGTGGGGCAAGTGCGGAACGAGACGAAGTTGAACAGGACACCGCGGTGTTCCCGGTGTGACTGAGTGGATGGTGGATCACGCCACGGATGGGCCGGGGGACCGAGGAGGTGCGAGTGCAGGTTCGGGGGAAGGTGATAAGCTCCGTCTGGGACATTCCAAGCTTGAGGTGCCTGGGGGACATCCGGGAGCAGATGTGAGAAGACGCATGGGGGTGTTTATGGGTCTGAGGCTTACGGAAAAGCCGAGGTAGGGAAATAAGGGTGAATCCTGGGACATATCCATACCGAGTATGAGGTGAGCAGAGGAAGGGGAGTAAGTGAAAAGGAGGAGGAGAAAAAGGGATCTGACTGATTCGAAAAATGATGGCGTGATCGAGAAGGGGGTGAGGGGCCCGAATGAGGTGTCTGTAATGGGGTGTGGCACCTGGGAGACCTCAGGACCTCGGTGGCCGAGGTCTCTCCCCTAACCTAGACTGGAAGGGCCCCCGGAGCTTCTTGTGAAGACAGCTCGGTTTTGCAGAGAGCAAGGGCTTTGCCCTAGGCAGACCTGGATGTAAATCCTAGTCCTGCAGCTTCCTAGCTGTGTGACCTTGGGTAAGCCTCGCGGCCTCTCTGAGCTTCAGCATTACCGTCCGTCCAATGGGACTGGTGACCTTTAGCTGAGAAGGCTGTAGGAGAGTGACATCTTGACGTGCGATCCATCCTCAGTTTACACTTTTCCTTCTCCTCCCACTTCATTATGTATTTGTATGACGGTATGTGTTAGAGAGAGAGAGAGGGGGGGGGGAGAGAGAGAGAGAGAGAGAGAGAGAGAGAGAGAGAGAGAAAGGTTACAAAGGACAGAAAACCTAAAGAAAAGGGGATTTTACGGCCTCCGGTGGCTGAAAATCCCAAAAGAACTGACTTCAGAGAGAGCTGGGTTCAGAGATTCAGACGAGGTCAGGTCTTTTTCTTATTCTCTCTCTGTCCCAGCTCAGCTCCCCCTTTGTAGGCTCCATGTTGAGGGAAGGATCGATCGGAATGGTCCCTGCAGCTCTGGGCTGACTCCTCACCCTCTTAGCACCATGCCCCCCCGGAAGGGCACACCTCTCCCTCCCGGGGGCGCAGAAAAGAGGTCTCAGCAGAGTCTCCGTTCCTTCCCAAAGGTCCGGCTAGAGGCACAGGCTCCCCCGGCGCCAAACGCTGGCCAGCGACGCTGCGACTGGCTGGACCTAAGTGGGTCACGTCACATTCCCAGAACTCAATCTCCCAAGGATGAACGTGGGCAAGGCCTGGCCCTTCCAGGAACAATCAAGAGTCTGTGCCCTCTACGCGGGGCATCGCTTGGTGCGTGCGCGTGGAAAGTTTTCCTGGCTCCTTACTTCCCAAGCGTGTTTGTGTGTCTTTCCGCCCCATTCATCGTTTTTACTCTAAACTGGTAGATTCAGGAACGAGATGCTAAGCCCCAGCTCCGTGCAGAACGGAGTTCTCGCTGGGGCAGGCCCTGCAGAGGGGCGTCTGCCGGGATCCCTAACTCCAGACCCCCTCCCTGGGAACGCGAGAAGGATGTCTTCAGCAGCCTCTGCTGACTCAGCGGGTCCACGGGGACCTCTGACACCTCCTGGCCTTTCCCGGAACCTTAAGGAGGAAGAGGAGAGCGTCGCGGAGGGCAGGTTTAAAATTAGAAGGGCGTGCAGCGCTGCCTGTGGTTCTTGAACGTCAGCCATTCCCATTCGGGAGGAATGGGAGATAAGGTGGTCAAGAGGCAGGAAGCATTTATTTAAGATTCCTATCACACTGGGAAGCTGGAGGGGGAGTTCGGTTCAGGGGAAGAACAGGATGTCGCCAGGATCCGGGGCAGGGCCGAGGGCAGGGGGGCACGGAGGGAATGGACATTGGGAAGGGAGAGCTTGTCAGCCAGGGGTTAAGGCGAGAAGGTTTGGAGAGGCCCCCACAGGAAGCCAGCCCTGAAAGAGGCCCCTTGGGAGCTGGGGTCCCTTCCATTGCAGAAGGGAAGATAGATCGTCTCTTCGAGGTCCTTGGATCGTTTCAGCGAGGCCGGCGTGCTTCTGGGTGGTCCACAGGGATGGGCATCTCGTTTAACTCTTGTGTGAGCTCTTGGTTCCCCTCTGTTCCCGCTGGAGCCCGTCTGCCCGTCCCCCAGCTCAGAGGCCACAACACTGACCTCCGAAGGGCGCCACTCTGCAGCTCCACTTGCCCTTGAGGGCTGCAGGAAGTGAAAGGCCAGACGGGCTGACGCAGGCCCTGGGATCGATGCCCACCCCACCCTCACGATGCTGAGGGCCACGGTCCTGAGCGCCAGTACGTCCCCTGTCCTTCAGGGGAAGTGCGCGGTTTCTCTAGTCTTCAAGAGCCGACCCCCCGCCTCCCCAACGAAAATAAAAATCTAGAGGAAGAAGCCCACGAAGAGGCCCCTTACAAGATGAAGGAACACAAATAACCAACAAGCACCAAACCATTCAAATAACGTTCAAACAACCCACGACTGCCTCGTTGCGGACAGCCAGGCACTGCCGTGAGCCTTGGGCATCCACTCACTGGTTTTAGTCCTTTGAGAGACCCTCAGAACCGTCTTCCCCCACATCACAGCACAGTCCTAGGAACCAGGGCACAGAGGGGTTAAGTTCCCTGTCCAAGGTCCCGGCTGCTGAGTGGCAGAGCTGGAGGAGGGAGGACTGTGCTCACCCCCGGATTGATAAGGGCCTGGGTTTGCAGCTGACGAGACTGGCCTTGGACCCATGCCTTCGCCGCTCGGAGCCTCAGTTTCCACCCTCTGGACAGCGAGGACGAAACAGCACCCCCATCGTAGAGAAAGCCTTTAACAAGAAAATCCGTGATCAGTCTGGGGCGTTGGGATTTGTTAAAAGCACGATAAACGGTAAAGTTTTGTCCAAGGCCAAAGTTTCGTTATTGTGGACCTGCAGGTCCCAAGGACCTACCGTGGCAGCTGTGAGGTGTTTCGAAGGGCCCTCTCCTGACAAAAGAAGCCAGAGGCCCAGGAGCAGGGCTGAGATGTGTCCCACCCTGTCCCCCCTCTCCCAGCTCTTCTGCGGGCTCAGCTGACAAGAGTCTGAGGGGACCCCTCGCTCGCCCACACCCGGGGCCTCGGGGGAAGCGTATGGACCCCTAGGCGGATCGATGGAGGCCTGTTTGCTCAGCTCCACACCCACGGTCCAGCTGAAGAGACGCTTTTGGGTTCAAGGCCATCATCAGTCACTCAGTAACTGGCCACCTCGTCTCCGGGGACAGCCTCGAGCTCGGGCAGGGGACTTTGCACATACTCATTGCCGGGGGGAGCGTCTGCTTCCTTTTGCTCTTTGCAGTAGTTATCGCTGTCGTCGTTTCTGTCACCAGTGACTGAGCGCTCACCACCTTCTGGGCCTTGCTGGAAAGCAGAAGACCTGGGATCCGAACCCAAGCCGCCCGACTCCAGAGTCCATGCCTGAGGCTACGATGCTCAGTTGCTTTAATTTAGCAGCGATTCTCTTGGCCAGGTGCACCTGCCGGTCCAGGGCACCCTCCCGTCCTCTGCTCTTACAGAAACCAAGGGGTGACACGGGGCCGTCAGGGTGTAGGAGGCAGCCAGGGTCACATACGTGACAAACGCCGGGCACTTACACAGTTACAAAGGAACTGGGTGGAAAGCCTTCCAGCCAGCAAGCGCCGCGAGTGCAAAGGCCCTGCGGCAGGAACACACTCCTCTGGTTCTCATTCAAGCTTGGTCCCCTGTCACTGTTCTTGGGGTCCTCATTCTTCTTCAGAGGACATTGCACACTTAAGTTTACTTAACGGCCTGGAGTATTTGCTTACCCTTGGTCTCCTACGTGAGGTTATAAACTCTAAGGAGGCGGGATGGCGGAGATGCTTGCCTTGTCGCCTCTCTACCTGGAACAGCGGCGCCTAGCAGGTTCTCCGACAGAGGTTCATTGACTGGCTAGTCTGATGAGACCACGTTTTGAAGATCAGAGGCAATGCTGGCTGCCCTCGCTTATCCGGGGAAAGACACGCCTGCCACTTCTTGGGGACGGGGGTGCCCCTGGAGAAACTCCTACACTCCCGCACAAGGAGAAATATGAGTACGTCCATTACAAAATCACTTGCATTAAAAAGAATTGGACTCGAGTCAGATGTCCCCCAGCGGTGGGTTGGGTGCACGGGACACCATGCACGCGTGCGTCTTGAGGCTGCACTCAGAGCAGGTGAACGAGATGCACACGTCACCAGGCGGGTTTTCAAAACATAATACAGAGGGACAATTCTGCTCACCAAAGTGATTCAGGTCCCACTGAAGATATTGGAAAGAACCCAGAGGCCCTCCAGAGGTTTACGGATTCATAGATAAGTTCGTAAAAATCAAATGAAAGTGGGAGCGCGTGTTCTGAGCTCGGGAGAGAACGTGTCGGGGTAGCGATGGGAGCAGGCAGAATTGCAACTGCGACTGGACGACGAGGGGAATTGAACTTCCCTGAGATGCTCCACTCGCGTTTACGAAGCGTGAATTCCTGTCGCACTGATTTTAAAACGCATAAATATGAAGTGGAGATGGTTAGAAAACGGGCCGACACTTTCATAAAGGCTAGTTGCGGGTGGACGAAATGAGGTGGGCCTTATTTTTTCTAACCCTCCTCCTCCTCTTCCTCCCCTTCCTCCTCCTCCTCCTTCCCCTTCTTCTGTTAGTTCTGTGATTTCAAAGCACAAAGGAAGGAGAATGAGGGAGGGAGGGAGTGGGAGAGAGGGAAGAGACACACAGGAGCACCCGCAGGACAGAAGCTGTGAACGTAAAAAGTCTGAAAACAGGCAAAAGAGCAAGGTTGTAGGAACAGAGATTTTTGATTCAAAAAAAGGCAACTCCATGTTCCCTTATTTTCAGGGGGGAAAAAATAGAGCACGCTGAGGAAGCTTGAGAAAGGGCAGATTTTAGCGCAGTCTAATAAGAACTTACTAGAATGTCAAATAAGTGTTCGTTACCCAAACTACACAGTAAGACGCCGCCCTTAATTACATTATTTGACACTACAGATGACTTCAGAGGCTTCTTCTCCCCCAGAGATAACCTCTGCTGTCGGTTTGTTAACTCCCTATGTAGACTTTCTCACATACCTTTGCACACGTATATTTACCATAAAAAAAAGCGTAAATGATTTTTGTGTTGATTTACTTTAAACCTGCCTGATACTAAGCTGTATGAAATGCTCAGCAAGGAGCTCTCTCATCCACCCTTGTCTCTGGCATTTATCCACAGGGATAGGTATAGACTTAGCGGTTCCTTTTTCACAGCTATATAATGTTCCATCGGAGAACCATACTACATTTTATGCATGCACTTCCGTCCTGGAGAAAAAATAGCTTTGTTCAAATATTTTGCTATTAAAGCGTAGCTGTGACCACCCCTGAACACACTTCCTCATGCACCTCGGGTTTGTAGAAACAGCACATTTTCTTTTTTAACAGATTCTGTCGATTTGCCCAAAGGAACATTAGGTAACCATGAGCTGTCCGGGACTAGATTAGGCCACTCTGCAAGACCGAGTCCCTCATCTCCGCAAGTGTCCAAGCATTAGCTGGACAGCCTCTTGGCACGGCTACGTTAAGGGGACGCCAGCCACTGAGGTCCCTTCCAACCGTGCTGTCCCGCAATCTCTCACCTCCCTCAGTGGGACTTCCACTTGATACGGCTCGCGCCAAGAGCCCCAGCTGCAATCAGGAGGAAAAGGCATCTTTCTGCAAGTGGGGAGGAGCTATCAGGGACGGTTTTGTAAAAACACACGTTTCTTGTTTTTATTGTTGTGTCATATTTTATGCTAAGCGGAAGGCGTCTTAACTACATGCCGTGTTTTGCCAGTGTTTGGAAAGGGGAGGCCTGGGGCCCGCTCCCGGGTCGGTAGCCAGTAGCTGTATCTTCTGCAGCCTGCACTTGAACTTCTCTAGGCCTCAGCTTCCTTGTCTGTAAAATGGGCACATTCATCCTCTATCACGACTGTTTGGGCGATGCCACTGCTTGTTGGATGCAACCAGCTCCAAAGGCCTGCGAGTTGCATCAGTCTCTGAGGGGGCAGGGGGCGGGGGGAAGGGTCACTACACAAATAGGCCGTCCTAGAGATGCACGGTCCAGGAGGCGTCTTTGCCCTTGGACAGGAAGGAAGTTCAAGGTCGAACCAATCCATCGCACCCATTGCCGTGGCCAGCACAACCTTTTGTTCCGCGTTTAATCTTTTTCCAAGCAAGTCCATTATCTCATCTGTTCATCAAAGGTCTCTGCGAGGAAGTCAGGCAGAGGATGGGCCCAAGGAGAGATGACTCAGGGATCTGAAAGTCAAGGCCAGAAGCCTCTCTGACAAGCAGCCCTCTGGGCTGAGTTTCTCCACTGATCTTGGCCTTGGAGGAAGGTGAGGCTGTCCAGGCCAGGCCTGAAATACCCGCGGAGAGACTGCCTTTCCCCTGACCACGCATGGGGCTCCTCAGCCCAGCCAGATGGGCCGCAGATGTGAGCTCTGGGTTGCAAGGGAGGCTGGCGGAATAGGCAGGACCGACCCCCGTCGCATGGGATGTCAAGCCCCAAGCTCGGGTCCCACGAAGCTGTGGAAGCCACAGGTCCCACGGCTCTCCCTGACGTCAGTGTACGGAGTTTAGGAGAGAAGGAGGTGCTGGGGACACCGGCACGCTCCCGCGGTGCTGGGAGCTGTCTGCCAGAGAGCGTCTCAGGCGACAGCTATCTCATCCTGCGGCCTTCAGGTCAGCCCGGACACGAGCCACAGCCTCCTGTCACCTCTGCAGCTCGGGCCAGCCCCGGAGAGCCTGCTGGGCTCCCGAAAGCCGTCTTCTTCCAAGCGACCGCAGGCCCTGCACTGCCTCTTCCTCCTCCAGTCTGTTCCAAAATTCGAGGTCCCTTCCCTCATGCCATCTCTTTAGAGTAGCCAGTGTTGACTTTTATCCTAGGGGACCAATGCCGCCGCCAGCCCCCTCAGAGCGGGACTGTTTGGAGCTCTGCCTTGAAACTGATAATTCCCTGACTCCCAGACAGATCCCCGGGGCTTTGCTTCCAGGGGTGTTTACGGCCAGACCCAAGTTCTCCCATCCATGCTGTGTGGCTTTGGGGGAGTTACCTCACCTCTCTGATCTTAGGCTTCCTGTGGGTAGAAGTGGGGAATCATGACTTCTCAGGGCTGTTTGGAAGATTCAAGAAAACACTGTTAAATGCCTGGTATGGCATTCAAGGGGTTTGTGGCTGTTTCTAAGGGGGTTGTGGCTGTTTCTGGTGACTGTCATTGCAGTCGTTGCGGTGGCGGGTGCGAAGACGATGCCTCCCTTCTGTCCTCGGCCCCCTCGTTCCCTCGCTAGTCGGATCGACCTGCATTCTAACCCTGGAACTCCCGTATAGCTACGTGCCCTTGAACAAGTTCCCGAGCTTCCCCGAGCCTGCCTCAGTTTCCCCACCTGTCAAGAGAGGTTCGGAAAGCTTAAGGGACTCCCCCAAAGTCACCTGCCCAGTAAGTAAGGAATCTCCACCCCAGCCTGCAGCCAAGAGCGCCGATTTCATAACCGTGACGCAGCTCCCTCCTGATCCTATTTCCATTTTAGCTTCAGGAAGGCCACCACGTTTCTTAAATTTCACCCAGAATGAGGACTGAGAATGACATCTTCTTCAAATGCTAAAGTTCTGACTGCAAGTCCACGTCCAGCCCACCACCAGGCCACCAGTTTGCCCTACCCCCATTCAACACCCCCCCCCAAAAAAAAAGAAAAACAGCAACCAGGTGAGAGAGGGCTTTGGGCTATTCAGAGAAGGTTCGTGAAGGGAGGGTCTGAGGCGGGCCGCTGAAATTTGCCCAATTCAGGAAGGACCTTGATAGCATCTGCACATCAAAGGAAGCCAAGGCTTCAAAGGCGGGCTCTCGGTCCTGCCCTCCTCCCCCCAGCACCCGTCACGGCTAACTGGTTCGCTTGGGGACAGAGCTAGAGGGTGCAACGCGAGGAACGTGTTCTCACGACACAGAAGAGCGTGACTCTGGAGCCTGGCAGACCTGGCTGCATTTCCCCTGCCTCCCCCCTGCCCACCACCACCCACCAGCTCAGGGGCCCTCAGTCTGGGGCCCCAGACCCCAAGTGCTTTGTGCACGTGGAATTCAGGTCCCCCGTGAACTTGACCGAGGAGAAAGCGGATCGCATCTCCGTCACCCCTCAGCTGGAGCTGAAATTTCCCATTTCTTTTCCATTGAGACTGAAGGCGGCAGACACAGAGCCGGATCAGCTGCCCCTGCGTTCGTCATGGACAGAAACCGCAGATCCTGGCACGTCCGGTGACAGGGGTCTCCCCGGTTTAGCATCCCTTCGTCTCGTGACACCTCTGCCCTCGTGGTGGCGATCGGAACTACTGCTGTGGCTTGGGGATAACGAAGCACCAACATCACTGTGACATTGTTTTCCTACTATTCGTCGTTGGTTTCCTTGGTCATCCCACGTATTGTGTTTTACGGATCTTAAAGCACAAGCCTGGGAAGGGGTTCCTAGCTTCAGCCGAGTGCCGACGAGTCTGTGGAATGTGCACACACACGCACACACACACACGTTACCAAGAGCCCCCGTAGCTTCAGCAAACTCTCTCAACCTTGTCAATAAAATGGTCATTCAAAACCTCTTCTCTCGGTGCACGTGTGAGGATCACATATTCCAACGTGTGTGAAAGCTCGGGGCCTGCAGGAGACGTTCAGTCGACCCGAGCCCCCCTCTTTCTTCTTGACCGTCCCCCTCCTGCAGCCCGGGGCCTCCTACTCCTGCTGCTGCATTTACCACCGCCTTCCAGGCCGCCCATGAACGCCTCTTACCGCGTGAGGCTCCCGCCCGTCTCCAGGAATAAAAGGCCCCTCCCGTGCTGCCACCGCGCACGTCCAGTGAGGTGGAGGTTGACAAGGCCACAAATATTTGAACTATCTTTGGGATAACACGGGGCATCGACCCCAAAGCATGGGCTACACCTGCCCAAAGTTGACCCTAGAATAACAAACGTGACAGCCGGGGGAACGGGGGGTGGCACGAGGAGAGAAAAGGCACCCGTAGGGTCGTCCACAGGCACAGCCCATGCAGGATGAAAGGAACTCGGGACCGAGCGTCACACCCGGGGAGTAAAGCCACTGAGTCAGACAGTCCATTTTCTAGAAAGTTCCCGGCATCCGGGGCACGGAGCAGACGGCATGCAGAAGTTCAACCTTGCTGCTGTGTGGCCCTGGGCAGTCGTGGCAGCGAGATGCTCACCCTCCCGTGTGCCTGCGACAATCCAGAGAAGTCACGTAACTAAGCGTGCCTGGGACAGAGCGAGCCTTCAGCGAGGGCTGCTACTGCCGTGTCCACCGTCGGCACCGCTCGCCCGACGTGTGCAGACGAGGTCACCTCCCAGAGCCCGGGGTCAGAGGGCCTGCTTTGCCAGCTCAAACGATGTGACCTTGGGTTGTTTCATTTCTTTGTGCCTCAGCTGCTTCAGTGTGCCGTGGGATAGCTTTAGGGGCTTGTACGGTGGTTCTGAGAATTAATCGAGATAATAATTTATTATTATTATTATTATTATTATTATTATTGTTATTGTTATTGTTATTATTATAAAGAAAAGGGCTTAGGCCAGCGTCTGACCCGGAGCAAACACACCGCAGACGTCAGCCGTAACCATGACTATCATCATCATCACCACCACCACCACCACCGTGGACGCAGAGAGGGGAAGCCCTTTGGAAGCAGCCAGTCAGGGGCAGAGTTTCTCGGTGAGACAGACTATCTGCCACCTGTTTTATAAATAAAGCTTTATTGGCACGCAGCCTCGCCCACGCAGTTTTCCGTCGTCTGGGGCTGCTTGCTCAGACAGCAGCAGACTGAGTCGGCTCTGGCCCGTTGAGAAGAAGTCGTCCTCCCCTGGCGTGGGGGCACGGTGGCCTCAGCAGGGATGCTACCGAGCCATTCAGCATCCGCTAATTATTGTTTTTCTGTGTCGGCGGATTAACCGCGCTGGGGAGAATAACAGCCTTTCTTCTACCCATTTTTCCGGACATCCATCCCCTCGTCTGTGCATCCGATACACGTTCAGAACTCTCCTCGGGGCCAGGGGTGGAGAAGTGGACGAAGACTCACGAGAGAGGCGGACGCGTACGCGGATAATGCAGCTCGGAAGTTGGAGGACCGGGTGGGTTCGCCCACACCACGCTTTCTGTGAATCGGAGACGGCGTCTCTGAGCAGTCGAGGTTGGGCTAACCGGTGGCTCTCACACCCCCACGGGCCACTTGGGCCAGGCCCTTCGTGCGGTGCCAGCCTTCACGACTCCTGTGGCGGCCGCGCAAGCGAATAACTAGAGTGAACGAGCGCGATCCGAGGTGGGCGAGTGACATCGGGCAGGAAACCAGGGCAGGGGTGTCGGGCGAGGCTCCGTGGAGGAGGAAAGGGGAGCTAGGTCTTAAAAGGAGGTCAGGGGACAGGAGGCAGGGAAGGCCATCTTAGATGGAGGGGATCGAATCGTGTGACTGGAGAGGGGGGTCAGGACGAGGGGGACGAAGGTCTGCTGCTTCAGAGAGTACCTTTGCCGCCGACATCACACATTTCCCCCGGAAGACTTTCAGACCGCCATCACCTTATCGCCTCCCCTCACCTGTACATGCTGGCCCTAACTCAGACCTGCCCTTCCCCCCATCCTCAGCGCCAGCCTCGACACCAGGCCGTCGAGGACTCCCCGCCCCGGCGCCGGCCAAAGCCGTCTCGACGGTCCCCACAGTCGTCTCCTCCGCTTCGCACCCAGAGGGATCATCCTGAAATCAGTCTGACCGTGATACCGCCTCCTCTGACACCTTCCATGGCTCCTCGGGGCCACCGATCAACCGAAACTCATCGATCTGTGGTCCTGGCACGGTCTCTACTTCCCTCCGCACCCTGACCCCAGTGCTTCCCCGGAGACTCACATTTTTTTCTATCTTATCTCCTCACGTGTTGGAATTTCTGTTTCTCTGCTTTGGCAAATACAGATCTAGATAGATACATGGTGGATGGATAGACGACAGGTGATACGCGGAGGATGAACAGGTGTGATATATATGTAGGGAGATGTGATGTATATTTAAGTAGATCTTTAGGTAAACACTATGTACTTCTGTCTGTACACGAAGTCTGTCTTCCATCCATCCATCCATCCATCCATCCATCCATCCATCCATCCATCCATCTATCATCTGCTTATCTATAGCATTGACATGTATGTAGTATTTGCGTATAGAGAAAATTAAAGGGGGAGGTAGACACCTCAAGCCACCTCGGTTCAGGGACAGGCAGCTAGAAACCTGCTAACTGGTCTCCCAGTCTCTGCCTCCTACAGTCTCTTCTCCCAAAAGTAGCCAGAGGGACCCTTTGAAGCCTACGTCAGGTCACGTCCCCGCTCTGGGCAGAACCCTCCCACCACTCTCCGTCTCGCTCAGAATGGAAGCGGACATCTGGGCCACAGTCCCCCGAGTCCCACGAAACGGGGCCTGCATTGCTTCGCTAACCTCATCCCTCCCTGGCCTCGCCCTCGCTCCTCTCCACTTTCACCAGCCCCGTTACGACTCCTCCAACAGTCCACGCCACGCACACTCCCCCTCAGGACCTTCTCCCTGGCTGCTCCCTCTGCCTAGAAGGCCGTTCGCACGCATCTGTGGGACTCTCTCTCTCTCTCTCTCTCTCTCTCTCTCTCGCTCTCTCTCTCTCTCTCTCGCTCTCTCATCTCTTTGGGGACTTGACTCCCACGTCACCTTCTCACAGACACCTCTTATAACCCAGCCTTTTCCTCCCTTTTCCGTCTCTTTATCACACGCGTTAACAAACAATAAAATGTAATCATTATTTTTTAAAAATATCTGTTTCCATGACCTTGAAAGCTCCACGAGAGCAAGGATGCCTGTCTGTTTTGCTTCTTGTAATACCTTCAGCAACTCTAACCGTCCATGGCGCATAATAGATGCTCAATGAGTACTCGGGCAATGAATGAGTCGCCTCCTTTACTGCCGTCAGCATACCTCTATTAATGCATCCACGGATTACTTTGATTTTTTCTTTTTTTTTAGCCGTGTCATACTGTCAGTGCACCTGATGTTTCGGTTGTCACGAACCTTACGGTTCTTGTTTCTCTCCGTGGGTTTCACACCATGGTGATTACTCAGGGAAGTTTTCTGTGCTCCCGGAAGCCAACAGCGCAGACAGGGTTAACCCTAGGCCTTCCCACCCACTGGGTGTCCCCAGGATCCTCCTCTTGTCCCGACTTGTTGATTTTTCTGTCTTCCTCTGGCTTTGCTGTCGTTTGTTTAACGTGGACTGTGCTTTCTCTGTTTTCTCCCTCTTGTTTGCTCTCCTGGGCCTCTGGTTTGAAGTCGGCCGTCCGATGGCCTCGACACTGTCACCTTTCCTCCAGCCACCAGCTGTGCTCCACACGCTACCAACACTTTGGCCAGGGGGAGGGGCCAGATGGCTCAATCACTTCTCTGCAGGTCAGCCCCCAGCCTGGATCAGCCTGATGGACAACGGTATCGACAGCCTGGCTGACCCTCGTTCGATAGGCCGACGTTCCCCGTATTTCACAGGCCGACGTTGGATGTGTATCAAAGAGACCGTCAGGTCACCAAACAGCTAATTAAAGCAATAAAGAGACAGGAGGCCTCGGTGGCCTCTTTCCCCCCTGAGAGGCTTGAGACCCCTGGTAGGATCCTGCGCTCCCTTTGCCCCCGGGGTACAGTTTAAGATGATGTTGAAAAAGGTCCCCCAGCAAGCCCTCTCCTCGGAAAAGAGACAAGGACAAATTCCAGACACTGGGCTCATTCGCTGCTCTTGATCCGCCTCCGCCTCCATCATCACTTTAAGCTTTAGGGCTCCACGCTGAGTTGCACAAGGTAGAGTCCGCGGAGCTTGTTCCTCTGGGGACGAGCGTTTCGATAGAGGCCACTCGTTTGGATCGATCATTACCAGGTCTGCGTGACCGAGGGTCATCGTGAGGGAGACTGAAGGTGTCCGGGGGGCCAGCTCCCTCTGGCCACGCTGGCAGTCAGCACCCCCGGGCACGGATCCCAGCACATGGGCGAGCCGTGTGTGGCCTCGGCGTAGTTCTTAAGCCATTCTGCGCCTCGGTTTCATCATCTCTCAAATGCCAAGGTGAGCGATGCCAACGCTGGACTTAACAACGCTCATCTTGTTGCGAAGATCAACCCCGTGGGTCCTTAACGCTGGCTTCAGAGTAGAACCGCCAGAGGCGCTTCTGCACCACGCCTTTGCCTCAGGCTCAGCCCAAGCCCACAAGCGTACGTGTGAGGATGCGTGTGTGTGTGTGTGTGTACAGAGAGTCTCCTCTAAGCACGTCCACATATTATATGTCTGTGTGTGTGACTGTGTTACAGATGCGCATGCGTGCAGTCTCATGCAAAAGTCTACGTGTGCACACACGTGTGCATATGCATTTGTGCATGTGCAAGGCGTGTGAATGTGCATATGCGTGTGCATGCTGTATGTGTGCATGCTGCACACGTGTGGGCATGTGGGTGCATGTGCAGCTGTAAATCTCCTCCAAAGGCCACATGGACATGAGTAGAGGTATGTCCACTGTGTGCGCATCCACACGTGCCATTGTGCGTGTGTGTACAGCCTGCGTGCAGGTGCATGTGTATGTGCATGTGTGCTGTGTGTGTGCATACGTGTGCACACGTGTGTGTGTTCATGCATGACCCACGCGCCACGTGCTCTTGCAAGCTGCCATCCTCTCCGGGAGCAACGGCTAAATACGTTCCCACGACCCGCCTGGCCTGCCCGGCACAGCACCTACCGGGAGCAGGTGCCCCGCTCGGCGACCCACCTAGCTGAGCCTCAGAGCACGGTCGTCTCTGGGATAAGGCGACCCCTCCAAACCCCGCAGGAGGAGATAGGATGATCACCAACTTTAGCGGAGAAACCCGAGCTAAAATGGGTTAAAATAGCCAATTTTTTGCAGCTCCGTAAGGTTACATTCGGCTTTCAGGCCCTCTTCCCCTCCCTCCTTCCCTCCCTCACTCTCTTTTCCTGCCTCCCGATGAAAAATATGCTCCGGCTTTAATAGAATTACGCTCGGAGCCATCAATGCAAACGCTGTTTCAGGGCCATCTCATTCGAACAAATGTATTTTGATTTGAACAGTGTTACTTGAAAAATTAAATCGCGGTATCTGTTCCCTTTCCCCTCCCCCGCCAACCCTCCCCACAGCCCCCACGACGGGGAGGAGAGAAGAGCAGAGCTGGACATTTTTAAAACGAATCTGATCCGATTTAATGATTCCTCTCTGCATTAATTAACAGTGAAACCAGCCGATACGTTATGTCAATCACGGACGTATCCCTGGGCTTCCGTTTTGTTTTGGGAACCGACTGAACGTTGGTGTTCGAGCTTATTGTCTTTGAAAAGTCCGAAGCTAGGTTAGAGGGGCTGCAGGGGACATGGGGACTGGACGTGGGCACGTGTGTGCAGGTCTGTGTGGGTCTGGAAGTGTCCAAGCTCAAGTGCAATCGGGGGAGCCGCCCAGAGGATGGAACCAAAGAGCCCCGGGTTCGAATCCTGGTGTGACCAGTCAGTACCTGCTTGATTTAAGGCAGGTCCTGTCGTCGCTTTCTGCCTCACGGTCACCCCTGTAAACTGGGGATATAACTGTAGCTCACGGGGAGCTTACGATGATGGTGTGATGATTGTAGGCGCTGGGTCTGGAGCTTGCCTGCCAAGAGTTGGAGATCAAACAGGGCATCGTCTCCCGCATCTCTGAGTCAGAGGTTGATGCCAAGGAAGTGGAAGAGCAGTTGGAAGTCGGGGAAGCAGCTCCCTGCCAACCTATCCAGGAGCTCGTGCCCCTCAGTCATGTTACACTTGGTTTCATGGGTTCATGCTGCCGCCTAAAAATTCTGAATAATTTCCTCTTCGCGTTGGGTAAGTAAAGTCTGACGGCACAATGAGCAGAGGAGACATGCATGATATGCACATTCCCCACCATTTCTCGTTTCTGCACTTGGGTGTAATATTTGTGACATGTGGGCTGGGTTTTTTTTTTTTTAGAAGTTTATTTAGCATTTCTAGGTGTCAGGTACCTCAAAGATTTTATCCGTTAGTCCCAGCCACATCCATAGGTAGATACTGTTATTGCTCTCCTTTAACTGATGACGAGATGGAAGCTCAGAGAGGGTAAGTGACCTGCCCTTCGTCACACAGGAGAAAAGGGAGCATCCTAGCCAGGTCTTTTGGCCTCCAGAGCTAATGTTCTTACTCACTCTGAATTCACTCTTTGAACGGAACGAAGGGTGGCTCCTCCTGAGAAAGAACTAACTGAAGGCGTGATCGCTTTCTGGGGGGGTAATCATCACTAACCAGCTAATTATTTTAATGGCAGAGACGACCGTTATTCACTAAAACGTCTCCTCTGGTCTGATGCGTTTCTTCATCTGTTTCCTCTCCCCTCCGTGGCTCTCTGAGCTACCTCGGGCCTTGCTGCCCCATGGCCCAAGAGAGTGGGCACAGATGCCTTCTCAAGTATGTCTTCTGGAAAGCTCTGAGTCTAGCAAGAAAAAAGTGGATTTGGAGCCCAGCAGACTTGGATTTAAACCCCAGTGCTTTTCCTTACAAATGATCAGATCTAGAGAAACTTATCTTTTTTAATAGGAATAACGATATCTGTGCTGGATGATGGAATATGCTGCCCAACTCCCCCTTCAGGAATGAAAGACCCATCCCCTCAGCTGCTAAGAGCGTTGCCATCCACCAGATCTCAGCTGTCGATCTCTTTGGGGGTGGCTTGGTTGTGAAAAGAGCAACATCACCCAAGGGTGCCCCAACTGCCCAGGGCAGCGGTGCCTCTCACCCCAGTGGGATCTGAAGAGCTGTCCTGGCTTCTAGGTTCTCTGCAGGGTTGGCTGAGGTCTTCGTTCAGACTGTGTGAACCTGACCTTGTCCTCTGCTCGCTCCTGCACCCCTCCTCCCACTGATTCAGAAAGCCTCGTTGTCAATGTCCTGCTTGCTGGTCTCCATCTCAGAGTCTGCTTCCTTGAGAAGCCCTTTAAGTAAGTCCTAATGCATCATTAGCTATTATTATTTATTTTGGAAAACACATATAATAGCCTCCTTCTGTGTCCTGGGCACATAAAGGATAAAAGGCAAAATGCAAAAGAGTGAAAGTTACTGAAAGGGTGACAAACGGGCAGAAATAGTCATGGTCACCTCAGTGGGACCCTGCACTAACAGACATCAGATGTAGGATTTCTGAATCTGAGTTCCTTTCTGTCTTGTCTAACTTATTCAGCTTAGGAAGATGAAGGGAGATGCTCAGACAAGGGGGTGGGACTTGACTTATCCAGAGACACTCAGGACTCTGTGCTGATTGTGCAAAGCAGAGACCCAGGTCCTCTCATCCCCCGCCTGTTCTGCTTGTGTGAGGTCCCCAACCTCTATGTGGGTTAGGGCACCCAGTGAAGTTCCACCCGTGTCCTACTGGGGATGGCTGCGCCAAAAATGATGCATCGACATGGGTCTTCATCAATGACAGGTGATGACGGGCGACTGAGGACAAATTGTGCTAAGTGCGAGGTGTCTTCTTTCTGTGTTAGCACATGTCACCGACATCATCACCATCACCATCATCATCACCATCAGCATCATCATCACCATCAGCATCAGCATCATCATCACCAACATCATCATCACCATCATCATCACCATCATCATCACCATCAGCATCATCAACATCACTACTATCATTACCACCATCATCATCATCATCATCATCTTCATCACCATCACATCATTATCACCATCAACATCAGCATCACCATCATCATCACCATCAACATCATCAACATCACTAGTATCATTACCACCATCATCATCACCATCATCATCATCATCATCATCATTATCTTCATCACCACATCATTATCACCATCAACATCGCTATCACTGAGGTCATCCTGAGCTCATCATCTCTATCATTCATTGAGTAAGCCCTTTAAGATATCATCTCATGCAATCCTCCCAACAATCTAGGACATCGCTAACACATTTTTAGAACTGAAAAAGGTGCTCAAAGAAGCTAAGCAACCAAAGTCACAGCGAAAAACAAAAAGCCGATTGTCCAAGCCACAAGGCACCTCTCTTAACCATTAAGTTTCACCCGTTTTTTTTTTTTCTTTTTTTAACCAGATAGAAGAACGTCAGGGGATAGACTTACGGAAGAAACTCTTATGGGGAAAACACCACTTTCCTGCTGCAGTGGTGGAGCTGAGTAGCTACAACAGACACCATAAAGCCCCAAATATGTCGTATCTGGCCCTTTACAAAACGCAGTTGACAGTCTCGCTCTACGGCGGCCCTCTCTCAAGGCCTCACTTGTGCATATCTCTTAGAATTAGAGGAATAACTTCAGGAAGTGTGCGCTATTATTACCATTTTGTAGGGGAAGAAACTGAGACCTGAGGGAAGTGAAGCAAGAGGTCCAGGTTTAGCGATCAAGGTAATGGCAAAGCCAGGACTCATTCTCAAGCCACTTGACCCCAAAATGCATGCTTGTGACGCTTGGCTTTCACCAGCGTGCAAAAAAGCGCTTGGGCGGTGAGCAGTTACCTCGTTGGCGAGAGAGGGCTCGTCAGCCTGCAAGGCTGGGTGTTGGTGAAACAGAGAGAACTCAGCCCACTGCCCCCTGTCCTCCCCCACTGGGCCCAGTGGCCATTTAGTACACACTGCCCCTTCCCGCCCTCAGCAGGTCCCTGGTCTCTCTCAGCGGGAGTGCTGTCAAGGAGTGAAGGGCCATCCATCTTGACAGAAAGTTCTCTCTCCCGGCCGGACATCCCCTCCCTGGCCACTGACGCAACAGGACCCTGACAGGCCTGATGCACTCTCCATGGGTCACTGTCAGCGTGCGGGGCTGAGCTCCTGTGTAGGGAGTCCCGGAATCCAGAGGAGTGAGAATGAGCTGGACCCAGGCAGGGTCTTACTGTAATGAGCAGGACAAGGGCCAGTTCTGAGCAGGCATCTGGATGGAGCAGTAGGAGGGAGACAGAACAGGCTAGAACGTGGAACCCTTTCTAATAATAATAATAATAATAATAATAATAATAATAATAATAAAACAATAAATAGCAAACTCGGAGCTCTTTTTGTGAGCCAGATTCAGTTCTCAGGGCTTTGCATGTGTTAACACTTAGAGCTCACGATAACGCTATGAGGTAGACCTTTTATTATCCCATTATACGGATGAGAAATAGGTAAGAACTTTGTCCGAGGCCACATAGAGAGTTAGGAGCAAAATGACACAGCAAACCGAGCAACGTGGCCCCGAACTGCACCTGTGTGGCCTCTGCCGAGGACGGAAGCTTCCTGTTGCAGTAAAGACAGCTAAGTCGGGCAGACAGAAATCCATGTGCCCTAACCCCACTTCACAGAGCATCCTCCTAGCTCTGGTCTCCAAATGGTCCTTTCCTTTCTGAGGTCAGATTCTTTCATTCATTAGGATCCTAGGGCACAGAGAGGTTGTATGACTTACCTAAGGTAACGTAGGGAACAAAATAGAATGGAAAAAGGTGGCAAAGATCTCTTAAAATAAAAATTAACTAAAGCTCCTTCTGCTTTCTTGGGGAGGGATGTCACCTGGCAAGTTGTCTCTTGGGGTATGTAAAGCATCATGGCAATTAATAATAATTAATGAAAAATGTTCCAGTTGCTACCAATGGATAACAATGACATAAAACTATCACGTGTTCATTCCCGCTCATTCTATGGGTCAGGAGTTTGGACAGGGCCGAGTGGGAACAGCTTGTCTCTGCCTGTGATGTCCGGGGCCTCATCCGGAAGACCTGACAGCTGGGGGTGGCCCAGCGGCTAAGGGCTGGGATCATCGTGCGCTGTCTTCTCTCCCAGGCCTGGCAGCTGATGCTGACCATTGGCTGGGACCACAACTGGGCTGTTGGCCGGAACATCGACCTGAGGTGTCTCCATGTGGGCTGGGTTGGGCTTCCTCACGGCATGGCGGCCGAGCTCCATGAGTGAGCCATCCAAGAGAACAAGGGGGACGCACGTGGCATTTTTATGACGTAGCCCTGGAGGTCACATAGCTTCATTTCTTCTACACTAGTAATCAAAGCGATCAAAAAAGTCCCCCCGCGTTCAAGGAGGTGTAGTCCGCATATTCGATGGGAAGAGCACTGAGGTCACATTTTAGGACAGCCACGGAGGGTGGCTGGTCCTGTCATGACCATCTTTGGAACATGCAAAATGCCCGAACAGTCATGACTAACACCTAAATAATGTCGATCGTTTTTCAAACCACTTTATGTAAATCGATCCTATCAGTGAGGTATCATTATTATCGGCATTTTACAAATCAATAAACTGAGGCAAAGGGATGCCTCGGGCATTTGTGATGGCCTGGAATGACCCTTTTGGTTGAAAAGGGGGAGGCCACACTGTGAGGGATGGATGGCAGAAGAGACTCTGCATCGATGGTTCCCCAAGTGTGGTCCTGGGACTGGCAGCATCAGCATCATCTGGGGACTTGCCAGAAATGCAGCTTCTCGGGCCCAACCCCAGACCTGCTGAATCGAGGTCACAGCCACCAGGGCTCCGCTCTCTCCCTTCCAGCAACACTCCCTTCAGCACTTCTACTTCCCTGAATGAGCCTCACTTCCCTCCTGTCTCAGGCCCACAGCAGGTGTCACACTCCCCACCTGGAAAACACTCTTCTCCACACTTGACCCTGCCCTTAGTCTTGTCAGCTCCTTCTCATCGTTCTCATTGCATCCAGGACTCGCTTCCACCTAGGAGTCTTCTCCACCTGTGTGGCTGTTCTCAGTTCTTCCTCTTACGCCCTCTTGGAGCTCTATGTGTGGCTCCTGCAAAATACTTGCCCGGGTCAGAACTCTTTTATTTTGCAGGTAACAGAAGCCCAGGTCAAACCAGGCCATTCAAAAAAAAAAAAAAATGCTTTATTAGCTCATGCGACAGCTAAGGCCCAGAGATGGGGCTATTCAGAGTCCTTTAGAAATAAAAATATCTTTTTCTCTCTCTCCCTGCTCAAATCTTGGCTGCGCTGCCTTCTAGGTTGACCTTTATTTATTTATTTATTTGTTTGTTTGTTTGTTTATTTATCTATTTATTTTTTCCTCCTGAAAAATGGTTCTCCTTCATGTGGCTGGAGCTAAGGAAGGTATGTGTGAGACACACAGCACCATCCCTACTCACATCCTTTCCCTTTCCTTTTGCCCATATACATTTTTAGGAAGAAGCTCCGGCTGGCTCTGTTTGGGTCACGTGCCCATCCTGCAGCCAATCACTCCAGCCAGAGGGATGAACAGCTCCGACTGACCAGCCCGAGTCACATGTCTGTTCTTGGGACGGCAGATATAAGGATGCCACCACAAATCATCAGTAGGCCCAGCAGAACCGCATGGTATGGAGAAAGACAAGCTTCCCAAGGAAAGTGGGGTGCTTTGGACTGAAGAAGAGAAAGATATTGAACAACAGAAAGAGAGGATATCTATGTCAGCAGCTATCATGTCTATAATTATCTTTTTAAGTAATTGTTATTTGACCTTTGTCTCCCCTACTTAGAGTCCAATGAGGTCATTTTACAAGAGGGCAGGAGAGCCAGGATGTGATGGAGGGGGAGACAGAGAGATGCTTCAGGTCCCAGAGGTCCAAGGGTGGACACACCAAGCAGGGGAGCCAGATGGGCGCTGTAACGCCTTCCCAGCCTCACCTCGAAAGTCACAGAGCACCCCCTCCGCCACATTCTGTTCACTAGAAGCAGGACACTAAGTCCAACGCTGCTCAAGAAGAGGGGAATTAACTAAACTCCATCTTTTGATGAGAGGCACGTGAAGGAATTTGAAAACATGTTTTAAAACCGCTACACCTCCTGTTGCCCCTTCCTCCACCTGAGACCAGGTTCTTATCTCCATTCCGAGGCTGGTGGACCTTCAGAAGCAGCCAATACCCTGGAACCCAGGGCAGGTGCAAGTCAGAATCTTTCAGGAACATGCGTCGAAATACTGCCCAGGTCCGACCAGGAGAGAGGAGGAACAGAAACAAGAGACGGGGTCCCTGTAGGTCTTTCTGGCTCCTTCCAAGAGAGGAAATGAAAAGAAGCTACCGACTATCCCTTCCCATTACTACAGACCTGTACAGCTCTCAGGATCTGTCACATCCCAGCAGCTCTATGAGTTGGGCGAGGTAATTTTCTCCATGTCCCAGAGGAGGTACGGAAGCTTCGAGAGAGGATGCATGGTGGTGATGGCGCATGATCAGTGGAGCCTGGATTCCGAGTCCCCAGCACCCTAATTTTGGGGGAGTCCACCCTCGTTTTTCTAACCTTGTGTTTCTCCATCCTGTGGACTGTGCCTGTCTCTTAGATCATCCGGGAGACGTGGGTCCCCCCAGTGAGGTTCACACCCATCTTAACTGCTCCATAAAACCTCAAGAGACTTCCTTGAATCCAGAAAAGTTAAGTCCTGACACTTTAACAGCTCGTTCACGATACACAAACCAGATGGACCTGGGCCTTGAATCCATTTCGCACCATCAGGCAGCAATCACGTTGCCGGCGCTGCGTGCTGGCCAGGCAGGGAACCCTGCTCTTTGTTCTGTCCGCAGACATCCTGGGGCAGGGGTGCACGGTACCTATTTCCTGCCTCGTGTCTGTTTATAAACGCGCCACCAAAGGAGAGAAGCCGTTGGTCTTTCCTTTTGGATCTGAAACACACTTTCGGCGTCTTCAGGAAGTCAGACAGGTAGGGTTTGGGGAAACTGGCATTCTCGGAAGAAATTAACTGGGACCTGAGGTCTCTTTAGTGGAAGATGAAAGGGTAGCCTTTAGCTTTGATGCTTCTGACAGGGAAATGGAGTGCTTTGGACCCTAAACTCTGGATTCGTGAAGACCTTAGTTCAAACCCCAACTCTGCCACTCACTGTTGATTCAACCAGAGGCAAATGACTTAATCTCCACGCCTCCCCTTTCTATCTGTATAATTGGGAATCGCATAAAGTCGTTACATCTAGGTAATTGTGAGCATAACGTGGCTGACACATAAGATTTGCTCAGTGTGTGGTGACAGCTGAGGCTTCAAGAGCTCAGCAAGGCAGTGTAGGAAACAGTCTCGTTAGGGAGTCCGGTCAGGCACTTCCCAAAAGGAGGCCCAACGGACGCTGCTTTCCGAAGGATTCAGTGAAGGAAAAATACATACAAAAGAGTGTCTCTCTCCAGTTCAGTTTTGGAAAACGTGGTGAGACGAAAATAAACAGGCCTTGGTTAGTTTTATTTCACTGCCGTTCTTCCCAGGACCTTACTATGCTAATGCTCTCTGTGGATTTCCCCAGTGGCCAGGGCGATGGGATATGTGAGGGTGTGTGGAGGATGGGGAAGCACTGAGGCTCCCACCATATTTGATCACAGAAGATAACAGAGAGATAAGTGATAGATAGGTGGGTGGTGGATGGGTAAATGGTTGGACGGATGGATGGATGGATGGATGGATGGATGGATGGATGGATGCATGGATGGATGAAAGGATGGACGGACAGATGGACAGACAGACATAGATAGACGAGAGACACAGGGAGATTTCCCCCCTGAAGCCTCCTATGACACGTTCAAGCCATTACTATTTAACAGAACCCAATTTGAGACAATTTGGTGTGAACGATGCTGCAAGTTCCCTAAAAGAAGTTGAGAGGGGATGACACTCACAGATGCTCAGTTAAAAGGCGTCACTTGGGACTGAAAAAGGGACACCTCTGAAATTTTGGCAGAAGGAAAGGAGGAAGTATTAGAATTTTAGTGGCAGTTGATGGGAGGATCAAAGTAGAAAAAGGAAAAAGTGGAACCAAGAAGTCATGGCTCTCATTTCGCCCTGAAGCAAGATGCAGAGTGGCCTCTGAGAGCCGGAGGAGAGGCAAGAGGGCCTTGGAGTGGAGGAAGGTGATGGTAGAATAAGGCTCAGTGGCGGGGTTGGGGGGTCAACTACAATCTCATGAGTTTTTAGAAAAACCAGAATCAGTTTCTACCAGTGAGTAACCTTATTTTTCAGTCCTCTAAGAACTGATTTTGAAAGAACCGTGCAGAACTGAATGTTCTGTATTTCAAACACTGTAACTTTCTTTTGATTAAAATATATAAATAGAAGCACGCTGAGGTCTTTCTTATCCTAGACACTGAGGTTGGTTAGAAGAGTCAGAAACGATGTCCACCCCCTGATAATGGCAATTGCTTATTTTAATATGTGTACATATTAGACTGAACGAAGGCCCCAACATATCCACGTCCTAATCCCTAGAGCCGGTAAATGTCACTTGATATGCCCAAAGAGCTTTGCTGATGCGATTAAATTAAGGATCTTGAGGTGGCGGTGCTATACTGGATGGTCCAGGTGGGCCCTGAACAGAATCACAAAGGTCTTCGTAAGGAGGAGTCAGAGGGAGACTTGACTACGGAAGAGGAGAAAGCGGTCTGGTAGCTGAAGCAGAGGTTGGAGTGATGCAGCCATGAGCCAAGGAGTGCCGGGAGCCCCGAGATAGAGAGAAAGGCAAGGAACGAATTCTCCCCTGGACCCAGCCCTGCTGACACCTTGATTTTAGGCCCATATAAGTCATTCTAGACTTCTGGCCTCCAGAGCTCTAAGAGGATAAATTTCTAATGTTTTAAGCCACTAAATGCAAGGCAATTTGTTACAACAACAATAAGAAATGAATATATTATACATGTATGTATAAATGTGTGTGTGCATTTGCACACAGCCTTATAACGGAGACTATTATTCTTAATTCCACCACGCAGGTAGGAATAGTAGGAAGAAAAGAGTTTAGATAGTTGGCTTCATGCCACACAGCTATGAAAGGGGGGACCCAGGCCTCAGGCCTACAGAGTCCGGCTTTAGATTTAAATTCACCCACACCATGCTGCCTCTCTAGGTGTTCGTGAGTGTTTGGGAAGGTCGGAAAAAAGGGGCTGGTCAAGAAGTACGGAATCAAAGAGATTTTATTGAGAAGGAATAGAATTACGGGATGATTTACAAACGGCAGGATGGATGGAGCACCGAAGCAGCCTAAATATCTGAGAACTGAGAAGGGATGAGGTACTCCACGGTCCCTGACACTAATGACAATATGATGAGTAGAGTAAAGCATCTGGGTGCCGCATCCAAGTTCAGCTCCCACCTCTAAGCAACTATGAGGCTTTGGACAAGTGACTTTAACCCCTGGGAGTCTGGCTCCTCATCTGAGAAAGTGACATAATAAGAGTAACCCTCTCCTCCCATTGTTGGGAGGACTGGATGAGATCGTACAGGAAAAGAGCTAGCGGAGAGCCTGGCATAGAGTACACCCTCGGTGACATGCTGCTAGTTGTAATTTTATTACTAGCACACAATACCACATAGCCATCAGCAGTCGTGTTGACTTTTTTACGCTAAAAAGGTCTAGACTTGTTAAGTGGAAAAGTAGAATAGAAATTAGTAAACTTGGTATATTCATGCAGAGAAAACACATCGCCAGAGGAAAGAGCTCATTTCTCTGCGAGATACAATTATGATTTTTTTTCTTTTTTTTTCCTCCTTAAAATTGTGATAAAATACACATAACAGAAAATTTACCAACTTAACCATATTTCAGTGCACAGTTTCATAGTGTTCAGGATACTCACACCTTTTGTCCTTTTTTTCATTATTGTCTACATTTTTCTACAGCGAATACAAATTGCTTTAGTTAATATACCACGACAAAACATAACATAGTTATAAAGCAGAAGAAATGGCTAATAAAAGAGATACGGAGAAAAATGAAAGATTAGGATGGGTAAAAGTATTTGCATCATGTAAAATGATCAAAAGGACAATAACCATAGTCTGTAAAGAGGTTTTACAAATCAATTTAAAAAGACAAAAAAAAAATTGATAGAAAAAAAAAGATGGATAAAAGATATGAATAGTCAGGAAAAATATGAACAGAGGCGCAATCTCAGTAGATATTTTTAAAAAGTTAATTTGAATGGGATAGCCTGTCGACGAACATTTTAAAGGGCGTGATGAAGGTTGGGTTATTTTTTCTACATTAAAAATAAAGTGATTTACACCCATTCAGAGAGCACTCTACCTGGCAACAGAGTTCCCTTCGCTCAGTGGTTTCGCGTCTAGAAATCTGTCCTAAAGAAACACTCTCATATATGAACAGAGGGACATAAACACTAGTGGTGCACGCAGCCTGTTTTCATTGACAGTCTTTGGAAAACCACCTACAAGTAAATCAATTGAGGATTGGTTCAGTGAATTATGGTCTCTCCATGCTACGGAAGATGAAGTAACTGTCTGAAAAATGAGAATGAATTATGGACGATGACATGGAAAGATGCCTATGATGTGAACACGGGAAAAACGCAAACATCAGAACAAGGAGTGCAGTATGTGCCCGGCTATGTCGGAAAATAAAAATCACACAAGGACCGCGGTGTGTGCACGTGTGCGTGCGAATGTGCACTCAAAAGAGTCTGTTGCGATTTGCCTTAAATGCTAACGGTCGTTATCTCCAGAAAGGGGAGTGGGATTTGCACAGAGATGAGGGAGGGAAGTTTTCTTTATGACTAAATTCTCATCTAGATTATTTGGATTTTAAAAAATTTACAGTGAGCATGTAATAACTCTCCAGCACGCACAAAAGAGAAGAAACCTGCTGCCCAAGGGGAGTTGCATCATTTTATCATGGCTGAGCATTCGCAAATGACCTCGGAGGCTGACGCAGCCGATGCTCGGTCTCCCCAAAGGGGTCAAGGGTCCACACAGACAGACTGGGCCGGACTCTTGCAGACCAATAACTATCCATCTTGGTCTCAAAGTCAGGAAGTCACTTCCACCACCTCTCCCAATAACTCATTCCAGGGCTTAATGGCCTTTCCTTGCAGGAAGTTCTTCCTCTCATCGCAGCTAAGTCCTTCCTGCTGCCCTGTCAGGCCTAATGGATGGGTCTCCTTTCCCTCCCCACCTGTTTGGCATCAGAGGCCCAGAGCGAGGAGCAGGACAGGGATCCATCGATTTGGGGCAGCTTGTCACTTGTGCCCCATGCAGTGGCAGTGCTCTTAGGACCTTGGCACGGCAGTGACTGGGACCATCCATTACAGCCGGAGACTGCCAAGGCCTCTGTGCAGCCCTAAGGGTCCCCAAGGTCCCTCCAGTCTGCCCACTGGATGCTGCGCTCTGTGTAAACTCTGCCTCCCTGGCCTCTTTCCTGTCATATTTCATGCATCCCGATGGTCACTCAGGGCAAGATTTACGGAATTCATATCCTTTGGAGCCGGGGGGGGAAATGAGAAAGTCAAGATTTACTATCCCCCTAGGAAGAGCGAGGAAGACGTGGACCCAGAACCTTGAGGGGCCACAGAGGTGAGGCAGAGAGACAAGCATTTATATGCTCACAGCCTCATCAAGGTGGAGCCTGGGTCTCTGCCATCACTAAGAGCAAGCACGTTTCTTCCAGAGCCTTCCTCCTCTCATAGCCTCCACTGGGGTGTGGGGTGCTGGCCTAGGGACTGCAGATAACAAAAGACCAAGCAGACAGAGCTTGTGCTATCCTTAAACTTGAGCTTCCCGGAAGGAGGTAAACAGGTACAGTTATTCCAATCCGGGTGAAGATGGGCCGACTTCTCATAGGACAGTGATGAAATACACGCATTTAAAAATCAGCAGAGCCTCTCCTTTGTGCCTTGCCAGTAGAAATGTTCAGGAGAGCGACTCTCACCTTTCTGGGCCTTCGTTTCCTTATCTGTAAACTGAGCTCGGTCACTGTCCTTTCTTTGTCAGGATCACGTGTGCATTTAAGAAAATGGAGCATGCGAAGGACTCTGGAGCCAGACCGTCCAGGTTTCATTTGCAGCACTGTGGCTCACCAGCTGTGGAACCTAAGAGAGGTCACGTCGCTCCTCGGTGCCTCAGATGCCTCGTCGGAGAAATGGGAACAATCATAAGAGGAGCGCCAACCTCACAGGGCTAACGTGAGTTAATACATGCGAGGTGCCTAAAACAGTGTCTGGGCCATTAATAAATCAGTAGTGACACCAGGAATATAGGTGGAAGGTAAATCCGGATGTGTGAAGTGGCACTGGGTAATTCTGACGTCAACCTGGGGACTGGATCAGCATGGCCGAGTGGGTTAATCGCTCAGGCTTATCTAGCGGTGGAATATGTAGGCATAAAAATTCATTGCAACTCATTAATTCATGTACACTTTGCTGTGAATACATTCTGCCTCCATGAAAAAATAAATGTGTGATGACAATTTTTAAATAAAAATAAGAGAGCAGGCTCTGTAGTCAGAGTGTTTAGGCCCATACCTCAGACCTACAGCCAACAACCATCTGGCCATGGCCGAATTGTGGGCCTCTCTTTCTGAGTCTATAACACAGAAATGAGGTTAGTATCTACCTCACAGGGGAGTAGGGGTTCAATGAGAGATCGTACATGTAAAGTTCTCAAAAGAACATCTGACATATACTGTGCACTCGATACTTTTATAATTTTACTGATAAAGTGAATGGTTGGGAGTTGGTGTCTTAAGTTTGCAACTCGCAACCAGCTCTGTCTCTTCTTGGTGGTGTGGCCTTGGGACAGTCATATCTTAGCCTCATATTCCTGCATTATCACTTGCCATAATGGCTTAATTTGCAGGGCTATGGCAAGATTTGGAGAAAATGTATGTAAAATTGCATTGATAGGTGCCCAGCCCATGGTAATTGATCATCATCATCACCATCATCGCCATCATCATCGTCTACAACAACACCTACATCCAACATCATCATCACCATCATGATCGTGATCATCATCATCACCATCGGGTTAGGAGGAAGTTAGTCTAGGTTCAAAATCCGATTTTACTGCATCAAGATGGCACCAGGTATAGATACCAAAGACTGAAGAGGCCAAGCCAGGGCTGGATTGAAGGAGCCCCTCCCCCCAGCCATGCCCCTTTTCCAAACAATCTGCAATCATTTCTTTGCACTTTAATCAAAAAATGACCCAAGGAGGGAAAACCAAGAGGAGCAAGTGATCTGAACAGGCCTAGAAATAGGGTGAGATGCGCCTCATCTCCTGTCTCCTATAGACAGATCCACACGATCCATTTGCCCACCCAGTCGGCAGTGGAGCTGCCGTCTCCACTCTGAGAAAGTTCCAGACACCTCTGCTCAGACACTTCAACTCCCACACCCGGACTGAGACCCACTCAAGTCTCAGGATACCTGCGTGAAGTCCAAGGCGGTTAGTTCTGCGTGTCATTCTGAGACACTAATACGACTGATTTTCAACGCCAGTGCTCAGAACTGGGTGTGGTATACAGTAGGTGCTCAATAAACGTTTGCTGAACAAATGAATGGCTTCGGCGTTCATTCACCGAAGGCGTATTACGTGTCAGACGACACGATAAGCATCTCACACACACGGTGTTGAGTAAACCCCACAGCCACCCCATGAGCATGTCCTACCACTTTTCCCAGTTTCCTAGATAAGGAAATTAGGTCTTAGAGAGGTGGAGGGAGTCACGTGCCTGTGATTACACAGCTAGAGAACGGCAGAACTGGCTTTTTACCCGATTTCTAAGCTGGTGCCTTTTCCATTCGCATCGCAGCCTCTCCAGTGACTTTTGCTTTGTAAGTTCCCGTGCCGTCCGCCCGCCACCCCCACCCACCAACCCGGGACTCACCCAAGTGTCTTGACCTGAGCAGACACAGAGGACGTTCAGTCACTACCCACTGAATGAATGAACAAATGTCCCAGACCATCTGCTGAAGTCTCCCTGGGAACATCCATCGTTTCCGACTTTCTGCCGACCTGAAGCGTCTTTCCTCCTGACTCCCTGGGGCCCCTTAAAACTTCGCGAGGATGCGGCAGTCCTCGAGCGAGTCTCCGTCCCAGAGCCAACAGGCGATGGAGGGGTAACACCCAGAAGTGCCGGGGCACTGCGGTTCCCTTTCCGACGAGCTTCGAGCCCCAGGCTCCCTGATGTTTTCTTGCTGTGACCCCAAAACAAAGTCATTTCATGGCCCTGGTCTCCATTTTCACACCTGGAAGGGTGAAGTGGAACCCACCTGCCCTGTCTCCTTCGCAGGGTTATGCAGGGCTGAAACCGGGAAGCTGGCTAAGAGCATAAATAAGCCTGGCATCAGAGGACCACGGTTCAAATCCCAGCTCTGACCCGGACCTGCCTGGTCGCCTTGAGCAAGAGAACCTTTTCCCAGTCTCCACTTACTCATCTCAATGAGGCAAATATCAAGGTGTCAGTGTGTATAACGTCACTAATACTAAGTCACTATTAATTGCCATTAATAGGCCCTCGTGGCTACTTAGGATACTGTCGGGAATATATTAAGCACTAAATAAAGGAAAATGTTTCCCACTCTGGGTTTTTACTCTAAAACTTCATGGATTTAAAAACGACTTTCATTTTATTCAGGAAAATAGGAGATTTGTCACCTTAACTGTGGACATTGACTGTTAGACACATCTTGGCTGCAATAGATCATGACAAGTCCTGTGCCTCGGCATTCTGGATAGAGGGTGTTATTATTATCACAACAAATGTGAGTGACTTTGTCAACTATAAAAAAAATAAAGAGGACAAAGGAAGTAAAATGGGAAAACACGCCTTATCATGCCCTTGGCTGGGTCGTGAAACAAGGACCCAGAGAAGCCAGTCATCTGCCTTAGGTCACACAGCAAGTGACTCTTAGCTCTAGTTTTCATTTTATTTTATGACTTTATTAAATTTTCGTTTTGTTTTGTTTTCCTTTGCTTCCCTTCCCTTGATTTTACGTTATGTTGTCTTTTATTTTATTTTCCCTCTTTTTCTGCTTCTGTAGTTGGGTCTCGGTAAAAGCCCCTGGTCATAGAGGGATTGTCACACCTTCTATGATTCCGTGGGACAGGATTGACCTACTGGTCCACTTTCGTGTGTGTGTGCCGACACCAAACAATTAGAGGCGGCTGCTGCAGAGAACACCCTTGAAAAGGATTCTGAATTCATACCTGGGGCTTGGTGGAAAAGGCAGTCATTATCAGCGAGTGACGTCTGCCACGGGGGATAAATGGGAGAGTGACATCAGGTGCTCCAAGTGCAGTGTCTGAAGCAGACATCTGAGAAGCACAGAGAAGCAGAGCTCAAAAGAGTGGGAAAGGCCCATTAGAGATCGCCTGGCCCATCCCCTTCATGCGACCTGTGAGAAGGAGAGGCACAGAGGGTAAGCCCCTCGAGGGAATGCAGAGAGATGGGTCCAGAATGAGGGGGGCATCTTCTCTGCCATACCATGACGGACCCCCAAAAAGGATCACCAATCACAGGGGCTGGCCCATTCCCTCCGGCCACCCAGGAAAGCCAGGGAGCCTTCATGGTCCCTGCGTCCCGATGTGGTCATGTCAACCTCTCTAACCAGCGTGGCCACAAGCAGCTTCCCTTGGGGACAATAAAGACTTTCTTCGCCTGAGCCAGAGGCTCTCAAAGAGAATCGCTTCCCTTCTCCCATCTTCCAAGGTCTGGCTGTGTTTACTCAGTTCACCAAGTGGCTTCCTGTTTCGAAGAGGAATACGCTTTTTAAAGGGTTATAAACCTGATTCAAAAGGCTTTTTGGACATCACGTAGCTCATTAAAAAAGGATCGTTTAGACAATTTCGGCGTAAGTGAATGAAAAACAGACGGCGCATGCCCCCTGCTCTCCCGTTACAGCAGAAAGTCCTGGCGAAGACAGGAGAGTGGAAGTGGCAAGGGGTTCGGGAGTCACTGTATCTGGACTTAAAGAGTCCAAAGCTCAGAAAAGTAGCTTTTATGGCGAGCCAGAGCATATTCGAGTAAAGTGGTTGCCTTGCATTAAACCAGTTTAAAAAAAAAATTAAGGGGAAATATTTCCTTAGGCATTCTTAAAGGTTTGTTCTAACTGTCTTGCTGGCTTCACCTCTGTCACAGGTTCCAATGCACTTCTCTCAAGCAGAGTCTCAGCACTGGTGGCATTTGGGCCAGGTGATTCCTTGCGTCGGGGACTGTCCTGTGCATGGTAGGATGCTGAGCAGCATCCCCGGCCTCCACCCACTAGATGCCAGCACTGCCCTCCTCCCGCTGGAAATCACGATTCACTTCTCTAGAGTGTTCTCCCATCAATAATATTAGCGTGAGAATGGGAACAGGTAAATAGATGAGCTTTAGGGAAAGAAAACAAAATCAAATTCTAATAGGAAAATGAAACCCTCGTTTCTGTATTTCCGTGAAAGATGCATGCAAATCGTTACTCGTGAGATTACGTCCTTCTCCCTAGGGTAATGTTTCGAGGCCACTGAACCAACCCACGCGGATGTCTGAAACACAACCGGGAGCCTGAGGTTGGCAAACCTACTTTCATGCCGTCGAAAGAACAGAGTTGAAGACCAGGCACTGAGCATCTCCACTCGAACCTCACCCTAAGCCCAACTGTCTTATTCTTATTTAAAATTTTGATCAGCTTGACAAACTACTGAGAGCAAAAGCAACACATTTGTTGGTGAGTGTGCGTGCACGTGTGTGTGTGTGTGTGCATTTGAAGGATGAGAGACCTGGTGACTAATCATCCTGGTTAGCCTGAGACTATCTAATTTTAGCACCGAAAATCCCCCATCTCATGGAATCCCTCCGACTCCAGCACGCCCCAACAGTTGGGCATCCTAGTGGGAGGACGACAGAGCTTTAGAGGCTGCCTGTACGCACTGCTGTCAAAGGTAGCTCTTAGAAAAAAGAATAAAAAGAGCATGAACTCTAAAAATCCCTCACGAAGACACTCGAAGCTGAACCATCCAGGGCCACAGAGCACGAGAGGTGCAGCACGTATCTGGATGGCGGGCATCCCGGAGTTCGTTTCGGCATCACGCAGCAGCTGAGGTCCCGAAGGGCCCCTCGGCACACAATACGTAGCAAGTCTCGGGAGTGATGTCAGTGAAAATGATGGAGCAGGTAACTCCAAAGACCTGTCACTCCACACAAACGTGGGAAAGCAAGCCAAAACTGGCAGAATCACACGAGGTGTTTTCAGCACCTACTGATTTTGTAGTCACAATAGTATTATTAACATATAATCAATATATAATTATGTAATATAATTACACTATGGAATTACATAATTATAATACGTAATTAATAATACTAACAATATTGACCCCAGCATCCCTTTACTGAGTGCTTGTCACGTGCCTCTGAGCACTGAGTTAGACACACGGCCCGTGCCACACCGGTGAGCCCTCTCAAAAAGTTGAAAGTAGGCTCGTGTGACCGATGGGGAAAGTGATGACAGAGAGGCCATTTCAAACCAAGTTTCAACCTTTACCTTCTACGGAGAAAACAACATATTCCATCAAGTACTGCGAGTGCATGCTCTGCGTGTCTGTCCAGAACTTTGCGAAATCCCAAGCAGTTAGGAAATGACTCAGTTACTTCTTCAGTCAGGTAGGTCTGAGTCTGGTCCTGGTTTTGCTGCTTCCTAACTAGAAAAGTTTATTGAATCTTTCCCAGCTTCTGTTTCTTCTTCTGTAGGTTGGGAAATGCATGGGAACCCAGTATGGTGCAGTGATGGGTTCTGTACCCCGACTGCCTGGGTTGAAATTTAAGCCAAGACACGCCCTTTGTAACTTACCTATGGGTTGCTCAGGCCCCTCATGCCTCAGTTTCTTCATCTAAAAAATATGGACACCGACAGTATTTAGTTCCTACAACTGCTGTAAGAAATGCATTAATACGTGCATACTTTCCCGAAGAGAGCGTGCCATGCGGTGAGCAAGGTTACGATAATTATTTCTGCTATTGCCCAGCCTGTGGTCCTACTAGGCTGATTCAAAGAGAAAACGCCGAGAAAATTTCAGTGCAGTATCCGACACATAATAAATGTCCATCGAGTTACTGCGATCATTCGTTTAGTCAACCTGTACAGACAACCGCTGTGCCCAGATGTCGCGGACGGTGACGGGATATGAGAACGCTAAGACATCATCCTTACTCTATGGAGCCCACAGTCCTTGGCATGCTTCATGTCTTCGGAACACCTTGACCAGGAGGCAGTGCAATCATCTGTCATCAAAGGCCATTTGCAGGCAGAAACGTCCTTCATCCTGGAGCTTCACCGTCTAATATGGTAGCTCCTGGCCACATCTGATTACTATAATTAAAAATAATAAAAATGTTGAAAATTAAACTTTAGCTCCTCGGGTGCACGAACCATGTTAACCACACCGGACAGTTCGGGGATGGGACATTGCCAGCGCTGTAGAAAGGCCCGTTGGACACAGCATCGCCCGGAAATGTTGCGCCAGGTTTCCGACGGTAGGTGGATAATTTCGTGGTTCTTCTCATCTGGTTACCTTCCATCGCTCGGCAAACAATGCCTGTGTGACTATCAATGTGGCGTGTATCATGCCCCAAAAGAGCTGGGATGACAAACTGAGCTTCTCCGTAGCAGTTGCAAACAAGCATGGCACAGATACTCCTGGCCCCGAGTTGATTTATCTTGATGTTTGGTTGAATTCCTCACATTTTGGGTCTCTTTGGTAACCTTTTCACCCCGTTCTTTTTTAAGGTGGCTGGCTGGCTGTTATAATTCATCATGAACGCATCTCACTCTAGGCCTGGCTCCCCTGACAGAAAGAACAGCCGGTCTCCAAGAGGTCAAAGACATTTTTCTCCCTTCGTCTTTCTCAGTTTCCAGCGTAGATTTGTCACTCTGAGAAAGCATGAATTCTGGATTTGATGTACTTTAATTGATTTCACCCTCGACAAGTCAGACTGTCCATCAGCTCGCTCTTTGAGCTTCTCTGAACTTTGCTTCAGGCTAAGGTTTTCTTCTGTCCCTGGACACAGGCTGTCACCAAGCAATTTACTCCCCTCTCCAGCCTCCAGGAGCCATCTCATTTTCATTCCTGTAACTCTCCCGAGGGAAGAGGAAGCAATGTGGGATATCACAGGGGAGAGAGGGTAGATAAAGGAAAATTAGGACAGGATAAAAGAAAGGATGTATGAGAAATCCTTATAAGTTGTCTCATCCTCTGGTGAATTTGTCTGACTGCTTTGTCTGAATGGTTAATGGGGTGAGATTAGGGGAAGAATGGGAAGAATGGGGTGAGATCAGGGGACGGATGGGTGGGTGGGTGGACGGATGGATGGATGGATGGATGGATGGATGGATGGATGGATGGACAGATGCACAAAAAGGCAGATGGGTGAAAGCATACTTTGATAAATTGATGGCCAGGCAGACAGAAAGACCCACGGAATGTATGCACAAGTGAAGGAATACCAGGCACAACCACCAATAACTTGACTCTTCCAATAGAATTCAAATTGTTTTGTGGATTCTCTTGCATTTGTTCCAGAGTGATACATGCTCGAAAGATGAAAAAACCTACACAGCGTCTGTAACCAGAGAGTCACACTCAAAAAGGGAAGAGGGGCATAGAACAGTGAGAAGTCATAAGGCCGTTATATTAAGGACAGGTATAACATTGTAAAAATAAAGAAAGGCAATTTTCAGAGACATCTCATTGATGCCCAACAAATCATCAGTATGAATGTCAAAGTAATTTCTGGGAGCAAAAATACAAAGAGCCTATTCGGGACTGTCCCTAGGTTAAGTTATAAAGCAGAATATGTGGGCGCCCCCTCCGTATCCCCCTTATCCATGTGAAGAGTGTTCATGTTGACCTATCCCTCCTTTCATGATGAAACATTAAGGTGTAAGGAACAGGTTAAACACATTACTTCCCCCAGGCCTGTATGTATTTCGAAAGATTTCCTAGACTAAGATTCCTCCCGGTAGAGGACTTAGGGCTTTAATGAAAGAACTATTTGGAAGACCAGAATTACACATTAACGATACCAGAATGATTTAGCTCAGCGCGATTCTAGCAAACGAGAAAACAACCAGCTCCCTGGAAGCAGATGATGATTTTCCGGATGATGTCCAGGGATAAGGCTGACAAAGCCGAGTCAACGTGGAAGGATTCCATGGTTAGGGACATAACGTGGTTCCTTCAGCACAAACCTCCAGATGGGTTTTCTCACCCACAAAGCCTGGTACGCGGGCCTTGGTGTGGATTAAGGTGGAGAGAATGTCCATCACCTCGCCCCCGAAGCTTGGAGAAGACAGTCAGTCCTACATGTGGGTGCTGTCCATGGTTCTAGATGAATTCAGGTGTGCCGGCGATTTCAGAGCGAGGAATGCAACGGGTGCCGAGGGTGACAGTGGTGTCTTGTACAAAGTTCTTCCAAGGGGGCGATTTTAGATTGGCTACTGAAGGTCCCATAAAGTATGAGGACTTTGAGTGCGAAGCCAAACTCATTAAGGAGAGATGTAAGACTTGATTCGATCCTGAGTTGGCACCCCAACGTTGTGACCCCTTCTCTGTGCCTCAGCTTTCTGTCCGGGCGAATCCTACTTCACGTGGTTAATGTCCGAGGGAACTCACACAGGGAAAGCGAAGCCCAGCAGGTGAGACTGGAGACTAGCAACAGCCTGCACGGCTTGAAAGTTTGACTCCTGCATTCAACTTTGTGGCTTCGGGAAATCTACTCCGTCCTTCTGTGCGTCACTTTCTTCGACAATAAATAGGGATGTGACAATAATAATACGTACCTCGTAGGTTTATTAGATGGGAATGAAGTACATGAGCCCTTGCAAAGCACTTAGAGCAATACTGAGTGCAGACTAAACACTCATTAACTGCTGTTTGTTTGCTGTGACTAGGTCGTTTCCACATCACAGGTGATTTGCGAAGGAGATTGGGCTTCGTCAACGGTGTTTATTCCTTCAGTTACTCTTTCATTCGTTCACTCAATTCAGAAAATATTTACCGAAGATTCTCTCCGGTTCCTAACCTCCTCTAAAAGCAATTACAGAGTCTAACATTTATATGGTAGGACTCCTTGATGAATACTTACTAAAGATTGGCCTTGGTTAACTTTAAGGATCCTCCCCATTTTAATTCAATGAATTGAACTGAACTGATGATCTGAACCGAAGATGCTAAATACTCAATAAAAACATCTTTAAGCAGTTCTGCTGATATTTTTCTTCTGTTTTTGTTTTATCTGTTCTTGGTATTTCTTATGGGTCACATCTCTAGTGGAATCTTGAGAATTTTAAAACTAAATAGCACGTTGAGTAGAAGTTGAGTTTCCTCTCTCTGGGACTGAAACACAAAATGCATGTGGCGAATACATTTGGTAAAGAAATGAATGAAGGATTCAAAATTCCTTTTTTGTTCCTGTATCTATTTCCATTTTTCCAATTTATTTGCTTTGGTCACACAAAGCAGCCCCACTTTCCATAGGGACAAAGGTTTAGAACTTTTAGAATGAATAGCTCTGGCTAAGAGATGGGTCCAAAGTCTGTCTGTCCATTAGCATCTCTGTGTGTCTGCCTTTGCTGCAAAGGGGACCTGATTTAACTCGTGCATTTTGTACTTTTTCTATAAAAAGTTTCTACATTTTTGGAGAAAGAGTCTGGCTGGACATTTTCATATCTTTTCTTGTTTAAAAAGAGAAAAACACTCTACTCACTCATCTTGAATAGAAGTGTCTTTGAGCAAGATCCAATGAGCCTGTCTCCTGGACCACAACGAGGCCTTTGCTGTGTAAGTTCCTCCGTTTGCTGAGTCTGCAAGGTGCTGGCATGGAAGTCACAGTCCAGGAACTGGTGGCAGTTTTTAATGTGTCTTGATGTTGGGCTGCCTAGATATTTTTTAAAGCAGATTTATGCTGCATTTTAAAAATCCATTATGCTACATTATGGTCTTATTGTCAATCCAGATAATGTTGATCAATTTCAGTCTTCCAAAATCTGCATTTATAATTGTGCCATGTAATCAAAATTATTTATGTATGTCTATGTCCAGACATTTATAAAATGATAAATCGGAATTATTTATACCTGTCGCAAGATACTTGGTTATTCTGGATGCCTGATTTATATCACCATACATTGTCTTTTTTTTTCTTCTTATTTCAAAAGTCCTTCCTGGTGACCTTACCTTCCACCATAGAAAATACCTTTCGGACAACTCAAAATTAGTATTTACACAGGTTATTTAAAAATAACACCTCTTCTTTGGTATGTTCACAAACTGTAGTGTTTTCTTATTACAGAAAATTTGGCATTTAAAAGTCTACGGTCATGCTACCCTGAACAAACCCAATCTGATCTGATCTCAGGAGCTAAGCAGGGTCGGGCCTGGTTAGTACTTGGATGGGAGACCACCTAGGAAGACCAGGTGCTGTAAGCGTAAAAAAATAAGGGATTGTAGGATGACAAGGTCCTTGCAATCTGTGAGGTCAACAAAGCATTGCTTCACCTAAATAAAAATAGACTAAAGAAAGAAATTAAAATCAACCCTAATTGTATCTTTTACCACTATCGTTTTGGTCTATTTTATCCTGATCCATACGTGCGTATATGTTTGGAGTGTGTGTGTGTGTGAGTTTGTTATATGTTCACTAGATAAGGTTATACAACCTTTGCACTTAGATATCCTGCATTTTCCATTTAATTTGTATTATGTGCATTTCCTACTGTCAAATATTTTTCTAAAACATGACACTCAATGGCTACAAACAACTTATCTTGTAAATACATCATAATTGACTTAATTGGTCTTATTTGGTTGGACACATAGGTCATGTCCAATTGTTTGCTGGTGTGAATAAAGCTATGATGAACGTGTTTATGCTCTAAACCACTTCCCCTTCTCTAATTGGCTCCTCAAATTTAAGTCGTATAAGTAAACTTCGTGGGTCAAACATTTTAAGGCACTTGAGACATGTTGTGTTTGACCAATCCCTGCAGCATCTTTATACTAAAAGTTATTCACGACCCTGTAAATAGTTGGTTCAATATCAGCCCAAATTCTTCACCTTTTTCTTTATCCCTGCCCTTTGTCATCTAATGCTGTAATTAGATGAACCCAAAGCTCACTGGACTTCCACATCCACCAACTTTAAGTTCAACCGTATGACTTATTTCAACGAGTAGGATGTCAATGCATGTGACACAGACAGGGGATGGAGAGGTGCTTACATAGTATAGCTTGTCCTCTTCTGCCTCCACCTTCTCCATAAGAAGACATCACCCTAGATAAATTCCTTGTCTTAAAAAAAAAATTAGAGATGCATGAAACAGAGCTACCTGTCTGGCTCGAGGACTTAAAACTTAAAGCAAGAGCCCGTCTAGATCAGCCTACCCACAGACAACCTGCTGATGCAAAAGAGCTAGCCCAGAAAGATCGACAGAGATGCCCCAAGGAACCTCCGACACGAGTGAAATGAATGCTCAGTGTTTATGCCATTGAGGTCTGGTGATTGCCACACAGCCATAGCTAACTGGCACATCCTCTGCGATTCAATGAAGAAGTTCGGTCCTGCCCTACCCATTGAATAAACAAGCAAACTGAGATAGCACGGCGTAATGGTTAATACAAGAGGCTTAGGACTTGTCCAGACCCATGTTTGAGTGACCTTAGCCAAGCTATTTAGCCTCTGTGAGCCTCAGTTTTACAGTCTGTTAAGTGGGAAGGGTGTCAGCACGGCGTCATAGGACTGTTAGGAATATTAAACCAGATAATGCTAGGAAAGCATTTAGTATAATGTTTATGTATGAAAGTGTCAACAAATGATTTTTATTGTTTTCCCCTAAAGAATGTAAAGTTCTTGAGGTCAGGGACTCCCACTGATCACTTCTAGAATCTTGGGCTGCAACAGTGCCTGGCACATAGTAGGGACTCCATATCTGCTGATCGGTCACTGCGTATTGTTATTGTCCCTCTACTTGATGCGATGGGTTGGAAACAGAGCCAAGTCATACTTTATTGTTCTCTAGACTTGGGGCGTCTCTTGCTGAATTACTTCTGCAACGATGATACCCTACTTGAATTGTTCCTTCAGTGACCATTTGAAAATAAATAGGCATGTTATACGTGCAGCCTATGCTGGGGGAAGCCACCAGGCATACCCCACGTATCCCACTCCCACAGCATCATTCTTACCAGCCACCTACACTGCACCTCTACCCACCTCCACCAGGGATGTAGTAGACGGTGATGAGATAATGGGACTGCGTGGCAAGCTGTGGTTCTCACCATTTATTGGGTTTCCATCACCTCCTTTGAAAATCTGAGGGAGTCTATGGAGCTTCTGCCCAGAAAAAAACAGATATACTCTCAAAGCTCACACATATCGTTCAGATTATTACAAATCTCTACGTCAGTCATTCACCCATGTCTTATCTTTGTGACATTCCTGTAGCCAAAGCACAAAGGAGAAATATTCATTCAGCCTACTGTTTTTGCTTGTTTGTTTGTTTGTTGTCTACAGAAGCCAAACAGACCACTTCTCGAGCTGGGAAAACGATGGTCTGAACTCGCGATACCTGGTGTCAGTACATTTAGACACAGAGGCAGGAGATTGTCTCTGGCAGGAGTTGCTAGCTGGCCGTCAGGATCGATGCTCCCTCTACCACAGTAGAAAGGTGTGGTTAAGAAGCCACGCCCTGGACAGAGACTATGTTTCCTAGAAAACCTAGAAAACCTCCTCCCAGTGGCGGTCATGTGACTAGTTCTTACCAACGAAAGATGGGCAGACGTGATGAACATTACTTCTGAACCAGGCCTCGTAAGAAGCCTTCTCCTTGTCGTGATCTCACTTCTGCCTACTGACAGCCACTGAGCTGGCAGACAGGTCAGCAGACCGGCTCGGGAGACACAAAGCCACAAGATGGAAGAAATGTGAAACCCTGAATCACAATTTGAAGAAAAATCACCCACCCACCAGGGACGTTCACATCTGTCGTGTGAGCAAAATGTAACCTTATGTCGTGTTAACCGCCCATACTCAGCCTTACCCCAAATCAAAGGCCCGAAAGTGGTATCCCCAGACCAGCAACATCAGCATCACCTGAAAATCTGTAAGAAATGCAAATTCCTGGGACCTATTCCAACTGGACTGAATCAGAAACTCTCGAGCTGGGGCCTAGCAATCTGTGTTCTAACCAGCCCTCCACGTGATTCTGGGAACTGCCACCCTAGATGACACAGTGGTTAGGAGGAGTGAGGTTTAGACCGCGGCCTCCAGGTTCAGATCCCGGCCCTCGCACTTACAAGCCATGTGACCTCGGGCGTGCTACTTGACTTTCTGATATCTTCATAGGGTAACAGATGTAGCTGCCAAGGGCGCGTGGCAATAGGACCTAACTCACAGGCTTCGGCGTGAGCACTAAAGGGGATCATCCATGTGGAGGGCTTAGGACAGCATCAGGCGCACAGTTGAGGGCTCAGAAAACCCTAACTATGTGTAATATTTATCAGATTGAAAGCCAGATCTCAGTCCCAGAGTTGGCGTAGTGAGCTGCTTTTCCCCTCTGCTTAATGCTATTCCCTGATGTGTACACATATGCTATCTCAGGCCCGGATCCCACCATCTAGGCATCATGAGAGGTCTAGACCTGCAAGCGAGAGCAAGACGACTGAATGCTTGCCCAGTGATGGCCACTGACCTGGCAGACAGTGTGGCCAGAACACCCAGGTCACTGAACAAGAAGGTGGCTAAACCGGGCTCTAAAGGAACGGGGCCAACAAGGGTTCCTACCTCAGGCAAACTCTGGCTAATCTGTTTTCACCCTTGCAGGAAGATGCCCTCGCTTTTTCAACAGCCGCCCTGTGTGCGGACTAATCTTTGAATCTATGTTCTCTAAGCTGCTCCAAAATATGAAGCTCGGTGAGTAATCCAAAGGCTGCAGAAAGAGCTCTGGTGCCAGGTGTAGGCATATTTTTAAAAGGAGATGGCATACTTTCAAAACTAGCCCCTGGGGGCAGCCAATTAAACTTCTCTATGAACAATGCATGGACAAATGGAGGGCTGGATGCCTTCGCTTTGATTCTCGTTCAACTCTTGCCCGTGGGTTGGACGATTTTGTTTCCTTGACCAAATGGTACCCATCACCCCGTTATGAGGACTTACACCTGCTCTTCAAGGAACCGAAGCTGCCAGCTCTGCTCACTTCTTTTGACTGCTCCTGATCAGCTTTAATTCTTAAAGCCCTGGATTTTGTCAGCTTAGCTTCCCCACCATTTGGTAGGCACAGGGGAGTGTGCTCCCAGTGGCCGGCCAACTTCAGCATCACAGCTGCAGCTCTCCACTGAGAGTTCCTTCTGCCGGGGAAATGCGAGGAATTTTACAAAATAGTCACCCTAACCTCGCAGAGTCTGTGAACTCCAGTCCCTCCTGTTCTTTCACAGGAGATCGGATTTCTCTCTGACTCAATCTTTGTCAGGGCTCAAGGACAACAGACTGGCTTCTTAGACTCCTGGAGTCCCAAATGTATTTAGCAGGCAAAGAATGGACCGAAAAAACAAAAATTCCGTGCCCATGACAGACACCAACAAGCAATCACAGAACACTTATTCCAGGCCGGGGTCCATCCTCCAAATTTGTGAGAACACTCAGGACAGTCATCATTAATACAGCTCGGTGGGCCACTGAGACACATTTGCTTGCCATTCTGCTCTAGAGCAGCCCCTTTGCAGAAAATAAAAGGGCAGAGGGAAGCAACGACGCATCAACCTTCAAATGCCACATGTGAGATGCAGCTGAGAGTAGAACTCAGGTGTGCTAATTCCCAGCTCTACACCCTTCCAAGACAAGAGTTCACATTCCCCTCGCTGTCTCTGGAGGTGCGCTCCACCTCTGCACACTAAAGAGACCTAAATAAGTGAGATGTGGGATGTTAAAACCATCACTTCCTGGCCAGGCTAACTTTCACCCCCTCCCAGCATGCAAGACCAATGGTGTATTCGTCAGCTCTCGCCAGAGCAATGCTGCATAACAACCCTCTCCGCAAGCCAGTGGCATAGAGCAACAGCTATGTTTAGTCTTACATTCAGGGATCTGCATTTAACGGCGGTTAACTCTGGGTCAGCTGACGTGGGCTTGGCCGCCTTCTCCACGCCTTTTCCACGTGTGTTTATTCCCGAGTGCTGAATAAACGCGCAATGACCACCTGAGTCATGCTTTTCTCAGGATGGATTAAGAGCGCTCCAGAGTCGAGCCAAAACGTGCAAGCATGCTGAAGAACTCTGCTTCCATCACGTCCCCTAACACTGCCTTGACCACGGGTTGTCATGTGACCAAGCCCCAGCTCAACAACTCGGGGAAAACATCCCACAGCGGGAGTGGGAAATATGTGCTGAACAATAAGGTACATTATAAAAAAAAAAAAGTGGCTTTTAAAACCCTAAAGAAACCCTCCAGTGAGCGTCGGGATAAGTAGAGGGCTTTTTGACAGCCAGATTATACCAGGCTCTTGCTAGGGAAAGTGGATAAGCTTCTGTGTTCCACACTTAATCCCTGAGAAAGTTAAATCACGTATTGTATTAATACTGGCTCACTGGTTTTGTTTCTGACGCCCCTGCTTTAGGGAAAGCCTGATGCGGAGATCCTCATCCAATGAAAGGGAGATCGTGCATATTTTAATGGCCAGACAGTGAATTTCCTAAGAGAAGTCTGTGTGTCCAATACCGCTTTACTCTTCCTGGTGCTTCTGAAAGAAAGTGTTGAATATATATAAATATAAATATAAATTTAAATTTAAATTTAAATTTAAATATGTAAATATATTTATATTTATATTTATATTTTATTCATATTCATATTCATATTCATATTTTATTCATGTTCATATTCATATTTTATTTATATTTATATTTATTTATATTATATATTATTTATATTATATATTATATATATTATATTTATATGTTATTAAATACACACACACACAAATATTTGAGAATATGGACATTGGAGAGAGAGAAAGAGAGCCAGATTCAAAGTTAAAACCATCTCTTACTGGCCAGGTAACTTTGGACATTTGTACAATCTTTCCAATCTCTGGTTTTCTTCCCTGTGAAATGGGCATAATCATATCTATCTTGCAGGGTGCGTATTAGGGGAGATAATGTAAGCATTGTGCCTGGTCAGTGTTAGGCCGTCAGCGTATCCTAGCTTATATTTTTATCCAAAGATTCTCGTAAATTGCTAAATTCCCGTGGCACAGTAGCCAAGAATGCTACTCATCAAATATTTCTAATTCTCTGCCTTCCGGGCCGTGGGGAGACTTGTGCTCCTCCACTCATTTTGAAGTGAGGCATGGCCACGTGACTTCCTTAGGCTAATACCGCATGCACAGAAGGGACAAGTGTCATTTTGAGGCAGAAACTTTAAGTGTCATGATAAGCAATTTGCCCCATTCATTTCCCAATGCTGTGGTGACCTTGGGAACACATGTCAGGATAAACTCTACATCAGCCTGAATCTCTGAGAGATTTCAAGGAGCAGAACTGTCCCCTCCACCCCCAACCCCCAGACACATGCACTTTCACATGAAGCACGAGAAGGACACAAACTCTAGTTATGCTGAGCTACTGAGATTTGGCAGGTAGTTACTGCAGTATGGCCGGGCCCACAGGGCCTCACACGCTTTGCATTATTGAATATAGTCTCCTTACAGAATATCATCGTTTTCAAAAAATTCACATTGCATATAAACCAGTTGTGTTGGCTCATGTGCCAGTATTTCCCCATAACTCCAGGGTAACCCCAAAATTCGAAAGACAAAAAAAATAAATAAATAAAAGTGCTCTGGGAGTCCAAGAACAAAGGTGCTGGCTTTAGTGTGGACTTACATTAGCTTCAAGACCTCGGACAAGTCAATGTCCCTACTGGCTCATCAGTATCCTATAAAGACAAGGGGTGGTAAGTGACAGACGAAGTTGCCCAGGGAGAGTATAAAGAAAGGACAGAAACTAAAGTTACAGAAGCTCAAGACTTAGAAGGGAATACTGAACACTGGAAGAGAAGGGATGGAGCTGGCCACAGTATTCTACTGTTAATGTGAAATACATTTAAATTTTAAAATCTGGAATGTTTCAGAGAGAAATGCAGATTTCTGATTTTGCACCAAAGGAAAAAAAAAAATCTGGAAGTTTCAGCCAAGTTGGGACAACCTTCCAATGTGACAACCACAGATGCAGCTGCGATGTGTCCCCTCGTCGGGGACTCATGTTGCTCTTGCTATCGGGTTCACTAGAGTCTCACTGACTCCGTGTTGTCTCCCTGACACCAAGATTGGTCTCCCCCTTGGCTGGATTCATTCATTTACATTCACCTTCGGTCACTGCAGATATTTGAATTGAGGCCTCTGGACCGAAGGCTACAGCGCAGCGTGTGAATCCACGGCATTTTTCTTCGGTGCCTCCGTTTCCCAAGTGACTTCAGAGACCCTTCCACCAACTCCCCCTGATGTCAAGCCAGTGGATCTTAACCCTATGGGGACTCGAATCCATTTGAAATTCTAATGACAGCTGTGAACCCTCTGGCCAGAAAAATGCCTGCATGGACACACATGTGCATGTGTGTGGGCACACTCACACACACTCACACACACACACACACACTCACACACACTCACACACACTCACACACACACACACACACTCACACACACTCACACACACACACACACTCACACACACACTCACACACACACACATCTCATTGTGCTTTGTCTGCAAACCTAAATTAGCCTGAGAAGTGCAATTTGTCTGCCCTGCAGTCTACGGTAGACCCCAAGTTCTCCATCAAATCCCTCCCACCACAGCCTCGCCTAGACAACTTGGAGACCACTTCAGGACTCCAGAAAAGCACCCTTTCCAATGGATTTCTTATAGTCAGAGGTCACCGTCTGGTCCCAGGTCCCTCCTCATCTCCCATACGTGCTTTCAAAGAACAGAGAGAAAAACAAGCCAGCCACAGCCAAGTGACCCACGCTGAGAAAAGTGCAGGGGCCAGCAGGGCCCTGACCTTCCTGTGTAGGTAACAAATTGGAAGCCGTGTTTGCACCAGGCCCTGGAGGGAGGGAAGGAAGGGGGGAAGTGGGGAGGAGGGCAGTGTGAGATGGAATTGGGTTACAGGGGTCAGCGGCCTTGGCGTTAGGCATCCACACGGCCCCTCCATCCACCCTTCCCAGGAAATAGCCACCGCTACGGGGCATGCGGAGGGTAGCAGCTGGAGGTCAGCAGAGGCCAAAGCATACACATACAAGTGTGATCCGTGCGGTTGTGTGTGTGTGTGTCCGTTGGCAGCACATGGGAGTCCTTGGGTAGAATTCTTTTAAGAGACCTCCAAGGACCCTCTGGCCCAATGCCCAGTTCCTAGACACATCAGGCGTTAATTCCCTCTTCTTTCTCCAGCGTTATCAGGAAGGAGTGTATTTTGGCCTGTGGATACACAGTTGCTGAAGTTCAACTCCCTGGGTTCAAATCCCACCTCCCCTACTTAATAAGCTGCGTGACTTTGGGAGGTAACTTAACCTGTAGGTGCCTCGGTTTCTATTTTATGATCTTGATGACTGCCTCATGGATTTCTGAGAACTAAGCAAACTAATGCACACAAAACACTTAGAAAAATAAGGCCAAGTAGATCATTATTCATTCAATGAACACACAGAGTGCTCTGTACACGAGGCAGTAATTTTCTCGAACATCTACAACGTGCAGAGCAATATTTATTTTATATAAATTATATCATTTAATTCTCCTAGAAAGACAAGTGCTTTTTATCCCTATTTTATAGGTGAGGAAACTGAGCTTTGGAGGGTTGCTCACTTGCCCAGGGTCACCCCACTGATGAATGATGGCATCAGTTTTACTCCTCTCTAAAGTCCCAGCCCCTAACCAATTCACCTTTAATTTGCCATTGGATTCCAAACACCCAAGCTGATAGTCAACATATTGACGAATGAATAAGTGAATGAATGAACGAATGAATGAAGGAATGGGTGGCTCTACCATTCTCCTTTCATTTACCCTTTCCACTTTAACTTCTCGTCCAGACGTAGGCCAGGGAAGGCCGTGCACTTCGTCCACGCACACATCTCTTTTCTCCTCCTTGCTCCTCCATCCTCACCCATGGGTCTCCATCTTCACCACGGAACTGCCCTCCTACAGATTTCTCTTCCCATGCAAGGCCCCAAATATTTCTCTGGTGCTGGAGGAAACTCATTCTTTCTGGTTTAATTCGCCCCGTCTGGCCTTAATTGCTTTGCCCTGTTGTGCAGAGAGACCTCCCGTGGCGACAGCCCTGAGGATGGGCTGGGGGGTAGGAGCTGGGGAGGAAGTCCAGGCGAGCTGTTGAGTGGGGAGTGGATTAGTTGGAGGCCAATGGGGCAACGGAAGTCAGGGTTCTCAGAGCGGGCGGCTCCAGACCCGCCCTTGGTTGTGACGTTTACGATTGAACTTGGGCAGGAGCATGTGTCTGGGGGCTGCGTCGGGCCTCCCTCGTCCCTACCCTGAGTGTTTGGTCCTGCAGCTCATTAAGCAGTGACACTTAACACATCATCAAACTGCTTTACGGGCACAGCCCACACAGCTCCTGGCCCCTGGAGTCCCCAGGTAGTGGGGGACGGTGACCTCCCAGCTGGGACACGGTGGACACACAAGGCGATCAAAGCTCTCATGGGAAAACCAGAGCAAAGACTGGATTAGGGCACCAGGACCCCTGACCTTTCACCCCCAGGACTGATAAAGACTAAGGTGCATGGGGAACAGGGGGTCTGGGGCTGGTGTCCTGGGACCAACATGGCCTCTCCTATCATGTGAACAAAGCTCAAATCCCAGACTTGCCACTTTCCTGCAGCTGAGTTGAACATTTCAAAGTTTTTAAATCTCTCTGACCCTCCGTTTCCTCAGGGAGGAGAATAATGCCGACCTCAGAGGGCTGTTGCCAGAAGTACTGGGAGGAGACATAGAAAGTGCTTCATAAAGGGCAGGCAGTAAACAGTGCTTATTTGAATTACCCACCCTCTGAGGAGCAAAGAGCTCAATCAGATCAGGCTGAATCATTATTAGCTTCCTCCACCCAGGTTTTCTTTCAATACTACCAAAAATCACAGTAAGAAAAGCCACAGAGATGAGAGTAGCCCCAATTAGCAAGTGTCTACTATGAGCCAGGTGCGATATACATATAATGATTGACATATACATATATATATATAATTATGTTTTCATCATAGTGAGGCATTTATGATAATTATTTCCATTTTACAGAAGTGGAAACTGAGGCTCGGAAGGGGTGAGTCGTCTTGTGGTGGTTGAGCTGGGATTCGAACCCAGATCTGGAGACTCTTTGTTCCTTCCAACAGTGGGCGGGTCTCAGGGTTGGGGTAAGGGCATCGGAGGGCCTCTGGTCCGTGTCCCCCGCTCTGGGCTCTCAGAAGGGTCCACTGAACAGTCCCCTGATTTCCAGCCATCCTTCCAGAGCCTCAAATATTTCTTAAATCTCCTTGAAATAGTCCTAGCCAAAAAGGGCCTGCTTTCACGGTTGATGTGTAGTAATGAGGCAGGGTTAATACCTCATTAGGTCACGGTGCCATTTTGCATTTCATGGATATTCAATAACACAAGCAACAACAAACATATGAATTCCTGAGCCTGGCTTTCTGTGGGGGTGGGGACCACGAGATAAGGGCTCCCTGGACGCAGGCGCGGGAGAAAAGCCGATGCCTGGTTCTCATGACGCGTGGACAAGACGGCCCGGCAGCTGGGAGCTGTGGCCCCATCCTCCCTCCCACCTCCGAGCCCCTTTTTAGTGTGCGACTCAGCTTAGGAGATGGGAGAGTGAGCAATTTCCTTGGCCTTCCCCAAAGGTGAGCGCCTTTTGTATGGATTCTGTATTCGTCTGCTAAGGCGGCCACAGCAAAGCGCCACAGACTGAGTGGCTAAAACAACAGAAATGGTTCTCTTCTGGCCCTGCAGGCTGGAAGCCCCTGATCGAGGTGTCAGCAGGGTTGGTTCCCTCTGAGAACTGAGGGAGAATCTCCTCCATGCCTTTCTCCTGGCTCCTGGTGCTCTGCTGGCCATCTTTGCTGTTCTTTAATTTGCCATTGGATTCCCAACACTTAAGCTAATATTCAATATATTCATGGATGGTTGGATGGATGGATGGATGGATGGATGGATGGATGGATGGATGGATGAGTGGATGGGTGGATGGGTGGATGGGTGGATGGGTGGATGGATGGGTGAATGGATGGGTGGGTGGATGGATGGATGGGTGGGTGGTTCTACCATTCTCCTTCCATTACTCTTCCCACTTTAACCCCTTGTCCAGAGATAGCCCAGGGAAGGCCATGCGCTTCTTCCATACACACGTCTCTTTTCTCTTTCCTGCTCCTCCATCCTCATAGCAGCATCCCGCTGACCTCTGCTTTATTTTCACATGGAATCCTCCCTGTGTGTGTGGTGATGTCCAAATTTCCCCTTTTTATATGGACACCAGTTATATCAGATTAGGACCCATGCTGATGACCTCACTTTAACTTGATGACAGCTACAAAGACACTACACCTCCCCAAAAGGTCACCTTCAGAGGCAGTAGGGGTTAGGACTCCAATATATGAATTTGAGTGTGGGGAGGTCATGGTTCAACCCACAACAGACACATATGGCAGTGAGACAGAGCCCCCCATGGGAACCCAAGAACTGGAAGGATAACAATAGACACTGACAGTCAGTCACCTGTTCAATTATCCATTTTTGCTCTTTTTCTTTCTACCAGAATCCTGGTTTTGTTCAGAGTGGCGATTTATTCACTAGATGCATATTTAACAAGCACCTCCTATGTCAAAGGTGAACCACCGAAGTGGAAATAAATGCTCTTGGCCCTCATGGGGGAAAGGGGGTGGTGGGAAAAGACAGAAAATAAGCAATTGTTGAGTAAATTTATAGAAAATTAGAAGGTATGTAGTGGTTTTAGAAGGAAATAGTCAAGCCGGCTTGAATAGCTTCCCCCAAATTCACACCCACCCGAAATCTCTTATTGGAAAGAGCATCTCTACAGACGGAACTAAGCGAAGATGAGGTCATACCAGATTAGGGCGGGCCCTCATCTAAGGACTGCTGTCCTCATAAGAAGAAGGAGATGTGGACAGGCACACAGAGACACAGGGAGGAGGTGGTGTGAGGATAGAGGCAGAGGTGAGGGCGATGCACATAGGAACACCGAGGATGGTCGGAAACCACCAGACGCGAGGGGAGAGGCATGGAACAGGTTCTGCCTCCCAGGCTCCAGAAGGAAGCGTCTCTGCCAACACCTTGATTCTGGGCTTCGGACCTCCAGCACCGTGAGACAGTGAAATTCTGCTGTTTTATGAATTTGTGGCGCTTTGTTACAGCTGCCGCAGGAAGTACACGAACACTGGTGAGGAATGGGAAAGGTGTTATGAGCTGGTCCCATTGAGGAGATAATATCTAAACAAAGACCTGAAGGAGGTGAGGTGAGCGTGCAGGGATCAGGGGAGAGCCTTCTCCGCAGAGGGAACAGCCAGCGCAAAGAGGCTGGAGGGGGACCCAGGAGGGCAACATGGAGTGAAGTCAGAATTCCACAGGACCCAGATGTTGTAGGATTTGCAGGCTACCATACAGATTTGAGCTTTTTACACTAAGCGACATGGAGCGACCTGGTCTGATACTCCAGACGAGTGACATGATAGGACGATGCCCCACGCCACATGGACCACGATTAAACTAAAACCAAATATGACCAGTTTCTCCTCCACTTTTCCAATCTTTGCGGAAACTAGCAGAGGCTAACAGACGACCAAGCAAAGACAAATAAGACATAAACATAAGTCTGCGGAGGGAGGTGGTCTCTGGGGAAACGTTTGCTTTCCTGATAATGAGGGATAGACACAGTGACATCCCCTTTTTTCCACCCCTGTCTTTTCCTCCAACTGAGCAGATGTCTGGTGCTTCAGCATCCATCTCGTGACATGAGGCAACAAGCATTGGCCTAAAAAGTCAACCCATGAAGCAAAGAATGACAAACAAAGAAAGGGCCAAGCAGGCGAACCACTTCCTGCGACGTAAGAAATATGTGTGTTTAAGCCACATGGGAGGGTCTCTTTTACTTGCAACCGAACACTCTCTTAGTGGACAGAGTCGAAAACCAGACCTCAGGGAGACAGCAACCAGAAGACCACGAAAAAGCCGAAGGAGTGCTTACTGGGGGTCGGCCTTTCCTTCGAAGCTGAAATTCTGTGGGAAGACAACGTTGAGCAACGTGGGGGGAAAAGGCTCTGATACGCCAGAAATGATTGAGCAGGTGCAATGAATCGACACGAAAGAGCTCTCAGACTTGGAAGGGGGTGACGAGGAAGCTGCGCGTAGGAACGAGGGGTGGCCACTACTCCCTTTCTCTGACAAACGTGACTCAGCCCTGTGACAAACGAAGAGTCAATAAGACAATGAAATTAGGCTTTGAGATTCGACTTTCCCTTTGGGTAGCTGCTGGAAAAGGCAAAGATTGTGTCTTCTCAAACGCTGGACTACTTGAAACTGAACTGATTCATATTTTAGAGCCTCAGTAAGGGGTTCTTAACTGTTTGGGGGTTTAGGCTCCTAGGTCAGTCTGATGAAACCTGTGGACCCCACGTGCCAAGTCAATCCAGGGAGACAGACGCCTAGAAATTCCACGTGACTTCAGAGGGCCCGTGGGCTTCTAAAACACGGAGTCTACATCCACCAACCGAACCTTGGGAAGAAGTCCTGAGGTCAGAGAGAGCAAAGTGGGGGTGCGGTTTGGTAAATAAAAAGGTAAGTTCAGTTTGGGGACATTATGCTGAAAGTACAGCATTAAGGGGTTGCTATGCTACCGGTGCAACATCCAAGTCCAAATTTCTAAGTTGGAAGGGAATTTGGGACTTTAAACTCATAATCCTTCTTTCTTCCTTTGTCGCCCACTTCTTTTGTCTCTGCAAGACGTCTTGCATGCCCAGTACATGCCAGCCAGGGTGTTAGGTGCTGGAGACGTGAAAAGTTACACGTAAAAGCAGGTGTATGACTCACAGGCTGAGATGAAAGTCGAAGCAGGAAAGGACGGGAGAAACCCGGCGAGAGAAGATGTTCAGTAATGTTGTCAGAGAGCTGACCTGACACAGGGAGTCTAGTGAGGTGACCGTGCGTTAGACGCTGATCTGATGACAATTCTGTAGAGAAAAATACCGTGAAAATAGGATTAATGCTGCAAAACAGACGTGAGGGGCGTACTGGCTTTCCTGTTTCTAGCAAAAGCTCCATTTTCAGTCTGATTCTGGTCCAACTAAGACCACGTTTGAGTTAAGAGAGGATGCGTGGTCCAAGGCTGGCCAGTCGGAGCACCAGGTTCTTCCAAGACCAGCGATGGGTTCGGGAGTGGTCACATGACCCATGTCAGCCCAATCAGCGCAGGTGAGGTTGAATTCAGGCACCTTTGTTTGAGCTTTTGGCAAAACAGACGCTTTTTTTCTGAATAAAAGTGAGAGGATGTGGGGCTGGAGCTCCTGGAGGATCTTGTCATCCTGAGGTGACACGACGTCAGAGAACAGAGAAGACCAGAGGAAGGCAAAGTGACACGGGCGGATGGTCTTGTGGAAAACTGGCATCGACCAAGTCAGAAACCACAGCTACGTGAACATTAACACAATCGTAACGGGATTTTCTCTCACTTGTTATCAAAACGGTCCTGATGGAGTAGCTTCAAGAGGTCAGTGTTGAAGGCCATCTACCCAAACAGGGAAAAACTAAGCACGGGCATGGAGGAGTTTCTCAGGAAAAGCCTACGCAGAAGAAGAAATGACCGAGTCAAAGGATAACACTTGAAATGATGCTGGCGCACATGTGCCGTGAAGATAAAGAGGATTCCTTGAAGGGGATAGAATGGCGTCCCTTAGAATTAAATGTTTCTAGTTGCAGACAGAGTCAGAGCATCCTCGTGCAGGTGAAGCCTCAGGGGACGTGGGTAGATTAAATTATTAAATATCTTCCAATTAACGGACCAAGCTAAGCCAAGAAGAATTTAAAAATCATCCTATGGATATTGTTTGAATGGGTGGGGGGGGTATTCGTTCTCACTGGGGCTGCTGAATGGGATAGAAACTTGCAGCTACTGGCGGTCAGCGCCCCATCGCATGGGCGGCCCTGCACAGGAACAGAGCTGCGGTTGAGCAAAGAAAAAGCAATAATGAAGTGTTTCGGACCGAGTGCTGATAACATACCTGAAGCTCTTCATCGGTTGAGTCGATTAATACTTACCTCCTTGGCAGATGCTGTGGAAGGTGCACCCAGAAGGTCTGGGCCGTCACCTCTAGGTGTTGGCAGTTCTTTACAGAGAACAGCTGTGACTCTCTACCTGAAGGTCCCTCCCGCACCCCTTGACCACGGGAATACATTCAGGATCATGGGGGGAAAAAATGCCGGGAATGCCAGAGTAAAATCCCCAGCGGTAGAACACTCTGGCATCGAACGAACAAGTTCCCCTGGGTCCCTTGTCTCCTCAAATGTAATAACTCAAGCAAGATGTCCGACGACATCACCCAGAGAGCCCACCTAGGGTCTGGAGCAAACAGGGTCACCTCCATTTGTCCACGCTATAATCAGCTTGGTAATGAACACCCTATAGTGTCCTCCTTCTCTTCCCCGCCTCGTTTTCCACCACCTAATATGATCTGGCCACCTCCCAGAGAAGCTATTTGTATCCTTGCCTCAAGATCTGCTTCGGGGGGGAGTCCAAAATAAGGCTCCCATCTCATTTTTATATTTTTCAGGCTGAGGCCAGTGTGAACCTCACACGGCATCTCACACTCAACAGAGAGCCCTGACGAATCGACCAGGTTCCAAAGGAAATGCCCCCAGCATCAAAGCCTCCAGAACCAGGTTCCACTGTTAAGGACCTCAACATCCTCATCTTAAACAGAAACTTCTCCATTCGCAGGAGAGGCAGAGTGGGCGGCTCTGGTCTGCAAGGCTCCGTTCGCGGAGTGCCATCCTCTTCCCCAGCGAGGGGCTGGGGCGTTAACGAAGAAAAGCAGTGGGAGGGAGGTCTGGGTCTCTCCGATGAGTATGGAGAGCAGAAGCCTCGGACCTTGTGAGCGGTACCATTTTCTTTTCTCATAAATGCTGCAGGCTCCCTGCTCTATAGACTGCTGTTAATAAATCATACCCCACCCCTCTTTTAAGGCCCTTTTGGTATAACTCCGGCTCCCAGTTCCATTAACTCTCCATTACTCGAACACTTCATTATGACATTTTTTTTGCAAACTGAGAGCATGGCCCCTGACACCCTCAGCCAGGCAGAAGGCAGAGATCAAAATTGCCCATTACGTCCCTGTGGCCAATGTAATTTTTTTTTTTCCCAGCGTCTGTTTTCTGCTGCTTTTAAAATAATGGACTCAAATGTTGCCCTTCTCTAGCAAACACCCCAGGAACGCACCAAGGACAGAGCCCGAGACAGAGGATAGAGTGCCCTGCAATGCAACTGCTTCTGCACGTCCTGCATTTTCCGACACCACAGACGAAAGCTTAACCCTCCGCAAAGCAAGGCCGCTCTCTGGGGGCACTGGCTGAACTGTGCAATCCAGGCCATTGCGGGTAATCCTTTAAAGCTCCAAGTGTTTGTCTCAAACGTGTGATTACAAGATGTCCAAGAGGAGAATGCAAGCCTTGGAAGGCCGGGAACGATAACCCCTCAAGTGTCTCCCAGGGCCTGGGCTGTCCAATGCTATGCTTCCAAGACGTCATCTACTAGTTCTCATTTCTAATGAGTTACTCAGGGAACATAAACCAAACCGCAGGGAAATATGGAAGAAAAGACAACACAGGCAGGTGCGTATGCACATGCTTCATACGTAAAACACACATAAACATGGATGTGACTTATGTAGCGGGGAGACAGAGCTCTGTGCTTCACGCACATTATTACCCCGTTTAATCTTCCCAGCGACCCTACAGATGTTATACCCATTTTTCAGAAGAAGTGATCAACCCAGAGAGAGGATCGTTTACTCATCCAAGACCACACGGACGTTAAGGAGGAGAGGTAGCGTTGTGGCTTCGATCTGCCTTCACTAGATAGCATGCTTACAAACATGCTCCGCTGTTTCCTAAATGTTCACGTAATCGGAGCTGAAACACACGTGCACTCCACTCATTGTGCATTTGCACAAACATCACCTACCCACGAGCTCCCTGCCAACACACCATGTCGGACACACTTTGACTTCAGCCCAGCCGCAACGTCCTCAAGCAAAACAGCATAGAAAGAAGTGATCTTGTTTGGGCAATGCCTTGCCGTTTACCAAGCACTTTCGCACACATTAACTCGTCAGCACTGAATCCGCTGACAGGGCCAAGACGAGAAATGGACAAGGGAAGCGTAAGACATCATTGACCAAAATAATAACGCGGCCCTTAGGATGGAGGTTTCCATCCCAGGATAAATTACATCTCTCGGCCACCTACGGGCAGGATCAATAGTCATGTGATCTTCACACTGGAAGGGATCTCCGAGAGGACTGTCTCAGTCTGCTCAGGCTGCCGTAACAAAACACCGTGGAAGGGAGGCTGAAGCTGCAGACATTTGTTCCTCGCAGCCCTGGAGGGTGGAGGTCTGCAGTCCGGAGGCCAGCAAGGTCTGCATCTGCGGAGGGCCGTCTTCCTGGCTCCCTGCTGCGGACGGCATCATTCTCTCTGTGCCCCCACGTGGCACAGACAGTGGGAGAGGAGGGGAGTCCAGCCTCTTCCTTTTCCTACGAAGACACTAATCCCATCCTGGGGGCCCCACCCCCATGACCTCATCTAAACCGAATCACTTCCGAATACCACTGCTTTGGGGGTTTGAGCTTCCTTATATGAATGTGAGGGGACACACGACCATGGTCTATTCAGGCTTCTGACTTTCCAGTGGAGGAAACTGAAGCAAAGGGGGAGGCATGACTTTCCGTTTGGCTAAGTCACAAAGCCAATGAGGGGCAGAGCTGGCTGGCTGAGTGGGGCATTCTCCAGCCAGCCAAGGAGGCCCATGGTCCATGGCCATCATCTTTGCCAGAAGACAATTAGAAATCAGGCCATGTAGGACTTTACATAAGTTCCTTTCTCTAATTCTGTTTACCTATAAAACGAAAAGTGTTGATGTGTATTAGTCAGTGTTCTCCAGAGAAACAGACCAATAGGATCGATGTTAGATAGATAGATGATAGATGATAGATAGATGATAGGTGATAGATGATAGATAGATAGATAGATAGATGATAGATACATGATAGATAGGTACGCACATACCATACATACATACATAACAGGGGATTTATTATGGGGATTGGCTCACGAGATAGTGGAGGCCGAGAAGTCCCATAATCTGCCTTCTGCAAGCTGGAGAACCAGGAAAGCCAGCAGGGTCACATAGACCAAGTTCAAAGGCCCGAGAATCGGGGAGCCAGTGGTATACATCTCGGTCTGAGTCCAAAGGTCCAAGAACCAGGCGAACTCATGTCCAAGGGCAGGAGGGGATGGATGTCTCAGCCCAGGCAGAGAGAGAGAGCAAATTCACCCTTTCTCTATCTTTTCATTCCACTTGGGACCTCCACGGACTGAATGGTGCCCACCCACACTGGGGAAAGCCATCTGTTTCGCTCAGTTCACCAAGTCAAATGACGATCTCGTCCAGAGACACCCTCACAGACACACCCAGAAATAGTGCTCTACCAGCCATGTGAGCACCGTTCGCCCAGTCAAACTGACGCATAAAATTAACCATCACAGAGGCCCCAAAGCATTATGCATGGAAGACTAGTTTCACGGGAAGAAAACAGGCATTTTGTCCAAAAGTGCTCCATCATCAAACATATTTGGAAAATACTGCCTCATTCAACGTGGGAAAGGTTTCCCGGCTGCGGGACTTGTCAGGGCCTTGAATGCGCTTGAGTCACTTTTTTGTTTTCTAAGATGACAATGGTATGGGGCATTTTCCCGATTTGCCTGACTATGGAATATACGTTTGGCATGCTTCTTGGAGAATTAGAGTAGTGCAGAATTTATGTCAAAAAAAACGAGGCTGAGATCATTTGTGAAGCCTCTTCTAGCTCTCATCTTTTATAATCGTGTGATTCTGAGCGTTTCACTCCTTGACTTCGGTCCTCATTCCACGGAGACGTGTTTTAGTGTCCTAGAGCTGCCGTCGCAAAGCATCACGAACCGCGTAGCTCAAAACGACAGAAACGTACAGACTCGGAGCTCTGGAGACTGGAGGCCGGAAACCAACGCGTCAGCAGGACCACGCTTCCCCTGACACGCAGAGGGGAGCATCTGCTCCAAACCTCCCTCTTCGCTTCTGTGGTGGCCCCCGCGCCCGGGCATTCCTTGGCTCGCAGCTGTGCCGCTCCGATTTCCGCGTCTGTCATCGTGTGCCATGTCCCCCGGCGTCTCTATCTCTGTGTCTCATTCCCTTTTCTTACAAGGACGTCAGTCATATCGGATCAGGGACCCATCCTAACCCAGTAGGACCTCGTCTTCCCCAGTTACATAATCGGCCGTGGCCTGATTTAGGGATAAGGGAACATCTGAGGTGCTAGGGGTTAAGACTTCAATAGCTTTCAGAGGGGATACGACCCAGTCCACAGCTTATTTAGTCCGTAGGCAACCCGTATCTCAACAGAGAGAAATGAAGCAGGTTCTCCAACTCCCCAGAGACACAAGGAATAAAAAAAATTAAATGATTAAATTTAAAAATCACACAACTGATTGTTCGGGCCACTGGGCAATGAACTGACGAACAAGGACCTGGATTCTTGCTTGCTCTGCTGGATGACTCTCTAAAGTCGGTGGCTCTAATTGTCCTTTCAACAATTCCACCTTCCCATTGCCTCTCCCAACCCCCCAGGTCCACACACCTGCCATTTTCTCCAAGCTTCCTTGAAAACTGGATCAGACGAGATGAAGTGGCGGATCGAACGGTCAGGGCTGAGCTGCTTGGATGGACAGAGGCACGGCTCATTCCGGGTGTGCTCTACGCCTCTCAGCAGACTTCAAGGCCAGCCACGTCTATCCACAGTCCAAAGCGACGTGTCTTTGTCTAGCGATTGTGGGTTGTTTTGTTTTTGAGGGTTTTCTTTTTTTTTTTCTTGGTCAAATTAGTGGTTGCTTCGGGGGCCTTTGATCAGCTCGCTTCTGATCTCAATATTGCCTGAGCGACTGACCGGTTTGGTTCATTCGCATAAACACTCTGTTAAAAATAAGTCAACCGCACGATCTGTGTGGTATCGTGCAGGCAAGAGGAACAAAAAAATAACAAAACCCTGAATTTTACATGTGGCTTCTTTTTTCTCTCCCTCTTCCCTCTTCCAATCAGTTGTGTAGACACAACCACAGGAAAAAAAAATTGTCTTTCTCGGGGGGAGAAGAAAAAAAGAAGACAGACACACAGACACCATTTCCATCAGGGAGTTCGTGTGATCACGAACACCCCGTGCCCATGTCGCAACCCTGGAGTACAAGCCTGACACCTTACCGGTTCCCAACACAGTTCATCCAGATAGGAATGTGCCATGAGCCAGGCCGCCCGACAAGCCTGGGCCGGGGTGATGGAGGGCATAGGTGGGGACTTCAGTCAGACTGAAATCTGTCTCTCTCCCAGGCTGGGCCCAGCCCCTGGATTCTAGGATTCCCGAAACCTCAAAAGTGAACTGGCTATTTTCTCGAGTCTCGAGGTGGCTGGACTCCAAGGCCCTTCCAGCCGAAGCTGAAAACGTGGCTCTGCTTTGGAGAATTCAAATGTGGCTTCGCTTTCAAGAATTCGGCCCCAGCGTGCCGGGGATCTGGTGAATCACTTGGAAAATCAAAAACGGAGCTTTCTGCATGCATCCCGCCCAGGCCCCGCGACAAACCAGCCTGACCGCCTGGGCGCCCCAGCCCGAGGGTGTCTGCCGGCCCCACATAGGCCTCGCTTTAGGAAAAGGAGCATTTCCCTTTTTTCTGAGCACTCAGAAGTCCTTTGTACTTTCATTTCTCCACTGCAACCTTGAGCCTCGGAGACGAGGCCACAGCTGTTTATGTGCTTAACCTTACTTGGGATTTTTGTTTTTTCCCTGAGGCCCCAATCTTCGCTGGAGCCAATGAGGTGTCCTACCCTCTTTAGTGTCTCCAATCTGTCTCAGAACATGGGCCGTGTACCTACCATGACAGCCCAGAATACCAAGGAAATGAGGAGACTGGCTGAAAAAACGAGGGGCGTGCAGGTTTACTAAAAATAAAATAAAATGTAAAAATTCCAATAATGGCTTTGAAAAACAGCTGCAAGCTTCCTGATCAAAATGTAGCCTTCTGGGTGATTTCCAGGCCAGGCCGCCTGCCAAAGGCTGTGATGAATTCTCGGTTCCATATGGTGTGTCCCATATAACAGAGATTTGGCACAATGAACCCCAAACTCTAAACTGTGGCTCCAAGGCCTGTCCTCCCAACATGTGGGCTGGCGAGGGTTAAATTCCAAGACCACCTGAGACCAGGGCTCTTTCCTCGGTTTTGAAGGAAGAGTCGCATGTGGACTTCTCCCATTCAGGGTGGCCCCATGAAAGGCCCTGAGCTTTGGAGCCATGGGTTCCGGGGTTCAAGTCCTAGCTCTCTCACATACTGGCAAAATAAGTTCAGATGAGAGATTCCACCTTTCTGAACATGATTTTCTGCATCTGCAAGAGGAGAATTATTAAGCCTAACCCATGGGGTTGCATGAAATTATAGACAATCCAATTAAAGTGGCTACTACTACATTTGAGATACACACACACACACACACACACACACACACACACACACACACACGAGGCTCAGAATCCAGTACCTATCGTTATTACATCCCTTCATTAATTCCTCCACTGGAGCATGAAGTCAACTGTCATGACAGAGCATCTCGTGTTGGGCACTGAGGTCTCCCGAAGTCAAGGGCAGCATCTGGGAAATCAAGGTTTCCTTCAAGGAACATTCCACAAGCATGCCTTTATGTCAGCCCCATTCAAGGCCCTAGGGTGGCAGAAATGAGTCAGAAACAGTCCCTGTTCTCAAGAAGTCACAGTGGGCGACCAAGAGAGAGACCAGTACAATGAGAAAAACACCTGTATTTGCTGTTCTCTTCTCTCTCTCTCTCTCTTTCTCTCTCTCTCCCTCCCTCCCTCCCTCCCTCCCTCTCTCTCTTAATCCTGCTATATTCCTTCTGCTGTTAAGTCAAGGCCTCAGAGTGGTGGCCCCGGAGTCTGGGTAGGTGGCTGCCACCTAGAATAAAACACTCAATAGAGAAAGAGTAAAGAAGAATGTGGTATAAGGGGACGTCTTGTTCAATAAGAAGGGGAAAGAGAAATTTCATCCAGTGCTGAGTGGTCGGGAATGAAGAGTCTTTGGGCCACCCCCGGCAGCACTCCGCAGCCTGTAGAAGTCAGGGGTGGTAGAAACATCCAGAGGGGTTTGAGGGAATCCAACCGCATCTGGAACCGTGGCTCCAATCCACTGGCATGGAGACTGGAAGTCACTTGGGGCATGCACACCCTGGGGCATCACTTCAGATGGGACTTTGGTTCCCCAGGGTCTGAGCATAGGCATCTGGAAATTCCCACGTGTCCCAGTGGGAAGTGCTCAGGGGCTGGGAAATCAGAAAGGGCCTAGAATCGCAGTGGGCAATGGCAAGGGCCACGGACTGCAAGGTGGCATGGCACCAAAGGACAGGCGAGGCCAGCCACTCCACAGCAGAGAGAGCCAAGACTCAGTGGGAGCTGGTCACCCCGTCACCTTGAGGGCACTTCGGCTTTCCCTGCACCCAGAAACGGCCTCGGAAATGAGGCAGAGAAGCAGACACATCTCAAGGATGGAGACACAACTCTTTGAATCCTAAATCGGCTGAATATTCACTAAAGAAATCCTTACCACTAATTGGGAAATTGAATTTTTTCTGCCGTTAATGGAAATGGAGACTCAAGGGCGAAATGAAATCCCTTCTAGAAAACGAAGAAAGCTGTATTTTATTTAGGAAATTCTTCTGGGCACGTCTGAATCGCAGCATACGAACCTGAACCCTCTCTACGAGTTCATTACAGGACGGTGTGTTAGACGTCAAAGATGCTGCCGAACGAGTAAATAGAAGGCTGAGTGGGAAGGGCTTTGAACCAGACATGGGAGATTAGCTACAGAAAAGTCTTTGGGTAGAAAAGGAGGTCTGAGTTCAGTTTTGAGCATCCCTAGGAGTGGGAAGCATAAGGCACAGATGGAGAGAAAGGGGAGAATTTAAGGCAAGGAGGACAAGATGGACAATGGTAGAAATGTGTGTGAGAGGCTGATGATCCAGAGCAAAATTGGTAGAATGTAAAGTGTAGTTCTTTCAACACTAATTGATCACCTACTGTGTGCCAGGTGCACAGTAGGAGAATCCTGAGGAGGTTAAGAGCATGCTAAAAATGGGGAGTCTTGGCTAGGGTCTCAGGAGACCCCATGCCCCTTGGGAAGTGGAACGGGCGAGCTGTGCTATCCTAAGTCGTTTTCTACTCCGAGATGGTGACAGAATGTGTGATCGAGGCTCCTACGTTTCCATGTAAATTGCCTGGGAATTCCCAGGATGTGGGCAGTGGCGGGGTGGGCCGATGGGACCGAGGAACATTCCCGTATCTCAGAGCTGTCCCCACTGCCTCCTGCGCTCACTCAGACCACCTGTTAAAACCAGGGCTCGGCTCCTTTCTCTATGACATCACCACCTTCCCGGGACGGAACCTCCTGCCCACCCAGGCCTGGCTGTCTGCCAGGCCCTGCCTGTCACCAGGACACACTTGGCCAACCCCGTGTAGGCATGACACATGGGTAGCAACCTGAAAGCTGAACCTCATGTGCTCCGATGCCAACCCCTTTTGTCACCCAGGCTTAGCCTGACCTACATAGTCCCGAAGGCACTATCAATTACCCATCTAGAGCGTAGCCTATTGGGAAGCAGAGGGACATTCTGACTTGGTCACTTTAGTTTATAGTATTTCCAACTAGGAGTTTTGGATATGACTGAGAAATAATAGTGAGGTTCTTTTTTTAAAAAAAAAATTTAGTTTCACGAGTAAGAAAATCCCTTTTATTCATCTTTGAGCCTCTTCCCTCAATCACCCATTCTCACATCAGTCCAGGAATAGGGGTCAGGGATGAGGTGACATTCGGGCATGACATTAAGATTCGGGTGAAGGGTTATAGAATCCGACAGATCTGGGGATTCGTTGTGGCTATGTCTCTTTCTGCCCCTGTGACCTTGGGCAGGTCACTTGAGCCCTCTATAGAGTGCAGATTGTAATCCCTAATCCGTAAGGTTATGGTGAAAAATCAATGCACCAGGCCTGGCACGCAGCTAGTGAAAATCGCTACTCCCTATTGTGGTAGTTCTTTAAAACAGCCACAAACTTTTTGTCCCTCCTCCCATCCCACTATGCCCTTCCCACTTGCATCTGGGTGGGCTTGTGCATGCTTCGACCAAAAGAGTCGGCAGGAGTGAGGCTGTCTGATTTTCGAGCATCGGTCATAAAACGCCTGTTCGTTAGACTACTAGAGCCTTGGACCGTGAAAGGCGTGTGACACACCTGAGGCCACCGTGCTGCCAGAAAGCCAGGGTCACCGCGAGGGGCCGTGTGTCAGCTCTCCACAGGAAGGTCCCAGCCAAACCCAGGCATTGGTCATACGAGTGAAGGAGCCTCCAGGTGCTTCCAGCCCTCAGCCTTTGGGAATCTTCCTAGCTGAAATCGGGTCACCAGAGAGCGGTGACAAAGCAATCCCGCCACGTCCTGATCTACCAAATCCATGGGTGTACCAAAATGGTTCTGACTTTTGGACACGAAGCTTGGGGTGCCATATTAAGCAGCAATAGTTAAACAGCACCCCAATCGTCACTGTCATTATCATCGGGATTTATTATATTTTTTTTCTGGGCACCATTCGGTAGAGACGTCCACTTGATGCATCCCACCTACCTCCCTAGGGTTTGCACCGCGATATAGTATCAAATCTGCAAATAAATGCTGTAAGCCAATATCAAGCATTTCTTTAACGATTTGCACACATCCGCGGAGTCTGCAAACGACTGCTAAAACAGTAAGCATTGGCACTGCAGCTGCCAAGTTCCTGCGGGATTTTTTTTTCTTACAAATTATTAGTATAAGAACAGATTTTACAGTTATCTGTGGCATATCATTACGACCCCTATTGGGTGTCACCAGCTTATTCTAGGAACAGACTTCTGAATTAGCGAGGACGCTGTGGACTTCACATTCGTTGTAATGGGAAGTAACGGCGACTTTGACGGACTTTGTATCTGCAAATACAAAGTTCCTAATCTTGCTTCTTTCCCCCCGGAATCTTTCTCAGGCATTACCCCCATGACTCTCTTGCATTTCTCACTCCACCTGAGCATAAGACTCAACTGACACGAGTAGGGTGTCCATCAGATTGCACTTGGTTACAATCAAGTCTTTCCCAATAGAAAATGTCTATTGGGAAAGATAAAGCTTTGGTCGAAACAATAAACGAGAAGAATTGAATGACTTCACTTTGGATCTGGGACAGAAGGGAAAGAAAAGGAAGGCCAATCTGATACGTTAGTGTGGTTTTGAGCCAGGGACAGACCGGAGTGTCAACCTAGAGAACTGGGGCTCCATGGGGCCAGATTTCTGTATCCCTCCTGGACTGGCCTTAGTTCACTGACTGCTTCCATGGTCCTATTGCCCTTTGGAGAATAGTCGCGCTGACCTCCCTGTTGGAGGATGCTTTAAGAACAGTGTCCACTTCTGAGGGTTGCCAGGGTGTTGGTATCTGTGTCTACTGCTGAAGGCTTGAAGTGGGTCTCTGATGGATGGCCGAATGAGTGGACCCGCAAAGCTTTTGCCAGCCCCGAAACAGTCTTTAGTTGTCCATCAACCACACAGCAATTAGGGATCTTTGGAAGGCCTACTTCTTGCAAAATCCACATCTTAGCCACAAGGAAGGAGGCCTGGGAGTTATTAGGGAGCCTCTTGTTTGTTTGTTTTGCAAATGAAAATCAGAGTGTAGGATGCTCAGATCCTACAGCTGCAGCCAGCTGCAGGGTTCGGAGTTAACCCTCTCGTTGTCAAGGGAGACAAGGTCTGCTCTTCAGATTTACGACTTGAAGGGGGGATGTGCCCAAAGCGGGAGGGGGTGGTGAGACTGAAGGCTCTGGAGACCTGCCTGTGCCTCTGGGATCTTCAGAAAAGTCCCTTTATTCCTCTATGTGATGATTACTCAGCCTAAACATCAGAGAATCAAGCCACTTAGGCTCCGAGCACCTCTCAGTTCCAACCACCCCAACACCAAAACCAGTTTCCGTCAGGAGTAGAATGTCTTCTGGCTCGGAGTGAGGGTTGGGGTCGCACTGATGAGGTCTGTACTACATCAAGAGGGAGGTATTTTCCCTCCTTATCTAGTAATAATCACAACATCGGTGTTTCCAGTAATGACTCTTCATCCAACGCGTACCATACACCGGGCAGCATTTCAAACCTTTCCCTGGATTCCATCCTAATCTTCGCTGCAATGCTACGAAGTAGAACATGACGTGCTAACGTCTTCCCGTTTTACTGGGGAGAAAACTGAGGCACAGAGAACTTAAGTCACTTCCCCACGGTGCCAGGGCCCATAACTGGAGGAGCTAGGATTTGAACCTAGGAGTTGGGGGGAAGGGTACCTCGGTCCCTACCACTTGGAGTTGCAAACGAGTGATTCTCCCAAGCTCGTCTAGGTCTTTTCAGCAGTGCCTCGAGCTTTCAGGGAGAGGGGACACTGGCCAGTCCGAGGAGGCAGAGCATCTGAACCCCAGCTCTGGCCCTACCCGACCCCCGGGACTTTCGAGTCTTTCCACACTTGGGTGTTTAGTCTCGGTTTCCCCCCGCCCCTGCGAGCTGAGAGAATCATCCACGCGAATATCCAGGGATGCTTCTCTGCCGATGAGCGAACCGGGGAATCTCAACCGAGAGCTCGGAAAAGAGCTTCGGAAAGTGTGTAAACTCTGAGAAATGATATGAAAAATGTGGTGTGTGGGCATTTACTTCATGGTGGGGGTGGTGGGGCAGGGGCTCATAGTTCACATCCTTTCGTAAAAGGGACTCTCAGGAATACGGAATATAACCGCGCCGTGAGGGAAGACAACAGCTAACGATCTGAGGCAGGTCACTCATGTGGTCTGGGTGTCAGGGTCTTTGATGGTTTCCAACAACTGGTTGTTTCTTTTGGGGGAATAAAAAGCCAAATAATTGGGTTCATCCAATTGTCTTCCAATGCCTCGGGACTTCCAAAATAGAGAGAAATACCCTGGCCCCTCCAGGCTCAGAGCCTCTCCCTGCTCACAGTCTCTCTCCTTTCCCCAAGGAGGGACGTGTCCCTCACACTCATTCCGTTCAGAGGAAGCCAGAAACATGTTGTCACCTGCCAGGATTTCCAAGTGGACCCAGCAGAGGAATGTCAACTGGATGAGGTGCGTGAGCACAGAACCTGCAGGAACAGCCAAGACTCAGAATGTCCTCGTCCAAGTAAACGGAGTGTGTGTGTGTGTGTGTGTGTGTGTGTGTGTGTGTGTGTGCACGTGCGCGCGTGGTCGTGGTGGTGGCCGAGGCCAGGCAGACTTTTGCAAGGAGCTGGGGGCTGAAAGCAGTAGGCTGCCACGGTAAAATCACCACATGGAGGGTGAGCCAGGAGTGGGTGGGCCTCGCAGCTCCCTCCCCTCGCAGGCCTGCCCCGGTGCCCAAGCTCCTTAACCTCCCTGAGCCTCAGTTTCCTCCTCGGTCGAATTCCAGCGATTTCGCCGCGCTGCTGTAGGGACTTTATACGAGAACTCATGTTCTGAAGAATTCCCGTCCCGAAGAATTCACATCCTGCATCTGCCCCATAAATAGCAAGAGCAAAACATATGGGAGTACAGACGCCGGGCTGACCTTGAACGTTCCTTTTTTTCTTCTTTTTTTTTTTCCTTTCTGCATCTTAATTTCTTCATCTGTAAAATAGAAGTGGAGTAGCAGAGAAGGTTTATTCTCGAAGTTTTCATTTCGTTACGGAGCTTTTTTTCCTTTCTCCTCAACCAAAGTCTCCTGGGGAGACCCAATGCATACAACAGTGGCCGGAGCTCAAGGAGAAGCACCCTGAGTAGAGTTGGCTGCAGAAGCTTTTGAGCCGGCGGGAAGCCCTCTGTCTTCCTTAAGGAGGAGGACGAGCAAGTGGCAAGAAGGTGTTCAGGACACAGCAGCGCCGGCTGGGACTCTCCCTTTGCACCAGGCAGGATCGGAGCACAGAGTCTCTCTAGCTTTGTCATGCCTGGTTGGCTTCCCCAGGTGACCCTGCTGAGAAACGCTCTATGATCACTGTTGTGGGTCTAGCGGGTGTCTCCCCCGAGCCCCAAAAGATGGGTCCCAGTCCTAATGCCTTATGCTTGTAAATGTGACCTTAATGGGGGAAGAGGGTCTTTGCTGGTGTAATTAAGAATCTCAAGAGATCATCCTGGATTTGGGGTGCCTCCTAAACCTAGGAAAAAGGAGAGGAAAATTCGATACACACGGGAAGGTCCCGTGAAGACGGAGGCAGAGAGATTAGAGTTATGTGGCCATAGCCAAGGCATGCCTAGGGCTCTCGGAAGCTGGAAGAAACAAGGAGCGATTCTCCCCTAGACCCTTCCGAGGGAGCACGGCCCTGCCAACACCTTGGTTTCAGACTTCTGGCCTGTGTGAGAAGACGTTTCTGCTGTTTTCAGCCACCTAGGTCGTGGCGGTTGGTTACAGCAGCTCTGGGAATCGAATACAGTCGCTAAACCCATGCCCGGTGCGACGTTTGTCAGCATGACCTAATGAGTGTCATCTCCTCTCTCCTGTCTCCTTTACCAGGTGCAGAGATGTCAGCACAGGTCCCTCCCTCCCCACGCAAGGTCACGTCCTTGGCTTCCCCCGAGAGGCAGGGATGGGTAGAGAGACGTGGGATGAGCCTGGGTCCAAAATGATGCTATGTTCTCGGGACCCCCTGCTTTAAAATGCTATCCCTATCCCCGACCCCTTCCTCCCAGTCTTACCTCAGAGACCCACAGGAAAAAAAAAAAAAAAAACCAAGCCTTCATCCTGATGAACCAAAGTGTAACTTTTGGTTGTCGTTCCTTTAAAAATCATAAATAAACCATGTTTTGTGAATTTTTTTTTTTTAAGGCTATAATTCCAGAGCAAATCAATGGTTGGAACTTTCCAGCTTAATGTGAGCCAGATTCCTGCCTCCTCGCTCTTTTCCCCTCTCTCCCACTACCTTCTTCTTTCTTCCCCTCGTACCAAAAGCTGTCTGCTAAACTTCTAAAACACCCTTTGCCTTTTTGACCCTTCAACTTGTCTTGAACTTCGGAAAAAATTGGGGAAATGGCACTGAGTGAACTATATATAAGTCCTGGGCGTGTGGGGAGGAGGGGGGAGAGGGGCCATATGGGGGAGGAGGCTCACCCTGAACTTGGGGCCTCAGATATTCACTTGGGGGAAAAAAAAATCCCTCCTCTGTTAATGGAATTAGTAAATATTTGTTGCTGTGTTCTAGGCCGGTGCCCCAGGGGGATATCTGGAGGAAGGAGAAAACAGGGCAAATAAAAATAAAAGACAAGCTACTTTTCTGCTCCATTCCCCAGTCTAAAGACACTAAACAGACAAGTCAGAGGATTAGAATGAGGGCTTGTGTGGCTGCCGGAGCAGGAAGTGGCGAGGGGCTTTGCGGCGGGGAGGGGGCCCGGGAGGGGAAGAAACAGACCTGCTATCTGGTAATGGAAACGCCATTCTTGCTTAATGAAATGATTGCTGGCCAAGTTCCTGGGGTATGGAGCAGCCTGCACAGTCTCTGGCCGGCTTCCTGGAGCCCAGAGACCCCGGGCTGGGGCTGGGTCTGATGTGCGAAGAGTGTGCGGTGAGACAGAGTATGAGAGAGACGGAGGTGGAGGGGGTGATGCAGGCGGGAGGCAGGGACATGGAACAGGAAGATCGGAGACGAAAGCTGGGTGGGGAGCAGAGGCCTGGGCGATAAAGAGAGATGCTGGATGGAGAGAAAATGGTAGAAACTGGTCGTTGCGGGGACAGACGTGGAGGGGAAAGTGATGGAGGCGGATGGAGGAAGAGCCTCTGCTGGATTCAAGGAGGTGCACGGGAGGGAGGCGAGAGAGTCAGAGAGGTGGATGGAGCTGGGGTGAGATGGGAGATGGACGCAGAGGAGGAGTCACGGTCACAGACGGAGGCAGAGGGAAGGTATGGACACGGACACGCAGACCGAGATCAGCAAAGATGTGGGGCGACAGACCGCGGGAGCGAGGCAGAAATCCTGGCTGCGTAGGAGGAGGGGAAAAGGAGGAAGGAACCAGGCAGCGGGAGGCAGAGTCCAAGACAGAGGAAGGGAATGAAGAGGCCGGGAAAACAGATGGCGGCGGAGAGAGGAGGCAGACCCCTGCCCATGACAGCAGTTAGCTTCCGACGCGCCCATCAGACTCCATCGCCTCCACACACAGTGAGGTCCAAGTAGACACTGAGTATGAAGGGAAGAGCAGATCCAAAGACCGCCAAGGCAAAAGGGGGGACAAGACAGGGGAATGGAAGGGCCCGACTGCCTTCGAGGCCATGGGATGATTCTCCGACTTCTCCAACTTCTGGAGGATTTGGGGATCGCCACGGAGGAGACAGTTGCACCTCCCCTAGCTGGTTTCTGACCATCCAACAACCCTTCGGGGAAGATCTGATTTCCACTTTTCTTAGCTGAATAATCTAAGAATCAGGGGAAGGTGTGAAGTTACTTACAGGTAACACAGACAGAAAGGGCTAGGGCTGGGACCCTCACCTGGTTTGTACAAGAATAATATAAATGCTGGAAAATATATATATATAAATGCTGGAAAAACAAAATAACATAAATGCTGGGAAGAAGAAAAGGTTGGAGGTTAACTATTCTGAGGGCTTCGTTTCGCTTAGGAGGACGTGCGATGACTGATTGTATTGATTACGGTGATGAATCGCACGGAGAGCAAGACTTTAACGTACACATTTAAAGAACAGAGATGGAACACATAACTTCTGAACCAGGCGAGGGGAAATGGGGTGGGGGGGAGGAACGAAAGAGACCCCTATTAATCAAATATCAAAAAAGAGAAGAAATAGGGGAAAGAAGCAAAGACACAAAGAACCATATATAGGTCAGTCAGTAGGAGTCTTAGATGGTAACGTCTAAACCAATATGTAATCCCATCCACGCTCATGGGATCGAACTCTTCAGCCAAAGGATAGATTATTTTTTTTTAATCAGTTGTGTGTTCTTTTTCCGAAATGTGCATACATTTACACAAGATTCGAGAATTAAAGACTGGAAAGAAGAAATCCTAGGCAAACGTGAACCAAAAGACAGCAGGTACGGTAACATGAATATCAGACGACACACGGATGGGACATTTCACCCTTCCTAGCTGGGTTCTGGCCATCCAGAGGGGAGTCCAGGGCTGGCCGGCTCCCTCCGATCCCCAGGCCTGGGTCTGTACGGGCCACTCCAGCGTGCGTTTCCCTGTGGGCACCTGGTCCGACCCTCGAGGCTCTAGGCTCAGCTTGCAGGCCTGGGTTTTGACGAGGCGTGCTGTGGGCAACCCCTTTCTCATACCCTTGTGGTTTCCCGCCCTGAGCCTCAAGACTGATTTTTCAGTGACGATGTGTCACTGGGGAGGGGAAGACAAGGAAACCACCTCGCGCGCCGGTGAGTCGCAGAGGCCGCGGCAAGAGCCTGACACCCGGGGCAGGGGCGTGGGTGGGAGCAGGTTGGAGGGGCTTGGACCAGCTCCCCCCACCCCACAAAGGCCATGAACCGTAGCGATTTCATCGCAGGGAGACACGCCACGCTTTCCCGCCTCTCCTTCTTGTTTCCTCCCCCTGAGAACGTCCAGGCTGCAGGGACTGCGGGCAGCAGTTCCCGGTCTCTCGTTTCTATTCACAAGGCGAGAGCTGAGCCTCTTGGGAAAGGTCATTAATTCTGCAACGTGTTCAACCAAGAGCCAAGGGATTGCCAAACATCTACCTCCCACCCCATGGTACTCCTCGCTGTGCCCCAGACGAGCAGATAAAGCGTGGAAGGGGCATAAAAGAGATGCTGTCGACGGCCAGGCCCCCTGTCCTGTCTGTGGCCCCAGTCACCTCACTGAGCGAGCGATGCTCAACGCTTCTTTCTTCTGAAATCCCTTCCTTGCGCCACGTAACTCATCCGCCTTTGCTCCCCCTCTCCCCTATCTTCCCACCAGACATTCCCCCTAACCTCCCAGTCTGAATCGAAAGCCCCCTTTCCAGTGCTCTGTGCTCATTCCTGCTAAAATGCTTATCACTGAGCATTGTGACTGCCCATGAATGTGTCGCCACCTCCCCGTATCCTTTCTCCCCCAAAAGATACAAAATCTGAAACAGTGAAAAGAGCATCTCTTGTCTCCTTCTATCCCATATACTCAACATCAGGCTGGGTACACGCACGGGGACCCCAGATCTTAGAGGACCGAATGGTGGGACAAGTCTGCAGTCAAGGACATCTGCCAACGTGCAGCACGTTAAGCCATCCACAGAGCCTCCGAGGTCTCCAGGGGCTAGATTTTCAGAAATTTAAGAGAACAACTTGAAAGACGTTCTTATCCCTCTGATTATAGGATCCTGGAAGTTGCCAGGCGGCGGCTCAGAGAAGAAAGGGTTCGCTCCGTCGGCATCCATCCCCTGCTTCCCTCTTGTTTACGTGTCAGGCTTTCTAAGTGGCCTCATCTGAAGAAAGAGTCCACAATTAAAAAAATAAATAAAACCCCTAAACTGCCATCAGTCTGGCCCGACACCCGCAATTTACAGAGCGGACCTTCGAGGTCCAGAGGGAGGAAGGGACCGGTGGCACGTCACATCGTACAGCCACTCGCCAGGTGTAAAATCCTGGGCAGGTGACTTAACCTCTTCCAACCTTAGCTTCCTCCTCATCTACAAAACGGGGAGAGGAGCGGACCTGTCTCACAAGGTGGTGGGGACCAGTCAGGCGAGTTAAGCCACGTCCAGAGTGTTCCCTGGGACGACGGTTGCTGCTACAATTACGATGACGACGACAACGAGGCGTTAATATTCTCTCCCGACCCAGCGCGCTCTCCCGACTCTGTGCAGATGGCCCCGAGACCTAACGCGACATGCCAGTGCCCCGGCCAGTGCCCCGGCCAGAGGTCGGGGGAACGAAACACAGCCCTCCCGGCAGCCTCGCCCTCTGGCTGCAGTTGTACCGTCCGCAGCGGACCGACCCCAAGCTGGGCATTCACCACGCCTGGGCAGCCCAGCCTCACACCGGGAACACTACAGTGCCACACTGCCCTAGAAGGGAGGAGTAAGAGAAACTTCCTGAAGGCCAGTGAGAGGAACTAAGCTCTCTCTTCTCCTCTGTTTCCCACTCCCTGCCTATCGCCTTCCTCCGAAGCCTGCTTTCACTCTGCCAGGAGCCCTCCCGTTCCATAATGAGCCGGTATGATGGGAGGAGAAGCCCCCAGCTTGCTCCCTACCCAGGAGAATGCGGGACCGGGGAGGGGGTGGTTGAAAGGGCCTGGAGAGCACCTTTGTGAGGTCACAGTTGGACAATCTAGGGGGACCAGCCTGAGGTCCCCTCCCTAGCCCTGGTCAAGATCAGCACGACCACCTTCCCCCCCCACCTCCAGGCCTCCAAGGTGGCGCCCACGCCACGGCAGCTCACGAAACGATTGCAGGGGGTAGGAGATGAGCACTTTCAAAAAGTCCACATTCGTTTTCAGGAGTATTCCAAAAATCTACCCCCGGTCTATGAAATCCTCGGGTTCACAGGTGACGCCGCTTCGAACAAGGCACATATTTAAGTTACAAGTGTGAGAGGACCTACAGAACAGGTGTAGGATGGAAGATGTGGTCGTTTGCCAACATGACAAACCTGGAAATGCCTGGAAAACTCTCCTCATTTTGCTGGTGGAGAGACAGAAGTACAGGGCAGGGAAGTCACGACGCAAGGTCACCTGGCAAGGGGCGGCCAGGTGTCTGAGTTACCGTGTGGGGTCCAGCTCTCCTTCTCCTGACTTCTGTGAGACAAATCTGCTGACCGAAGAGGCGGCTCTCCGGGGAGACTAGGGAATTCGTGGACGTGTCTGAGATGCGGGGATTACTGCCTGAAAAATGTGAGTCTCAGTCGACAGACAACACTTTCCTATAGCTTCAGGCTTTTAGGTGTGTTTGGTTGGGCCCACGCCCATGTCAGAACAGTCAATATAGTGATGGAGAGTATGGGATTCGGGAGGCAACGGGGTGGTTCAAGTCCATGATCCCCCAATTTACAAGCCATCCGGGAAGGTGCCTTCCCGCGCCCGGCACCTCAGGGCTTCTCTCTGTGGCTGCTCAGTCTCCGCAGGGCACCTCATCATTCCGTAGACTTACTCTACACCCCCAATGACAGGCTTCCAGGGTGAAACTGGAAACCGCCAGGCCTCGTAGGGCCTACAGCCAAGACTGCCAGAGAGACGCTTGTGCTATGTCCTATCAACCAAGGCCAGTCCCAAGCCGGATTCAGAGCGTGGACGGAGCAGCAGGTGCATTCGAAGGCGACGTCCTCAGTGGTGGGCGCCTTTGGAGGCTACAGTGTGCCACAGAGAGTCCAGAACCTTCCTAATCATGCAGGTGGTCCAAGCAAGCATGGACTCTAGGCTCCCTTCACGCCCTGCGCCTCCTCTGCCCCCCGAGTCCCGTGAGCTCCACTATGAGGCCATGCCTCCTCCACAATATGGACTTTTGAACAAGTTGTTCTTTGCCTGGCTGACATGTCCTCTCATCCTTCAGTCCTAACGCAACCATTTCAGTCTCCAGGAAGCCCTACGCGATCCTCTAGATTGATGCGCTATTTACTTCCCAAACATCTGGGACCGCTCCTTCTTGAAACTCATCACCCTCATCGATGACTAAATCCAGCGTCTGTTGTCCTTCTGGAGGTGGTGCCATGGAGGCAGGGGCCCTGTGAACCTCGTTCATCACGTCATCCCCTGCTCCTGGCTCAGCACCTGGCACCACAGAAGGATGTAGAGATCGACCAAGGACGTCCTGACTGAGCAGGAGCCTTGACACTTGGGTTTCGGCCTAACCTTGGCCTCTTTTACCCTGTGTGGCCTTGGAGCTGCAGGTTCCCTAGGAAGCAGGTGCTGAGATGAAGATTAATGTGCAGGACATTTACCGAGAATAGATGGGAAGGAGAGAAATGGGGGTTGGGTGGAGGGCTGAGGGGAGTTCTGGGGGAGTCTCAGTGAAGGCCTCAGCGTGAGAGTTCTGAGGACGGGGTGACCCTTCTACTGGGGCCAAAGGACCAGGCCTTTAACACTCTGCCTGGATCACCTGTGTTTTAAAGCTGCTCTTTAAGAGGTCATACTCTCGAACAAGGTAGATCTTGTCAGCTGGGTGCAAAACCCAGAGAGGGCTGGGAGTGAAAGGCACTCAGGGGGCAAAACTTCAAGGAGCGCAGAGAAATAAGACTTTCGGTGCAGAAATGGATCCGAGTACCACATCATGGACCCACGACACTTGGCCTTAACCATTTTGTGCCTCTTTCTCATCGATCAAATAGAGATAATGACACCCTCTTCTCAGACTCCAGTAAATAATGAAGACAAAGCAGCTTTGCACAGCTTAGAAGTCGAGGATGAGAAGAAGGAAGAATCCTGCAACAGTCAAGATGTATCAAGAAAAGGCAGACTCTCTAGTCCCTGGCTCAAGTTTGTCGATCGTAAAGCTTACGGGTCTCAGACACATCTGCAGACTCTACGGGTGGAAAGGCCTTGTCTGAAGTGAGTTCTCAGTGCCATCAACGCCCTGTTCAGCCCTTTGCAGAACGACTCTGACCAACCCTCGGCCAACTCTGAAGCCATCCTTTGTGAACCTCAAGGTCACTCTCCCTTCAGGGATCGTTCCATGATCTCCCGAGAAGAATTTCCAACCTGGATTTCTCTGGCCACTGAATCAGTATTTATACCAACGGGCGCTGCCTGGTCAGGGGCTGACAAACCACGGAGAAGGAACTAAGGCATCGAACCTCACACCTGCAAGTTTTTGCCGTTGCCTCTCCACCCAAGAAATGGTGTAACCGGGAGGTTTTAGTTTGGGGATGTTTGTGGCAGGCATTGATCCTTTCAGGAACCAAGCCACAGCGATGATATTGTTCCCCAGGGACCGAGATGCCAGTAGCTGTTGGCACAAATGCTGGGCCACTTCTCGGCTTGTGTATCCTGGCAGCCCTGAGAGGGAACAGTTCGGGATTTTGGGCAGGGCCTGGGAAGAAAAGGCTGGCAAAGAGGAGGGAGAGAGAGCCACAGACGGTCTGAAAGAACGGCAGATTTCCCAGGCTCGACTTCCACGTGGATTCGATTTTATTGACCACTTACTACACACCGGGCAGTGGGCAAAGCGCTTTACGTACTCTGCCTTGTTGGAGGCTTGGGACCACCTTAGGCCCATTTGGGTGATGAGGGAACTGAGGAGGGAAACCCTCCCAAATAACCGAGTGATTGCGAACGGATTTGAACTCAGGACTCCGGAGCACAGGCTCTCAATCACCGGCTGCCAGGGTAGCCAAGTTGGTCACACTGGACAAGTTCTAAAGCGCACGTAACCTGATCACATGCCCAACCGCGCGTCTTTGTTACGTAATGATAACATGATTCCATGGGCAACGCAGCTCAAGATGTTTCCCGTTCTCTCTGCACCCTCTTGCTTCTATCTCTTGCTTTCTCCTTTCTTTTCTCCTCCTCTCTCTTCTTCCCCATTTGCTGAGCCCGTATATTATGTCAGACACTGCAAAGGAAATAGACCATTGGTCCTGTCCTCTGTGCGTCTCCTGGGAGACATTCTCTCAGGAAAAGCAGATGAAAAAGCAAATGATGACAACACAGCAGGACACGGGATGACTCAGAGAGTCACAAAGAGGCCACGGGAACACAGAGAAGTGACTTCGATGCCTTGAAAGCCTTGAGCAAGGAGGAGCCATTTAAACTTAGACTTGGTGGATAAACGGGGAGCGAAGAAGAGGGGGAAGGGAAAAACAGGAGGAAGGCACCGCAAGGGTAAAGCTAGGTAAAGGAGCACAGTGGGGTTGGGTGGGGGCCTAAGAGGAGAATGACCAGGCCCCAGAGAAAGCCCGCTCAGACATGAGGCCACAAATGCCATGCTCAGGTGGTCAGAATTGATCACACGGGAGCCAGGACCCCCCCACACACCAGATCCTGAAGCGGGGGAGGGGTGATGACATGGGCTCTGTACCTTAGAAAGGTCACTAGGCAGGTGTGGGCTGAGAACAGACTGGGTGCTGGAGAGCCTGGAGTCAGGGGAACCGATCCAGAGATGGCTCGGGGTGCCCTGGCGAAATGATGAGGGTCGTCGGGTCACCACTTGCTGGGGTGTCCGACACGTCTGAGAAAGTCTTCATTCCGGGGCTTCAGGCACAGCGTGCTCGATCCTTCACCTGCATCTACCTTCATCAGGGAAGAAACGGAGATGGCAAGGCTTAACTGAAGAGCATGATTGGAGGGCGGGACTTCACGCCGATTATATAATTATCTCGAAGAGCTTTTAACGCGTTCAGGGCCCACCGCTTACCCTAACTTGACTCTTCCTGGGCTAAAGTCCTCATATTTTATTTTCATTTCCATCCGAAGCCTTCATCTAGGTTCAACAGTTTTTGGCCAAGGTTTGGAACTGCCCTTGATCCTCCCCCAAAATAAATAAAATTAAAATAAAATAAAATAAAATAAAATAAAATAAAATAAAATAAAATAAAATAAAATAAAATAAATAAAATAAAATAAATAAAATAAATTAAATTAAATTAAATTAAATTAAATTAAAAAATAAAATAAAATAATAAAATAAAATAAAATAAAATAAAATAAAATAATAAAATAATAAAATTAAAATAAAATAAAATAAAATAAAGTAAAGTAAAATAAAATAAAATAAAATAAAATAAAGTAAAGTAAAGTAAAGTAAAGTAAAGTAAAATAAAATAAAATAAAATAAAATAAAATAAAATAAAATAAAATAAAATAAAATAAAATAAAATAAAATAAAATAAAATAAAATAAAATAAAATAAAATAAAATAAAATAAAACAACCCATGGCTGGTTTTATCCCGAGGTCCTAGCACGGTGAGAACAGAGCCTGGCAACAGTTCCTCTCTCCCAGGCTGAAATAAAAGACAATTTGGCTGGCGCTTTCAGCTCTCCATTTCTGCGGCCGCCTTCTGCAGAGCCCCAGTCTCCATTAATACTATTACTTGGGATGACATTTCCTCTGACTGTCGTTGTCTCTTTTTTTTCCTCCTCCTTAATTCTCTAATTTGTCCTAATATGCCCATTGCCTGCGTATCAAGTCATCCGCGAAGCCACCCCATTTCCAGGTTCCTTCCTCCCCATCAGCCGAGTCTCCATCTCCCACAGAAATTAGAGGGAGGCGGCTGCTAGCCCGCAAGGGCAGGAAATAGAATTAGGGGACGTATTAATTGGGACATCAAGTCGGATTTCGTTCCAGGCACTTCCTTCCGTTAACCTCTTTGAAGCTTCCCCTCCCGTGGCTCTGTTTCTCATTACACGGAGCGCTTAATGGTAAGTGGTGTTTACGCATGGTGCAAAATATGTCATGCCCCGGCCTTCGGACTGGCGGGCCCAGCTGAGGGGTGAGGGCAGGAGGAGGAAAAGACCAGCCGGGGTGGTTTGGGCCGGGGGAGACAGGGTGGCAAAGGGTGAAAGTGATGCTGAGATGGAGCGACGTTTTAGCGATGCTGAGCAAGAGGTGCGTTTGGGGCCGAAGAGAGACTTTCCACCAGAGTCCCATGACTTTAAACTTCCCCTGATGTGTGGTTTGCACGGTCTGCGAGTTCGTTTGCAAAGCAAGTTCATCTCCTCTTCGTTTTGTTCCAGTGGTGCTTTTCCCAGCGTTCGCTGGCTGCTGGGATTCCCAGATGCCACGGCCGACACCTAGGACGCTGGTCCAGAGAAAGGTGCCAGGGCGTCTTGTCCCTCCGTGCCCTCTGAGCTCTCAGTGCTGACCACACGTCCATGCAGGGATGCTCACTGCCCTTGTGCCCCCCAAACGGCTCCACCCAACCCGTCCATCCATCCCACCTCTCCGATGCCCTCTCTCCTCTAAGGTGTGGTTTTCCTTCCGCCGTTGCGGAATCCCCACTCGGGGGTGTTTTTGCCAACACTAATTCAAGGCTGTGAGAAGAACTTATTTGTGGAAGGGTATTTGTTTTTCCACCGAGGCAGCCAAAACCACCAGCCTCTCTCCGCTGGACAGAAGACAGCAGAGAAGGACCATTTATTTCCCGCGATCCCTAGTGGGAGCCCTACAGAACATAAACGGCTCTGGGAGACTCCCGTCCGCTCTGACCGACACTCCACTGTGGGTGCATTTGGTCCTCATCCCCGGGACGAGGAAGCCCAGGGAAGGGAACTCCTGGTGCACTGAAGGCTGAGGTCAGGCCCTGCTAGGACCCCAGCGGCTCGCACGGCCAATGCAAATACCACAGCCCGGCCCTGGACGCTCTTCAGTCCACTAGAGCAACCGGGAGCCAAGATAAAGCAACCGAAACCCTTGCTAAAAGCTGGGAGGACAAACCTCAGCCCTGAAAGGAAACCAAATCAAATAACAACCCCCTCCGATCCCAACCAGCTTAAAGCGATGAGGGTAGAGGTGTTTCATTTGTCTTTCTCCTTCTTCTCTTTTTTATTTTATTTTTTTTTTTTATTTTGAAATCCCAAGGGATGAAGAAGTAGGAGGGGAACTGGGAGCAGTACCAGGAGGTGCTGAGAGATCCAGTTCTTGTCCCTGCACAGACAAAGGCTGTGAGGCCCGGGGCATCTCATCACTGGGCATCTGCGTGAAGATCGTTTGGGGTGTAAGGGCATAAATCGATTTGTGTTAACTTGTTGGAAAATGTTGGGGCAATTATAAAGATTCAGGGTTATATCCAGGAACTAGAAGAATTTCAGGAATCCAGGACTGTTTCGTTCTCCATTACTCTTTTCTGGTTTGTTCGTTCTCTCTCTCTCTCTCAATCTCTCTCTCTCTCTCTCTCTCTCTCTCTCTCTCTCTCCATCTCTTTCTTCTACCTCACGGAAGATCATCTTTCCCTTACCCCTTACCTCTTTGGTGAGGGGCACACAGCTTCCTACAGCAGCCACATGAGCATTTTGCAGTCTATTCAACACAGACAATGAGCATCTCAGTATCAGCTCCACTTCTCCCTTACCCCCGGGGCTAGATGCCATCCATAGCCCAGACAATTGTGGTCAGAAGGGACGAGTCACATTGAACACAGGTGAGTACAGAGAAAGCATCCTGCAAGAGTCCCGTTATTCACCAGAAGACACCCCCATCAATTCCCTCCCCCCTTCCATCTCAGCTGCTCATGACTTCATCCTGGGAATTACTTGCCTTCGCTCCTTCCATTGTTTTATTTACTTATTCTTGCCTTTATTTATCCATCAGTATTTGTAAAGTATCCACTACACGTCTATCGTCGCTTGTTCTTTTTCTTTTCAGGTATACTTTTCCATTTCTTCAGTAACTATTTGATTAGATCTGCCTACAGTGGTCTTGAGGTTACTATGATATGCGAGACGCTAGTAAGAAACGAGTAACTTTTAACTTTCTTCTAGCAAAGCAATTATAACCCCTTCCGTCCCCCCCAAAAAAAATAAATAAATTTACTTTCTGGGGTAGTTCTCAGTCTAGAAGAAAGCTTTTGTACGCCCTCAGTGTCGCCTCCACAATGACTGGACCGGAGAGAAAGAAGTGTGTTTCCCGTTCCATCTGTCTCCTTACTCAGGTCCAGTTGGACTTTTTCGGTGTTGCAACGACGGGGTCAGCAGAGTGGCTACGAGAATCCCATCTGCCCCGCCGTTGAAGAATGTTCCATCGAGCCCGTTTATCAGGCTAAAGAAGAAACCGCTAGCCAGCGAGAAGACAGACCCATCTCAGCGGCAACCAGAGGCCTGCGGCAGCCAGGCTCCACGATCCCCGTGGAAATGAATGAGGGGTCGGGGTAGAAAACACTCGCAACCTCTTCTCACGGGCGGGGGCGACGGACGTGATGCCTTCACCTCCTCGTTTCTTAACTGTCTCAAGGGTCCGACATGCGCGACCCCAACGCAACGACTTCCATCGAACAGGTGCCCAGCAGACATTCATTCCCTAAGAACCCCGATGCGCGCCCACCCTGGCAGATCAGAAACAGACCCGCTGGCGCAGGAAGGCTGGCTGGCACCTTTTCCTTCTGCGAGCAAACTGAGTCCACAGAACAGAACCTCCAGACGGTTATGACTGGCTGGAAGTCTCCAGGCAAAGCTTCATCCAGCCCCCACCGGTCGAGCGGCTAGCACCCCCCAGTCCCCATGCTGGGCACACTCTGCTAAGATCGAAGAACCTCAGAGTCAGTGCTCGGCCACTTACACTCGGTTTCCGCGTCCACAAATGCACCTTACCATAAAACGTCCAAAGAGAGCCAGCAGAGGAGCCAACCCCGTCCAAAAACTGTACACGTTCAGGGAGGGGAAAAGTCCATGGAGCGATGGGCTTTTCAGCTGGGCTGTAGGAAAAACGACTTCCTCTCTTCCTCTCCGTACGGCTTATTTTTTTTCCATAAACCTAAAGTCATGGCAAAGTGACAGCGAGACTCAGCCAACATGGCAGCAGACGCCGTGGTTGCTGTTCCTGTGAGGAACTTTTCGCGTTTAACCCTTACCTGTCTCTGCTGCTCCGGCACTGACGTGTTACGCTGCTATTCAGGCCTCGGTTAAGAAACAAGAATCGCATCGTAAGCTGTATGGACCGTGGAGACGCTCAAGAAGGGAGCTCCTGAGGACCAGCAGGGCGGTGACAAGGGAAGAATGACAGCAGCGGCTGCAGCAGATTGAATATTAATTAGAAACTGCAATCACAATTTCACTTTTTTTGTTGTGGTTTAATATCTAACTGCACTCCGTGTAGGCTACAAGCAGTCGGGAACGATGCGCCGGGTCCACTTATCCACAGATTTTTTTTTTTTCCAAGAAATTTGGTAAAGGTATTTTCTCTTCCTTAAAATCTTCTAAATAGCATTTTCTTTTCCCTCGCTTGCCGGTTTGAAGGAATACAGTGTATGATACATAAAATATGCAAAATGCGTGCTACTCGACTGCTTCTGTTATTGGTAAGGCTTCCCGGGTAACAGTGGGCTGTGACTTAGGTTTTTGGAAAATCGGAAGTGAAAGGCCAATTTTCAGCGGTGCAGAGGGCCAGCGTCCCCACCTCCCGCGTCGCTCACGAGCCGACTGCATGTCCCTCGATTACTGATGTGCTCCCGGGGCTCCGCTCTGTCACTGACACGTAGCCGACGCGCCATCGCTATTTGCTGAATGAATGGATCTGTACTCATCTGCCTGGTTTAATTCTCCCAGCGAAAGCCCGCATTACGGTTCCCCATTTTTCTAGTGACCAAGCAAGTTGACTTCTTCGCCCACCCGGTAAGTGTCAATAGTCCCATTTTATAGGCCAGGGAAGCGAGGCTCGGGGAAGTGAAGTGACTTCTGGCTAAATGAGTTCTCGGACAAAGTATGAGCTATTTCCCTCCAGCAAGAAGGCACATGGGTCTTTGTCCAGGAAGGTGGGGGTGTTTAGAGCATCCTTTAAAGTGTAAATTTAGGGGAAAAACTCAAGTGGGGCCAGGAAGGGACGGGCCGGATTGGTCACATCATGTTTCTGACGGCTCAGCCTCCCTGCTTCCTTTCTGGGTGCATCCTGTCTGAGGCCACTTGTCCTAGAGGCAGCCCCTGGGGCGACACTTCCTGCGCCCGTAGCTTGTTGAGCGCGTGTCCTCCAGCTGTACGAACGTGAGGGAAGTGAGGTAGGGAAGGGGTGAGAGATGGCAAAGACGTGTTTTCAAAGGTGGCGCAGCCTCGGCCGGCTCCCTTGGGGGGTGTTAGAGGGTAAATTGCACCCCCAGAGTCCATCCCTCTTTGATATGAGGGACAGGAGCCTTTGAGGTCATGATCCAGTCAGATACTGGGCAGGCCACACTGGGGAGGAGACAATCGGGAAGGACCAAACTCCCTGGGCACTGTAAAAGCACCGGCAACAGCCAGATGGTGGGACACTGTTTTCGGGGCCTATGACTAGTTAGCAACTTATTCTAAAACTCAGCTTCTTAGAGCAATAACACACGTTTATTTTGCCTCACAGTTTTTGTGGGTCAAGAAATCGGTAGCGACTCGGCTGGCCGGCTCCAGCTCAGAGTCTCTCGTGAGGCCGCGGTCAGGATGGTGGCGGAGGTGGCGGTCCCATCTGAAGGCCAGACTGGGGCTGGAGGATCTGCCTCGGACACGGGCCACAGACGTGGCGGGCCAGGTGCTGCTGACTGTGGGCAGGGAACCTCATTTGCCCCCCCATGGGGGGGTCTCTCTAGATGCTGCTTGAATATTCTCATGACACGAAGGTGACCTGCTCCAGAGCAAACAAGCCAGGAGACCAAGGAAGACGCACAATGCCTTTCAGGGCCTGACTCAGAAGCCAGACGTGGTCTCCTCTCATATAAACTACTGGTCACACAGGCCAGTGAGGGGACGACACAAGGGTGTGGACACCAGGACTGAAGATCATGGCTCCCTGGTGGCCACCAAGGGGACTGGCTGCCACAGACGTCAACAGTGTCTGCTTCACGTCCAAATTTTGTTCTGAGGGGTTGCCTCTGCCGTGCCTCGCATCCGTGGCTGGGTAATCCAGCTGTCTATCTTTCACGACAGAAGTCGAGGGATCCGATCAGGAAACTGTCACGTGACCTCAGTCCAGCCAGATGTCGGTCCCCTCCCAAGACTGTGGATCCTTAGCTTATTTGTTCACTAGGGAGACCCTAAAGAAACAGCACCCACTGGGGGCCTATTGTCTCACACTTCTGGAGCCTGGAGTCCAAGATCAAGGTGCGGGCAGGGTCGGTTTCTCTCTCCTGGCCTTGCAGATGGCTGCCTTCTCTCTGTGTCCAGATTTCCTTTTCTTAGAAGGACACCAGTCAAGTTGGATGAGGACCCACCCTGGTGACCTCGTTTTGACTAAATTACCACTTTAATGGCCCTGTCTCCAAAGTCAATAGTATTCTGAGATGTTAGGGGTTACGGCGTGGACATACAAATTTATTTACTTTTGTTTCTTTATTTTCCCCTCTTTAATTCCACCCCCGGCCACTTTCGCCCCTGACCTATGGATGTTGCCATCTCCCCTTACGAACGGGATCTCTGGAGGCGGGGCATCTCCTCCCACGCACTCACGGTGCACACCCGGGGTATGGTCTGTGGCTCCAGCTGGGGCATGAACCCAGAACCTTCTGTGTGCAAAGCAGACATGCTAGCTAACCGCTACACCATGGAGCCACCCCCGACATCCAAGTCTTAGACGACACATTTCAGGCCATAACGCTTCGTGAACAATGCAGCTCCGGGTCATTTACCGCAGCAGAGGTGTGCTGACCCGCCTCTTCTCCCCAGGACACTGCAGCCATAGTCACCCATGTCCCCGTCTCCTCTAGCTTCCGTGGTTCATTCCCACTTTTTACACCTAGTTTGGGAAACATCCTGCCAATTCTGAGACCCAGACGGCGCATCCAATACGGGAAGTTCCACTCAAGCCAGTCGGAGTTGGCTCACGTTTCCTGACAGCCACGTCCCCCGACCGATACTCTACTTTTTCCATATTTTCTGGAATGAATCTATGGCTCTTTTACGCTCGGGTGGGGGCAGGGTATGGAGAAAAGTCGTTTTTGAAGTGCAGAAGGGCTCAGGCTAAATTAAAAATCTTCTTAAGTACTCCTTGCTTCTTTCCTGAATAACATATTTCTCACCTCATTCAGGCACAGACATACACAAATCCACAAAGTTAAGAAGGAGGAAGGTGTAAGACCTGCGGGTTGTTGGCCGCGAGTCAAATTACCATTCAGCCAGCCAACTGTCACTCGATCCTCTGCTTTTCTGACCACTGGCCGAGCACTGCTCACTTGGAAGGCTGGAGATAGATTATAAGGTCCCCAAGACGCCAAGGTCGTCTCCCACCCGTGTCTCCCTTTCTCTTAGAGATGCTCTAAAGACCGAGGCCAGAAGAAGATCAATCAAACGAAGCTGCAGCATCTGCGTCTGGCTACGATCTGGCTGTTCGGGAACTAAATACAGCGAGATGATCCAATCGCCATAGTCTTAAGAAAATCCAGCTCTTGCCCTGGGACAAAGAGGGGAAAGGAAAGAGAGAGAAGAACCGAAACAGCACGGGCTGTGAGAGCGTGCCCCTACGCGGGCATGAGATGTGGGGAAACGTGGTCCTCGAAACGGACCCGGCTGCAGGTCCTCCTAGGGCACAGGCACCCCCCATGCTGGGCGTCACCGTGGGCCTTGGGTGCATATTTTTCTTACAGCATGCCCCCTAAACACGGCCAGCTACTTTTTCTCGTTCTCCATTCACAGAGAGAGAGAGAGATCTTCAATGGTGGAGAGTTTATGGATCGGGTGAGCTTCGGGAGAGATGAGAGGCTGGTCTCTAAGAAGGCCATGTCCTGAGAGACGACATTTTGAAAAGATTTTTTCCTGCGTCCATGTTCCCCTGCGTCCTCACTCTGCATAGGATTTGCTTCCACGTAAGAAGCAACCCCTATGTATGTTGTTTTCTTTTCTTTTTCTTTTTCTTATTTTTGATCTGCCCCAAACTTATACCTAGACGTTGCCAGGCCTTCAGGGACCACAGACCAAATGGAGACTGAATGAGTATTGGGCCTCCTCTCCCCAACCTCCTGTTAATTTGGAAAGGTGTTTTTTTCTTTTCTTTTCTTTTCTTTTCTTTTCTTTTCTTTTCTTTTTTCTTTTCTTTTCTTTTCTTTTCTTTTCTTTTCTTTTCTTTTCTTTTCCTTTCCTTTCCCTTTCCTTTCCTTTTTTCTTTTCTTTTCTTTTCTTTCTTTCTTTCTTTTTTCTTTTCTTTTCTTTTCTTTGTTTTGTTTTGTTTTGTTTCTTTTCTTGTCTTTTCTTTTTTTTTCCTTTTCTTTTCTTTAGCAAATTCACAATGGACCCCAAGAGGCAGGTGACCATGAACCTGATAATGAAACAGTCTTTGCCTGCTAGGGTGACAGTCTGCGAAAGTTAAACTCAGATTGAAGTAGAGACAATAAAGTTCAATTTAAAGGCAAAGCCAGGGAGGGAGAGAGGAAGAAAGAAAGAGAGAGGGAACGAGAGAGAATGAATAAAAATATCCCAGGGCAACTGAAAACTGTCATCTAAACATAAGAAAACATTCCAGATAGTTTGGCGATAAGCAGGAAATTGCTGGGAAAACCAACAGTCATAGGAGGAGAAAACGCAGTTAGAAGGAGAGACTGGATTGAGCTAAGTGTCTGTGTCGTAAAGTTTATTATTTTATTAGTTTTGATAGTTGAGTAGATAAGCTAATAGCAATAGGATTTACTTTAAAGATCAACACTATGGACTCCGCTGTTTATTATTCGATCGTAATGTGTCTCCAGTGAGGGGAATATTCAATCCCATCAAGAGCCGCTCCTGCAGCCGATCCAGGCCCTCTCTGAGTCGCACGCACATGGAGCTTCCCCCTGTTAGTTCACGTCTCTGGCAGGAGCTTTGTTTGGATAATACTTCTAGGGACATCTGCTCCTTGGGGATCCTGTGAGAGCTGTTCAGCTCCCCGTTTGGGCTCTACGATGAGAAGAGGGGAATGGCGTTCACCTTTCTAAGAGGTCTTCTGGCCAGAGGTGAAGACTCGTCTGGATCCCGAAAGTGTTGTATAATGGAGGCGAGGCGCGGAAGGTGACAGACGAGACATCCAGGGTTCTGAAAACTACTGTGAGCATTTAAAAGAAGGAACGCACATAAGCCACTTCGCACAGCACCTAGCAAACCCAAACCAACGCCGGCTGCAGAGGGAGATGATAAACGCAGCCGCAGATTGGGCTTTAGGGTCGGACGGCTGGGTCCAGGGTCCTGCTCTGACCCTCACGCAGTTTCAGAGTTTCATTTCCCCATGAGGTGCTTACTGAGTACAAAGGGGAAAACAGACAGCCCCTTCCCCAGATGATCGAAGCTGACACCGCCCATCCTGGGACAAATCCTGATGTCGTGGGCCTCCCGCCGTGACGCACTGAGAGGGACACACCGCATCTCTCCTGTGGCGCCTGTCGAAGTCACGTGACACTGGTCTAACGTGACAGATCCAAGTCGATGAACATGCTACACAGTAACGGTCAAGGTCGTGCAACACGGAGCGAGACGAAGGGGCTTCTCCAGTTCACAGAGACTCGAGGCGTGGCAATTAAATGCACTGAGAGATTCGGTGTCTTTTTCTTTTTTCCTTTTTTTTCCTTCTTTCCTTCTTTCCTTCTCCGCTTTCTTCTCTTTCTCCTTTCTCTCTCACTACAAAGGACATTACTGGGACAATCTGTCAACTGGTAAACTGTAAACAAAGTCTGTAGACGAGATAATAATATCGTGTCTGTGTCGATAGCAACGCCTTAATTTTAATAGCTGCACCGCGATCGTATAAAAGGCCGTCCTTGTTCTGCAGGAAATAAACACTGAAGTTTTTAGAAGTCGAGGGACAGACAGTAAGTCTGAAGTTGAATCACAAATGACTTTTTTAAAAAATAAGAAGGCGAGAGGGTAACGCAATAGTGACCAGGTATGGACATTTGGGGCACTGGGCGGACGGTTCACAGGGATTCTTTGCAACTTCTGTGAACGTCAGAAATCTCGTCAAAATAAAAAGCTAAAGAAAAAAATAACCTCAGCTCTGCCACTTGGGACCCCTGTACACCTTGGTTTCTACGTACCTCAGTTTCCTCATCTCAAAATGGGGGTTTTAGTACCAGCTTATACGACGTTTTCTTTCGGGCAACACCGCCAAGGCAGTGAAATCTTCAATCCTTAAAACTTCTTCTTGCGTGAGGAGACGGGTGAGATGGGTCAGGAAGAGGACAGACGTCGTGGGTCTGTCCCATGAGTCTGCATTTGGCCATGGCTATTCTCTCAAATGAGCTGTGTCGAATCGGATACGGCAGAGGGTCCCTTCTTGGAGCCATGCCTCCGTTTCAAGGTTGTCATGGAAATTAGACGAGGTCACCTACGGAGAGGCCTTATCGCAGCGCCCAGCGCACAGGAGGGGGCCAAGTCGTGGCAGCAGAGACCGCCATCGCGATTGCTGCTTTTGTGAATTCACCGGCACCGTATGTGTTGGTTTAAGGATTCCTGGAGGGTGGAGAACTTCCACCGTGCTCAAGTGGAAGCTCTTTCCAGAAAGTCAGGTTCGCTCCGTGAATAGCAATCTGGCCAGGGGGCCAGCCAAACGATAGCACCCACCGGCCTCATCAAGGTTCGGAGGGGTGGCTGCTGCCGAGGCCACGGCTGGAACGCAAAGCAGTTTCCCACACCCACACACCTGGCTGAGGGCTCACGGTGAGGCAGACGGCCCAGGCCAAAGCGACGAGGACAGGTGAACCGGCATGAAATTCGCAAGGTCGCGATCCAGCTCTGCTGAGCCAGAGCGCTGCAATTTTCTGCCTTTTATAAGGAGTCCCCGTGGGTTTCTTCCCGCCTCTTCCTCGCCAGCTCCCTGTATTCCTTTCCAAGACACACACACACACACACACACACACACACACACACCCTGGCTTTCTATGCTGTGCAAAGCATTCACTTGCTAAAGTCATCCAAACCCCCGTTTCTTTCGTCCCTGTGTCTCCGAATGACTGGGGCCGGTGGTTCCCAGGCCACCCCGGGGAGCAGTTCCAAGACATCAATGAATCGGTCTCGGGCCGTAGGGAGTTAACACCCCATGGGCAAAGCAAGCGCTGGTGTGGAAGGCTGGGCCCCGTGTTGAGAACCAGGACTTCTGCCAAGAGCCACGAACCCAACATCGCTCACAAGACAGCGAAGGCAAAGCATCGGAGCATGTACGCGAAGGAGCTCCCAACTCAGAATTTCTGGGGCCACCAAAGCTCACCTCCATCCTGCAGCTTTGCCATTCCCCCTTCCTGGAACACGCATTGCCACCCTCTTCACTGGGCTAACCCCGCGCCCTCCCGTGGGCACTGCTTCTGCGGGGAGACCTTTTCCCATCAAGCCTTGAACCGGATTCCCTCCCACTGCTAGGCACTGGGCTTCCCCATGCGGACACCCATGACACTGAATTGCAATTGCTTAGGTAACCGATTGCCTTCAGGACTGTAAAGCCACGGCTTACGAGGCTCACCTACAGCACGCCATGGGCCACACTCCATGTTCTTTGCATACATCAACCCTTTCAACCTCTCGATGACCCTCTGAAGTTGGTGTTATGATTATCCCACTGCATAGATGAGGCAACGGAAGACCAGTGAGGTGCCGTGACTTGCCCAGAGTTACGTAAACAGGAAGGGACCGAAGCCGGGATCAAGGCCAGGCTGTCCCACTACAGGCGTGCATGAACGTCAGGCTGTACTCTCCGTTGGGACACACCTGGACCAAAGCCGACCCTCAGAACCTAGAAGAAAACAGACACGGAAGGACCCTGGCCTGAAGACAGAGCCAAGAACCATGACGCGGAGCGAGTGCCTGCGCTCTGCACCGCTATCTCCTGTTGTCCCCTTAGTCGCACGAGCGTCTCCCTCTTCCTAGGCCCTAGTGGTTGGGTGGGGTCATGTGACACGTTCCAGACAACAGACTGTGAGCAGAGGTCCGGGCATCAGGTCCAGGCCACAACACTGAACAGCCAATGTGGGGACTTTTAAAACCCCCCCGTTCTCTGCCACGAGAAGTGACGTTTGAGATAGTGACCGCTCCGTCAGCCTGGGTTCCTGAGCCATTCCCCTGTCCTCCCAAGATCCATGACAAACGAGTAGTGTGAGTGTCAAATCAGCTACTAGATTTTTCTTTTCTGGGTCAGCATCATCTGGCACGTGTCCTGTCTGATGCATGAGGAAAGCAAAGCACTGTGATTAAACACGGTAGCTAGGTGCTTTTCATTGTATTAAAGTTAACGTGACGATAGTGACATTCAGGTTAAGCCTCCGAATCCACGCTCTGCTCCCCCTTGGTCAAACAGGAAGACAGCAAGTCGCAGAGAAGAGTGTGAACCCTAGCACCGAACTCCCTCGAGTTATCAGAACGAGTAAGTGAGCGTGAAAAGGACGTCATTTTCTCACCCGGGATTCACCTTTATTTAATGTGCGCGTAGTGCAAGTCATGAAGGGGCTGAGTCTTCACGGATAGGGGTACCCTGATCCTTACAATCAGGACACTCCACCGCCGCCCCCCTCCATGATCTGTTAACCCACGCACTTAGGACTATTCAGGATGTGGGTAGAAGATGAAAAAATAAACAACATTCTTTTTATCTCCCTCTCAGTCCTTCCTCGCTGTTGTCCAAAGGCTCCTTCAACGCCTTCCAGTAAACCATGACTGGACGCTCGGATGAAATTTTCTCATTCCGAGAATCCAAAGGTAGTCACAACACAGAAATCTCTGTTGCGCCCTAATAGATTCAAGCTTGACCCTTCAAGAGCCTAAGCATCTCCCTGATGGGCGGTGGCCATTTCTGGAATATTCTTGAGCTGTGGGCCATCCAGGTTTCATCGTCAGGAGGGACGCCCCTCAGAGTGTGATACTTGAGCATCCGAAGCAAAATCGCCCGGGGATTCTGTAAAACACGCAGCTTCTCTGACCTCCTGAACTAGACTCCCCCGGGGTGGGGACCAGAATGTTCGCGGCTGTCGGGTTCGGGAATCTGTGCAATTAAAGGTTAAGAAGCTCTGCTCTTCTACCAGGTTTGCTAGGAAAATGGAGAACCAAGCTTCTGGATATTTGTGGGGAAGCCCAGGGCCCAGCCCGCCATGAGGATATTCTGAAGACTTGTAAATAGGCTCACTGGCCTCCATACATACAGCCGAGGCATCCAGGTGAACAGAAAGGTGGCCACGCATAGGCAATCCTCTCCCCCATGGGGTTTTATCTCAGTTTCTGGACTAGACTGCACAGTTGGGCCGATCAGCACACAGCTTTCCCTGTCTTCTGCGACTGGGCCAGAGGTGGGTGGGAAGCTCAACTAGATGGAAGGGGAGGCTCTATAGTCCTTGGCTTGGGGAGATGTTTCAAGGATTTTCATTCTCTCTTTCTGAACGGAACAGTGAAGCACAGAGATTCACTTGTTATTGGCAGCCTTTTTGTAACCAAGAGGAAAAAGAGAAAGAGAAGGAGAGACAGAGACCACTGAGAGATGGGGTGGTGGAGGGGAAGGAGGAGGAGAAGGAGCAGGAGGAGGAAAAGAAAAGAAAGGGAGAAAGGAAAGAAAAGAGTAGAGAGGAAAGGAAGAAAGGAAGGAGGAATCTCATAGGCCAAAAAGACAGAAACCACCCAGACTCCTCATTATATGATTGATCACACCAGCCCTGGAAACTCTCCTTGCTCTGCTCCTCCAGGTATGAAAGATAAGAGTTTCACATATTGTTTAAGTCTGTTCGAATCAGGACCTCCTGTTACTCGCTGCCCAAAGCATTCCACCCGATATTTCTTATCGCTGTCACCAACAATAACATCCTTATTAGGGGCAGGGCAGGGTTTGCTTTTCTCCTGGTCCTTCCCCAGTACACACGGCCAGCTGTTCAGCTACAGAAAACTTGTTCTAGAATCTAGAACGTAGAACCAGTGCTCATCCCAACCCTGCCGCCAACACAGTCATGTGACTCCAGATCAGCCCTGAGATGCACATTTCACATCTGCAGAATGAAGGGGTGGCGTGAGATGTCCTCTGTGAACTCCAAGCTTCTCAAACGGGGACCACAACAGATAGCCCACGGCCATCGATAGCAGCCAGTCATACCGACGAGGGGAAGGAGAGCCCGGATTGCTTTTAAGACGAATGAGTTGACAATATTTTCAAAGTAGATCGCTGATGAAAATGAAGGCTTTTAGGTTCTTCTGACAAATCAGAACATCTGTCAATACCGAACCCACATCTATTTCCACGTGGCGACAATTGCCTCGGGGTCAGCGGCTGCTCTCGTTGATTGAGACATGCCCCCAAGTCCCCACGACACCCCATTGCCCCCCAACACTGAGGCTGAGTTTCGGGGCCTTTCATCATCCTACACTCAGCTCATGCACTAACTTACGTTTCCTGCCCAGCCTGGGTAGACATGGACTTTGCAACCCTAGATCTAAGGCAGGAGCCTAAGGCTTCTGGGATCCAGATTCTCTGGGGCCTTTCGAAGCAGGCAGCTCTCATCTTCCCATCGCATCCTCATCCAGAACGCAGGAGCCCAGCAGGCCTGCGAACCCACCAGGGAGCACTACCCCCAGCGAGGCTCGCCCGGGGTCTTTCTGGAGGGTCAGCTGGTGAGTGGGGCTGTTTGTTTTTCCATTTCTTCTTCGGACACTTCTGTTCTTTCCTGCTTTGAGTTTGTTTTCCAGTTCATGGGTGGTCAGATGCTTGGGCTGGATGAAGCAGGGTTTTCCGTAATTGCCAGCTCTCTTGAGCCAGTTTGGAGTTTGGGGTTTGCCTTTGAGTCATTAAGTTAAGTTGCTGGCACTTTGCAAACTCATGGAATAAACAAACACGTCCGCTCTCAGGCACGGATTGCGACAAACATTCTGACTCATCATATTGGCCACGGATAGTTTCGCCTAACAATGGTCTTCATGAACCAGCGTCTTAGCTTTAGTTGTTATCTGAAGCTGTAATTTACGATAACTGAACGGTCGCCTCTTGGTCTTGAGTTCGGGTCACTTGGTTGGAAGTATCTGATGGCCGTCTTGGTGATCCAGGGGATATAGTACTCAACTGGATGCTGGGACACTTTCTACATTTCTGATCTAGACGTGAGCAAATCCCTTCCTGCCTTGGCCTCAGTTTCCCCTTTTGTACAGAAAGGGGTAAACTAAATCGACGGTTTACAAAGTGTGTTTTATAGAATCCTGGATTCGGTCAAAGGACCCTTACAGGGGTGACCTGGAAACCTAGAAGACAAGACGTGGAAGACCACCCCTTCCAACCGCTGGTGCTTGGCGGTGCTCTGCTTCATATGTCACAATGATTTATTAAGGGGAATTGTGTTGTTCTGTGAAAGCAAGAGGAAGAAAAAAAGGAAGGAAGGAAGGAAGGAAGGAAGGAAGGAAGGAAGGAAGGAAGGAAGGAAGGAAGGAAAGGAGGAAAAGAAGGAGGGGAGGGAAGGAACAAAACTAGATGAAATGATTCTTCTAAGAGCTGAGCATATGGAGATAATGTTTTTCTTGAAAATCAAAGGTGAAAATGCACAATTTAATCTATCCTTAAACTGAGGCATCTTCAGTCTATACCAAAGCAGAGTCAGCATGATGTGGACAAAAGTGTGGATCCTGGAACCAACTGGGTTCAAAGCCCATGTCTTCCACCTAGTATCTGTATGAGTTTCAGCAAACTAAGCAGCATCTCTGTATCCTAGATGCCTTCCCTAAAACTCATGATCATAATAACAGCATCTACTAATGATGAACCAATAAGTTAGTTCATGTCAGAGGCTCAGCACGGTACCTGGCATGTACTGTGTCAGGCAGGGCCAGCCTATACGGACCCTTTGCGGTTAGGTGTGGCTTCCGAGAAAGCAGCTTCCCATTCCTTTATTCATTACCACAAACACTGTTGAGAACCTAGTGTGTTTCCGGCACTGTGCACCCTACTCAGAAGGCCACAGTGGACCTCACGGTCTGGGAAGGAGGGGGCAGGGAGCGGGCATGTAGCAAGCGAAGTGCGAGAAACATCCCAGGAGCTGCAACTGTCTGGATGGAGCACAGTGAGATCCGGTAGGGACGGAGGGAACCACCCCAGGTTTTGCTGTCAGTTGCAGGCCCTGTGACAGATTTTCTACAAAATGCGTTTCCGCAACAGTCCTGTGAAGTCGGGATAATCATAATGTTATCCCGAGCTGACAAGCGGGAAAACAGAGGGTTGGAGGTTTGTCCAAGTTTATTCTATTAGCGAGCAGGAGGGATGGAATTCAGATCCAAGGCTTGCTGAGACCTCAACCTGTGCTGCTTAACTCTGTAAGAAGGAAACCAAGGCCTAGATGGTTAGTTTCAGCCAAAATCGATTTCCTCATTCCAAGTAAGAACCCCCGATGCTTAGCTAGGCACATGGGCATTGAGAATAAAGACTACATTACCCAGTCTCCCTTGCAACTGAACCGGTCACATGACTCCGACCTAGCCAATGACTATACCCTTAAAAGGAAGGATGCTTCCTGCCCCTGCCTGTCCCCTTTCTTCCACCTGGAACACGGAGGTGGTTATATGCCATGTTAGACCATGTGCCTAAGCACAGTGTTTTAGACCTGGCAGGGCAACCATGTAGAAGGAGCCCGTGTCTCTGCACGGCCTTATGAAGTGGAAACTTCCCTGCTGTGAGAGAGAAATAAGTATCTACCCAGTTTAGGCTGAATAGAAGTGGATTTGGTGGCCTAATGATACAGTTATATAAGCATTTATTTTTCCTTTAAGTAAATTGTAGCTTCAAGGAATTAGGACTTAGGTGTATCTTGGAGACACGCAAAGGGAGAGCTTTGGGCTCCGTGTGGTTGGCATTCAGCACGTACAGAGTCTGAAGAACCTTAATCGCTCAGGTCACCATAAAGACAATGTCCTTCAAGTGACAAAACCACTTTGACAACTCAGTGGAGTTAAAGGCTTTTGTAGCTGCACCCTGGTGAGCCTAGGGCACAAAGGACAGGCAGTAGGACACTCCTGCTCATCACACAGGACATATGCACCTGGAGAGTACTGCCCCCCACCCCAGGCCTAGCAATCGTCCTTCCTCCAAATTCTTACCAATATAATCAATTATTATTAGAATGATGGCCACTTACTGAGATTCCACGTTGCGTATCCTCTGCCATAGTATATTCTCAATATAAGTCGCTGTTTTCATTCCTTATTTTACAAACTGAGTCTCACAGAGATTAACTCTCCCAATATCACGGAGTTAGAGGTAAAACTAGGAATTCAAATGATTCTGATGCCAGAGCCCCGTGTCTTACAGGAATGTAACCCTGGAAGACCTGAGTAGACCAGATCTATGCCTTCTGACCACTCTCAGGAAAGAGGCAACCCGCCCAGGTTTGGTAATTGGATCCTTCCTAAAGCAGCCCTTTATCCCCAGTTCCCTGCCTCCTGGACTTCTTTCAGGGAGATAATGTATTTCTCGCTTTTGAAATGACTGGGTGTGTTGAAATGGCCCGTGGTCCCTCTCACGTCTTAAAGCCAAGCAAGTCAAAGCCAAATTCTTTATCATCCTAGTCTCAGGACATGAGTAACCAAAGCCAGTTTTCTGGGCTTGGTCCCAGGTTCTGCTCTTTTAGTTGTAAACCTGGGCCTTTCCTGTGAAGCCCAAGCCCCAAGCCTGGGATGCTTCTTTGGAAATGAGCTTATACAGAATCCAGCCCCACTCTACTTCTCCTTAACCCCTTGACCCGTGACGGACCCCATGTTGGCTTTCTCCAAGTAGCCCAAGCTCCCAAAAAGGACATTGCAACAGCTACCCCCATTCCTCACTGCTCATCTTGCATCTTGGCCAGCTCTCAGCCTATAATTCTTTCCAAACTCGCCTGTATAAAATAATCATGTACATGAAGTAAAACAGGAGTCTCATATACACACTTAATAACTCTTGTGTACTGTGCAAGAGGGAATTCCACTTTATAACCCCCAGAGCTTTCGGATGGTTCTCATTTAGCTCCACATTCCTCGTGCGAGATCTAAAACTTCCCTCTCTCTGCCCCGGCCTGTTGCTGCCTCTCAAAACTGTTGTGTCTCCGGATTCCTTGGGACCATTTCATCTCCATCTCTGCTTCTAATTGGGAGATTTAAGTATTGCTGTTCAGCCCTAGAGCTAAATGTCAGGGTTTCACTTAAAATCCCATATTTTGGGAACTGAGCACATTGTAGTAAAAAAAGCTTCAGGCATGAGCATGTCAAAGTAAATGGAGTTAGACGGATCAGCTAATCCTTCCAGCCACCAGCTCAATGGCAGGGTGAGAAGGTGGTTCCCACCTCTGGCATTCCACAAGTGTCCTGTCCTTGGTATGGATCATGTCATTGGTCAGTCCTGGGCCTTGTTCCTTAAAGGGAGTCCTTCTGTAGCAGGCGACCAATTCCTCTGCCATTCCATATAGCTAATCATCTAAGTCTTAGATTCTGACTTAAGACAGTCGATATCAAATCATTACTTACACTGACCCCACAGATAATAGCAAAAAAACCATGCCATTTTTTTAAAAAAAATAGCTTTTAGTTTAGAAAATATGCATTATCAATGGCACCAAAGATTGTGGAGGACAGGAACCCAGAAAAGCAATGAATTAATCGTATGAATCTGCACAGTCAGCACATATCCAGGGTCCCTGGTCCTTGTCAGACACAGCGCTTGGCGCTGAGAAGACAGGTGAGCCAGATGCAGCCTCTGCTAACGTCTTCAGTTTCATTTCCCAACCTGGCTTGCTACCCTCTGGACACCCTGGCTGGCCTTATGTTCTTTGGGGACATCAATTTTGTCCCTGCCTTAATGTCTTTACACTTGCCATCCCCTCCACCCAAGGTACCCTTCCCTCTAGTCCCCAGATATCTTTTGAGTCTAACTCACATGGCATCTCCTAGTAGAATCTTCCTTTACCATCCCTCCCCTCAGCACTGTCACCTTTTTTCCAGCCATTGGATCATCTTCACAGTGTGTATCTCGATATGAAATCACATTTTTTATGTGATTGTGTAATGACCAATACCCTTCCCCTATTAAGGTCAGAGACCTTTTCTATCACACTTGCTGTGTTTTCAAGGTCTAGGATAGCACCTGGCATATGGAGACATTCGATAAATATGAATGAATGAATGAATGAACGAATGAACAAATGCATCCATAATCAGATGACTTTTAGAGTTACATTTTTTCATAAAACACATCTACCGAAATCTGTCAAGCTCAGCATTGATTGTTCCCTACAAGGGACAATTCCTGCTCTCGCAGACCTTATAATCTAGGGATCAAAGAAAGTTCTACTGGACTAAAAAAGGTAAATGGGACTCTTTCCTCATGGATCACACAGTGCAGTAGCTCCAAGGTACACTGGGAATATCTCTGTATTCATCTTGCCCAAAGCTACTGAGCATATCACGGGTCTAGTGTTCCACAAAGCAGGCTTTGGGAAACATCTGTCAAGACCAACTGCAGTGAGCATCGTCAGGGAGCGAACTCTACATCATTACCAATTTTCAAAGCAGTCCAACATAAAAAAGATTTTTTTAAAAAGGGACGTAACCCTGGATGATTCAACCTATTTGATTTCTGATGATTCACGAGGCGTTGTGAGCACTCCTGTGTCTTAGATCATCCTCGGATGCGGAAAATGTAAACTTATCGAGTAAGGGAACCCATTTTCAGGCTGCTCAGTCAGGGTCCTGTTCTACACTTACATCAGTTTGTGGTCCCATCTTTGCAGTCACTTCTTATAGGAAAATAAACATCTTAGAGTACAAATACCCGTAGAGAGATTTCAGCCATAAAATATACACCCTCCTGCCACACAAATCAGGCAGGAAAGATCCAATCCAAAGAGAGAGTCCACTTCTTCTCATCCCTGCCTGGGGACATAATTAGCTACTCCTTCCTACGTATTTCAGAACATTATACATGTAACTATCTATCGCATGTACTGCAGTTATTATTCACGATGACCGTGCAGTATTCTCTATTTTACGCCAGCCACTTGGCAAAATATTTTCGATGTATCTCTGCTTCCTTTCCCAACATTCATAGGTGGTAGGTGCCATCACCATTCCTGTTTTAAACGTGAGAAAACTGAGGCTCAGAAAAGCTAAATAATTTACCCAAAAGAACATGATGAAGAAATAAAGCATCAGAATTTGAACCCAAGCCTTGTCTGATTGCCAAGTCTGCACTCTCTCTCCTATATTCCCCAATTAAAGGCTTACGGGTCCACTACCTCTGGCTTGGGTTTCTGGTTCCTTGAGTGAGTTTCATACAGCAGCGAATGGTTCACGGTGCCTGCTGAGCGTTCAGCAAAGATTCATTGAGCTGTGAGAGAAAACACTGTACAATAATAGAAAGAGCTTTGGGATAGATGGTAAAATAAAAAAAAAAGAAACCTCAGTCCTTCAGGTTTTGTAACTAATCCACTATGTGACCTTGAGCAAGCCCACTCCTCCTCTCTACAGCTTTGTCTTTCCATCTGCAAAATGGGAGGGGATTAAAGAGAAGATTTCTGAGATGATCCTTCCCCCTAAGTCCAAGTGACGTACAGTGGGAGCTGATGTCACATAATTTTTTTAAAATTCTGGACATTCCCAGGAGGCTAGGGGTGGCGTTGTCTATTGCTGACATCCTCAGTCAGGGCCTCAGACGTACAGAGCAAGATGCTCAGTGTGTGCCCACTGAATGAACGAGTGGAGACGGACATACCCACGCGAAGCTCTGCCGAGAATAAACACTTAGCACATCCCAAAGTCCCAGGAACAAGCAAAAGCCATTTCCTTGTAAGGAACGATGGCTCCACGGGTGAACTGCAGCACTGACCCAACCCTTCAAGAATGAGAGTGTCTGGAGTCCAGCCAACGGGGGCAGACGGAAGCCGGGGTTGGGAGGCCTCCCGCCTCCCCCTCGGCACCCCACCCCACTTGTGAACTTCACATTCCTGGGTCAAATCTTTCATCGCCAGCATATAGCCTCTGGAAAACATAAATGGGAAAGGTCCAAGCCTAGTTTTGCAGGGTCTTGCCCCAAAGCTCACCCTCCCTGACACAGAGGAGGAAGAGATCAGAAAGCCAAAAAACGTGACATTCTAAAAACCCCTTTGTGGGAAATAAATAAATAACCATCCAAGACACCATCTTTTTAAGTTATAAAAACACGTTTTCTGTGCTTTCTGACCCTCTGGCGTTTCAGAGTTTGGGGAGTTGACCGGGCTCTCCATGTCCGTGAACGCCTGCAAGTTCATCACCCTGACCTTCTTGGCTGCGAAATCTTAACACTCGTTGCTGGAAAGAACTTTGGTTTCAAAAAAAAGAAAAAGAAAAGAAAGAATAAAATTGAGCTTTTTTCCCTGAACACCCTCATCATTGAGTTCACACTTCGGGGCTATGGGCGGGATTTTCTCAGCCTATAGATTCGCAAACAAATATTCCAAAGTTTCATTTCTCATGGACTCAGTGGAATTCACCTGAAAATCTGGCAGTTATTTATGTTCTAGCGTACTTTCGGTCAAGCCACCCAGGACTTTATATCCACAGGAAAACTGACAAGTCCAATCAACTCTCCAAATACAGTTTTGTAAAATCTTATTCATTTGGATGCCATCAGTTCAGAATTTTTGGATAATTCAGACAGTCTGGATGAAGGTTTCCTCTTGCACAGTTCTACAAAAAAAAGAGAGTTTCTTAACAAATTGATAATGCGAAGCAGACTGTTGGAGCTGAGAATGAACTGTCTTCAATTTCTTCAGGATAGCATTCACTGACAGGCAATCAATGATTAATTACAAATTATTTTTATCAAATAATTAAAATGAATTCCAGGCAATTCACCATGCCTTGGGAATAGTAGAGGGAACAGAGGCAAAGCAAAATACATATATGGGCTTTAGATTCATCAGGCATGGGTTAAAATTCCAGCTATGCAACTCATGGGCTTAGGTTACTCTGTATAAGCTACTTCGCTTCTCTGCGCCTCAATTCTGACATATGGAATAGCTTGCAGGATGGACTTAAGAATTAGAAATCATATAGGTTAAGACATAGTTTCCAAAACTATGCCCGGAAGGATTTAAGTCCACAAGATGTTAACACGTATTGCATCAAAACGGGACCCCAGGTTGAATACGTGTGGGATAAACTAGGCTAAACGAAGCTGAGCAAGTTTGCTGGCTTTTTCCGTTTGTTTACGTGCAGCCCCTTTCAGAGTCTTTAATGTTGTACTCTGTGTCGTGAATTTCCAGAAGGAGGATGTGCTAAGCAGTTGTTCCCGAATTTCGTTCACCGGGAAACTTTTCCTGTTAGAACCTCCTTTGACCTTTTATAAAACTCCCACTGCACCCAGTTTGCAGAACGAGGCCCTAGGATCTGTGGTTTGAGCTGTGTCTTTGCTAGGGAAGTTGAGTTCTGACGGAGGCATCTACACTGTATCCCCAAATGCCCTAGGGACCAAGGCCAAGTCTAGAGAATAGAGACCATGACAGAGAAGCTAGATGTTGGCTTACAGGCTCCCTATGAAGCGTCCCGGAGAAAGCAATTTGTGGGCTTTTCTCAGTTATACCTGGAAGCCATTATCTCTGGATGCTAGGATCATCAGTGTGGTTGCCTCGAGCCCCAAAGTTTTTTTAAAAATTAAAGAAATGGAGTGGAGAGAGAAAGCATGGCAAGGAGGCAAGGAATCTAATTCCTGGCACATAGTGAGGGTGTTTGGCAAAGAAGCATTTGTAAAATCATTAACCCTTTTCCCATTTAGGAAAAAAAAAAGTGCAGCTCGCTGCCAGAGTCAACGTAACATCACACATAGGAATGCTACGTTTTCTAGGATGTGACATTTCCAACAGTGGAGAATTACTATATCTTGTCAACGGAAATACCACTACAGAAACAGAATGCTGTAAACAGAACGATGCCATTTGTTTCCCAAGACTAGGAACATACTAGAGCGATGCGAAAATTATAATAAAAGCGAGATATTTCGTGGCCAACTTTGGGGGTGAGGTTAGGACCGTAATCCGCGAGTTATCTCGGGGTGAACGCGGCAGCCACCAGCGCCACTGGCGAGTATTCTCTGGGGAAATGGGATAAAGTAACTACTATGGCAGTAAACGTGGCAGTTATGCTCAAGGGACAAAAAGAAGGACCTCGCAAGGAACTTGTGATGCTACTAGAAGGTGGATTGGAAGAATGTCATGAGCAGCCCTAATCTTGGTAAGATTACAAACGGATTTAGCAAACTAAGGTTCTACCCTCATGACAAACTATACGGCACAGCACGTGGCTAAGAACTCAAAGAAAGTTCCAGACGGTAAGCTGTCACCCCTTCACATCTTCACGGGCTGATGCATTCAAGACTACAGTGAGTCCAGCACGTGGTAAGTAAGAGTGGTGATAAGGCTCAGTCAAGTCCCTGTCATCGGGGGGTTTATACTCTAACAGGGGAGTATGGTGGAGGTCAGGGTCCCCCCCAGGCCTTCCTAGTTATCCTTAAAAGTAGGATGGAGTCAAAGGGAACAGGGGCAGAAACGGCCCAGCCTTTAAAAACTACGACTCCCCTTTCCTTCTCTGCTGTGATGACACTGAGGCCATGTGCCCTAGGGTAAGAGCATCAGGATGGAGCCCAGGAGCACACAGGAGGGTGACGTGAGAAGGAAATAAACTATCTCGAGTTAGACACTGAGATTTGGGGGTGGGTCAGTTGCGGCAGCTAGAGTTCGTTGTTCTGACGAATAGAAGCAGAGACTAAGCACATAAATACACGACGCTGGGAGGAAAACGAAAGGAAGGGAGAGGACCCGGCGAGAAGGAGAGAAAGGCTGTGTTAGGCAGGATCTCAACAGGAAACAGCACCCTTGAAATATGATTAAATAAACAGGATTTGCTTACAAAGAGACTATTGACGAAGGCCTGCACACTAGGGAACCACGAGGGCCAGGGCTAGCAGCGCAGAGCTGTTCCTGCATCTGTCCCTAGCAGGGCCCAGGGGAGGACTGGACGGAAAACATGTCGGGCCAGCAGCCTTGAGGGGAACAATGGCCCTCAGTTAAGGGACACATCCAGCTCAGGCCATCTGATGGCGACGCATCCAGGGGATAAGGACTCTAGCCTCATTCTCTCCCTTCTCTCCAACCCCAGCCAGGGTTTCCCATGGGCCAAACCCAACTAGAAACCAGAGGGCAAGGAAGCCCAGTGATGCCGCTCCCATAAGCCAGTTTCCAGAAGCACAGAGCAGAGTGGAGAAGGGTGAAGGGTGGATGGGCGGGGAAAGGGGGAATACAAGATATTTAGGACTGAGACACTATTTTAGGAAGAGTTGTCAAGGGCGATCGCTATGAGAAAGTGACACAGACGGGGCGGCCTGAATGACGGGCGTCAATGAACTTTGCAGAGATGAGAAGAAAGAGTATTTCAGATTCAGGGAACCGTGAATACGAGGACCTTACGTGAGATTAGCTGGGTACAACCCAATGAAGGGAAGGGGGTCAGCTGTGAGAATGCACAGCGGCGGGGAAGAATATCAGGACGCGAGGTCAAGGGCAATGTCAGGCCTGAGGAATGAGAAGTTCCCAGAAGAACAGAAAAATTTCTGATGCCTGGGGCTGCAGATGACTGAGGACATCCAGCATTTGAAAGCTCGGGAGGTGGTGCATATAGAAGAAATGATACAAGCAGGAACACGGAGGCAGGATTTCACCCCGCAGGTGAGGGCGGCGCCTGGAAGGAGACCCATCTACTGGGGATGTGAGCCATTGGTTCCCCCAATCATTCTTTAAAAAAAAAAAACAATAACAGCTTTATCAAAAACTAATTTATGTACGATAAAATTTATCCATTTAAAGAAAACTGAATGTTTTAGTAGATTTACAGTTGTGCAACCATCACCACAACCTAATTTTATAACTTTCCCAGCAATCCCAAAAGAAACTCCTTATTTCCACCCCTAGCCCCAGGCAACCACTAACCTACCCCCTGTTTCTGTAAATTTGTCTTTTCCAGACATCCGCGCGAATGGAATGAGGCAATAGGTGGCCTCTGGCTTCTCTTACTGAGCATGATGATTTGGGGGTACGTGTATGTTGTAGCGTATACCTGGGCTTTGCTCCGTTTTATTACTTAGTAGCATTCTGTTGTGTTTACGTGCTCGTCGGCTGATGGACATCTGGGCGGTTTTCACGAATGGACTGTTGCACACGTTCTCGCACGAGCTTTCTGCGGCTGTGCGTATCAGTTTTCTCGGGTAGATGCCTCGGAGTGGAATTGCTGGGTCGCATGGTAAGTCTATGGCGAAGGCTGTGAGAAACTGCAGAACTATTTCCCACAGTAGCTAAACCGTGGACTCCTTTTCTTAAAGAAAGTTATGAAATGTGTGAGCCTTCATCTCTGTCCACAGCTGACTGGACCAAACAGGGGCCCATGACCCAAACTGACTCACTCCGTGCTTTTCCTTCTTGAGATCTTGGTGTGGGGACAGGACATAGGTGCTTGTGTGTTTACCTCTGCAGGATCCGTGACCTGGAGTGGCCGTGTCTGGCCCACTTGCAAGTAAACAGGCAAAAACAGACCACGGAGAAAAGAGAGAAGTTGGCATAGAGAGAAGCAGAGGTAAGAAGCCTCATGATCCAGGAGAGATGGACAAGGCCGTCTTGGGTCCCGAGTTTTGGTGGGGGCGGTCTTTGGTTCTGGGCACTTGTGAGGTCTAGCATATGACCTTGCTCTTGCCTTTGTCAACATACTCCAGTGTCCTCCGATACATTCTACTTTTGGGGTATGATTTATGGAAAACTTTTGCTCCCAAGAACTAAAATCCCACGACTAACTCAACATCGTATGGCTGGTACAATGAACGGGTAGAAGAGTGAAATAGCCTTAGATCTTAAACCAAAGCAAAAAAAAAAAATTAAAAAAAAAGGCATTTATATGGTTCCATATATGATGTCCTGGCCTTTAAATAGCACACAGTAGGGTCATAAAAGTTGCAGCAAACTGTTTGTTTGCCACAGAAGGGACAGAGAAGGCCGTTGAGAGAAGATTAATATTTTTAGTAAAAAGGCCTCCTCAAAATGTTGTTTGAGCAGGTTATTTTACAATTTAATAAAATAATAATAATCATAATAATGTAGCGAACAGCTACCAAGATTATGGAGTTAGGACTCATTATGTGCTGAAAGAGCTGGAAATGAAAGACATCTTTAAGTACCAAGCATTATAATTATATGCCACTTTAAAGAACCACAGTCAATCCTCCTGCTGACTAATCGTGATTATCTGTCAAGAGCTGGAGACGGAAAAGTCAGACAAGTGTTGGGTGGATTGTCTAATTCTGAGGGCGGACTTGCAGCTTTCTCTCCCGGGTTCCCCTAGGAGTGTGTCTGAACGACAACTAGGACTGCATCACGGATCTCTCCTTGGCCTGGACTGGAAAGGAAATAGTCTCCAAGAGAGAAGTAACTGGAAGATCATGGAAGGAAATCCAGGCGATACGCTTAATTTAAGGATGTTCTGATCTCTTGTTATTTGTTCGTTCCCTCATTAGCATAGGGACTGTGTCAGTTTCCTTCACTCTCATGCCTCAGCCTCCTAAACAGTGCCAGGCGCGTAGTAGGAGTTCAGCTATTACTTGTTGAGCGAATGAATGGATAAGGTCAATTAGAGCATCCTTTACCTCCTTATTCCTAGGTTGATGTCAACTCTTGAGATCTTGCCCGGGGGCTCAATACAAGAAAAATATTTCAGGTATGAAATCTCTGGAAAAAAACGTGTAAAAGATCCAGGAAGGCCTCTCGCCTGAAATGAAAGATTTCAGTGACTGTGGTGAAGCGCAACAAGGGAAAACTATTTCCTTTAGGTCATGCAGAGACAGTCCCTCTCCTTCCAGCGGTTGTCACATGAGAGCCTGGAGTTCGCGCGGGTCGGGATGAAGACCAGAGTCGATCGAGCACGAAGGTCAGGCCCATGCACTGGTCTTTCGTCAGCAACTGACTACCCTCTAGCCCAGCGCTGTCCGGTGCAAATCTAAGGCCAGCCTCATTTGTCATTTTGAATTTTCTAGTAGTTACATTTTAAAAAGCGAAAAGCGGCAGGTCAAATTAATTTTAATAACATGTTTTAACACGGCGCATCCAAAAGATTACCCTTTCATCGTGTGATCGACATAAAAACTACCAATGAGGTATTTTACGGGCTTTTTTTTTTATCCTAAGTCTTCAAAAGGATGTATATTTTATAGGAAAAGCACATCGTATTTGGATGGTAAATTTTCACTGAAAGCTCCTGCTTTATATTTAGAATTCATAAAATTTGCAGGTGCAAAGGGTAGATTCACGGACTAAAGTTGTCCCAAACATACTTAAAAGCCTTCCGAAAGCTAACCATACCAGCGTTTAAATCTAAATTCACTGATATTAAATAAAATTGAAAATTCAGTTCTTAAGTCTCATTTCCACTGCCCAATCACTCCAGGGGTTAGTGGCCACCGTACTGGACAGTACGGATATAGAACATCCCACCACAGTTGGAAGCTCAACTGGATGGCACTATTCTCCGTGTCCTAAGAGAGCTGTAAAGTTTGAGGTCAGGCGTGTGTTTCGCCCTGTGTTGTCCCCTACGGTGACAACTAACACGTGATAGATGTCGGTAAATGATTGTTGAAAGAAAGAATGACAGCGTTGACACATCACAGAGGGTGAAGGGTTTAAAAATAAAAGTTCAAAGAAAGGACATTTATGATAGGCCTTGACAGGTGAATAGGAGCCCACTAGGCAAAAAGTCAGGTAAAAACGGAGGAGGAGCCTGGTATATAGGCGCTGGACTATAAAGGAATCTAATAGGTTGTGAAAAGCGTGGTTTTTGTTCCCTTGTTCTGCAAACCCAAGGCGAAATCAAACTTTTTCTACACTACTTCCTCGCTGTGGGGCCTGGGGAAAATCACTTCCACCTCTCTTAGTCTCGGTCTCCTCATCCGTCAAACCTAAGGACTGATTTCAAGGGTTGTTTTGAGGACTAAGGAGTTAATAGATGCAGAGTGTTTACCCCAGTGCCTGGTACGTGATTAATAGTCATAATTATTGTGCGCAAAGCTGAGTAAGCGGTGGGTTGTTAGATGCTCACTCCCACACCTCTTGCCCGCTTCTGGGAGTCGGCACCCTGACTTTTATATCCCAGAAAAGCCCGATTCTCTCAGCCTTCTTCACAGCCAAGGAAAGCCGCTGGACTAAATTTAGGCCGACGAAGCTGAGATGGAAGCATTGGGTGTCATTTTCTTAGAGGAAAGGGGTTTTCTCTCCTGCCTTCCTTCTCCCGGCTGCCCAAATGCAACTGGTGCCCTAAGACCGGCAGAGCAGGACGTTAGGAGGCACTGGGTCCCCGGTGAGCGAGAGGCTCCAAGGCAGAAGAGCAGTCGGAAGCATCTCTAGTCTTCTCTGACCTGAGAACCAGTTGGCCGAGGACCATCTCTTGGGATGAGCACTTCATGGAACAACGCTTGGGGACCGTATGTCCGGTGTTCAAGAGGGAATGGTGAGACAGTTAATGGCCGAGATTCAGGTGGACAGCGAGGACCGTCGATAAACGGGGCGGGGTTCTAATGCTCTGGGATGTGGGAGAGATGGAGGGGCCATGGCCGGGTCCATCGGGGCTGACGACCCCCTGATGGACTCATGGCTGGGCCTGGTCATCCGCTTGGGCGGTCAAACGACTGTAAGTGGTTTGCTAGCAGGGACAGCGATAGCTTCGCCATATGGTGTGGCTTTGTAACTTTTCTGTCAATTGACATAAGACACTAAAAATTCCTTCTGTGCCTCAGTCGTGGCCTCTCATAATCTGTTGTCTGTTGTGGCTAAAATATTGGGGGATGGGATTTTTTTTCACCCTGTACTTTTGGAGCAACTGTTTGATGTTTCAAAGAGCACCTTTCCGTGTGTGTTTTTGAATCGCGGTAAATTGGAGTAAAGTCAGTCATCCACTCCTCGCTGTCCTTCCAGGAAACCCAAGCATGCCTTTGGACATCCTTTTCCTTAAACGCTTGGTACCAAAACTCGGCACATCAAGCCGTGCCAACTGGAATTATGCACAGAGAAGAAAAGCATCTTTTAATCTCCAGCTAGATGGTGGTATCCTTCAAAAAAGAAATGAAGTAGGCACTAATCTGAAGACTCACTGTGAATTTTTGTTATTGTCGTCCGACACAGAATCGCTTAAATTCTGGAGTTATTTCTTTATCCCGGAGCCCAGGCTATAAATTGGGTTCCTTGGCCCGCTGCCTACGTATGCATGGCTTTCAGCTGAAATGAAAGAGATCCATCATGCCCCTGCACTTACAGGGCAAAGTGAGCGTTAAGGTTATAAAACCTCATATTCATACACATGGTCATTAACAAATGGGAATTACTCCTGTGAATTACAGTTACCACAATAATTTTTGAATAAGCCCGACAACTGTATTTTCTTAATGCTCAGAATAGATATATTCCAGCGGAAATTTCCTGTAAAGGTAGGGCTCAGCACTTGGCCTACGTCATCTCGGACCTCCCAACAACCCTGCAGGCGGGAACAGTCATTCATGGCATGCGACAGGACACGAAACAGGATCAGAGAAGGTAAGCAACTTGCTCAAGGTCACACAGCTGAGACTGGTGTCAAACCCAAGTGTGCTAGACCCGCAGGGTCATGAACTTAACATGTCATGCTGTGATTGCTGCCTAATGTTTAACAAAACCAGGTACTGAGCCTCTTCCTCCACGACCAACCATACTGTTTACCACCGTCCACGGGCAAGGGATTTGGGGAAGATATCTTTGCTGCCGTGCTTTCAGGCTACCTGACCTTGGACCTTGCTTGTCTCATCCTTGAAATGCGATGCTGACTTCAACAGTTTGCTGGGAGGATTAATGAGGCAATAGATGAGAAGGATTCAGAGAGACAGGGGAGGGGCTTAAATCTCAGCTAACGGGATTGGAAAGGCTAAGTCATTTTGGTTTTTTGTTCCCCCACCCCCCGCCGACACCCTCATCTGCGCTAATTCCTTCAATTTGGTTTGAATTCAAAGTGGGAAAGAATACATTTTTGAACTAGAACCCAAGGCTGCTGGACTCGACACTTCCCATATTATTACAGGCCTCCCCAGATGAGGTCGGTGCCCACCCCCCAGTAATTCATAGTTAATTCTGTGAGCCATGCACGTGTCCAAAAAGACAAAACTGCTCAATGTTGTGCGCTGAGATGTTCCCAGTTCCCATCCCGAGAGGATCTCCCGGCTGGCACCCCTCCCGTGGGGCTATTCCAGTGGGCAGGAACGATGCTGGGCCAGTCCATCCTGGTTCTCCCGGAAGCATTTTGGTTTTACAAGTCGCGGGCAGTATTAGCCAAGGACTGCTTATCTGTTTTGATTTCTTCCCTTGTACCCAGTCGAGGACATCTGTGAAGTATTTTGCTGATTGCAAACACGGACCCCGTTTAGTTCACTTGTGTGTGTTTTGTTCCTTCTAGAAGAATCGCCAAAGAGAATGAAGGTCGTTCAAATGAGAGGAAAGAGAAGCTCCCTTAACAGGAAATAAAGTGAGAAGGAGAAAGAAAAAAAAAAACAGGAGTGACGTGCTCTGGACTCTGGTGAAGGCCGCGTGCACATGGCTGGGTGGTAGAAGCCAGCGGGACACTGAGGAAGAACACACACTAAAGCCAGACTGAGCTGTGGTAAAAATCCCGGCTCTGCTTTTGAGCTGGGCACCCTTGGGCTAGTTGCTTCACCCCTCTGAGCCTCAACAGCCTTTGCTGCAAAATGGGAAGAGAGTGGTAAAGTAATAATTATGGGTTAGATTTGTTGAACGTACACTCTGTGCCATTAGCTCGCCTCATTCTCACAAACAAACCTCTCCGGCATCATCTCCATTTTATAGAAAACCAAGGCTCAGAGATGAAACAACTGGCCCGAAGTCCATAGTCGCAGAGTAAATGGCAGAAGCGGGAAAGGACCTCTTTGCCATCTGGCTTTAGGAGAAGCAGCTGCTAATCAGGGAGTTAGCACAAGGGCTGATGTGAGAATTCACAAGAACATCCCAGTACCACGCCACCTGCTAACAGAGTCAGCTACCGAAAGCACAGGTAACAAGAGGGAAAACTAGACAAGTGGAACTACATCAAACTGAAAATCTGCACAGGAAAAGAAACAGTCAACAGAATGAAAACACAACCTACGAAATGAGAAAAACCATATAGCTGGGGAAGGGCTAATGTCCAAAATATATAAGAATCTCCTGCAACTCGACAGCAAAAAAAAAAAAAAAAAAAAAAAGGTGGGGGAGGGGCTCAGAGGAGCTGAGCTGACATATCTTCAAAAAACACGTACGAACGGCCAACAGGAAAAGGTGCTCGTTATTATCATCAGGGAAACGAAATTAAAATGACAGTGAGCTGTCTCCTCACACCTGTTAGAGTGGCTGTTATAAAACAACAACAAAAGACGTTGGCGAGAATGAGCCTGCACTGTCCCTGAGAATGTAAATGGGTGGGTCACTATGGAAACCATATGGAGGCCCCTCGAAGAATTAAAAGTAGAACTACCATCTGACCCAGCGATCCCACTTCTGGGTAGAAATCCAGAAGAACTTGGAATCAGGGTCTCACGGGGATATCTGCATCCCCCTGTTCACTTCAGCATCATTCACAACAGCCAAGACAGGGAAGCAACCCAAAGGTCCATCAACAGGTGAATGAGTAAAAAAATGTGGTATTTGCATGTAATGGAATATTATCCAGCCTTAAAGAAAAAAAAAAGGAAACTTTACCATGTGACAACATGGATGAAGCCGGAAGACATCATGCTAAGTTCAAAAGGCCACACACAGAAAGACAACGCGGCACGATCCCGCTTACGTGTGGAATCTAAAACAGTCAGACTCCGAGAAGCAGAGTAGAATGGTGCAGGCAGGAGGAAAGGGGGAGGTGTTGGCCAAGGGGTGCAAAGTTTCAGTTGTGCAAGATGAATAAATGCTTCAGGTCGGCAACAAGGGCCGATACCTACGCATTCGCTGAGAGTAGATCTCATGTTAAGCCATGACTATTTATCAGAAATAAATAAATAAACAAACAAATAAATAAATGAATGAGTGAATGAATGAATGAATAAATAAATAAATAAATAAATAGATAGATAGATACATAGGGCAGAGAGAGCTTTTGTAGTGATGGTGAGGTTTCCGGTATACATGTGGTGATGGCTTTGCAGGTGTTCATTTATCTTCAGCCTCACCAGGTTGTGTGTCCAGCTTTTTGCATTATCGATCATACCTCAATAAAGTTATTGTTAAAAAAAAAAAGATTCCAACTGCTTTTGTCCCCTTCAAAGAAAACAATAGTATTACCCACCAGGTATAACGTACTCAATTAAAATAAATCAATGTGCACATAGGTAGGTTCATTAAAACATACACACACACACACACACACACACACACACACACACACACACACACACACAGAAACTTCCGTGTCCAGAGCTTAAAAGAAAACAGCAAGGTGAGCAGAAAGGAATTTTCAGATAATGAGAGCTCACCACTACAATGAAGCCGTTGACATCCAACATCGAAAGGTCCCGGGCGGAAGAGATTTGATGGAAATGTGATAGATGTGAGAAAAGACTCATAAAGACTCTATTCTTCCCGAGATTCTGGCCACGGAGGCACCAGGATGTGACACGGGAACATCAGCTCCCAGGGGGCCCACAGGTCAAGACCGTGAAGAAATACCTGTGGGTCAGACTCACAGATACGCGGGAACATTGTGTGACAAGCAGCAGCTGTGAAGCATCGGGGAGACACTGGGAGCTGAGCTTTGGAGCTGTCGCTGTCCCCTCCTTGCTCCAGAAGGCATTTCGCTAGCTGCCCGGGGAGGTGCGACACCACTTAGGGAAACACTGGGGTTTCCGAGTTCCAGTTTAGGGGCCGTGAGAAACAGGAACCTGCTCGTCGCCACCATGACCTCCGAATACACACTGGGGACAATTCGGGGTCCATATGACACAACTAAAATGAACAGTGAAAAAAAGGGGACATGGTAGAGCGTGTGAGTGACAAAATGTCATCTACACGTAAACACTGTGAAAAGTGAAAAAGCCTTTCACCGAAGTTCTGACAGTCTGGAACCTTCCGTTAACTGGAATTCCTTTCCCCTTTTTTGCTTTTTGGTAAAAAAATAAAAAAAAAATAAAAAAATAAAAAAAAATAAAATAAAATAAAATAAAATAAAATAAAATAAAATAAAATAAAATAAAATAAAATAAAATAAAATAAAATAAAATAAAATAAAAAAGGTCAGAAAAATAAATGAGGCTGAATCCAGAAATTTAGTCAAAAGGGAAGCTCAGAGCATATTTAACTTAATTTCTAATCCCTTCCGCACCTCTTTCACCTACATTCACTAGCCTGTGAGTCTCATGAGGATGGAGGATGCTTTTCTATTCGCTGCTGCATCCTTGTTACCTAGCAGAGCACATAGCACTTAGCAGAGGCGCAATAAATACTTATTGAATGAACGCTGACACCCATCCCCGCCCCCCTCACCCAAGTGCCTCGCAGATATTTAATCATCAAAGGGAGATTTCCATTGTGATCATCATTATCAAAGGCTGAAGGGGGGAAAAAAAAAAAAACGATGCAACTATTTTAGAAAGATTTTCAAAAATGAGGTGTGGTAGATGAAAGAGGGCTGTAAATTCTTTGCGACTCGTCCCTCCGAGAGATGAAACCTAGTTCTTTGCCTTGAAATCTGGACGGATTCTAGTGAACTATAAGAGAATATGGCAGAAGGGACATTCCCATACTAGGGCCTTGGGAGTTCTACCTGAGCCCTCAGCAGCCTAGGAAGAAGGTCAAGTACGCCGAGGCCTCTATGCTGCAGAGGGCCCACTTGCCAGTCTCCCAGCCAGACCCTCTAAAGCACCAGAGAAGTGATTTAGAAAAACCGCTTGGGCTCCCCTAAACAAGGGGTCGGAACACTCTTTCCATAAAATGCCAGAGAATAAACATGAGTCTCTGCAGGCCACACAGACTCTGCCAGGACTTACCGACGGGGCTGTTTCGGCGCGAAATCACGGGCCGTATGCAAAAGGATGGAACGGGCCGTGTCCCGATAAAACTTTATTTATGAAAGCAGGTGCCAGGCTGGATCCGGTGTCCCAGCCATAGTATTCAAGACCCCTGCTCCAGGCCAGCCTGAGTGACCCCTGTTAGCGCCGCATGATGGCTGAGCGATGCCCAGATTCCTTCCCTGCGAAACCGTTAGAAAGCAAACAGCTTTTGTTCAGACGACTGCATTTGGGGCGGTGTGCTATGCAGCCACGGATAACTGGAATGACAACAAAGAAATGGAACGAAAAGAAAATGGGGGGAGTGGGAAGCTGACACGGATAACTAGCACGTATAAAACGAGGATGACGATAACAGCTTCTGCCTTCTACGATGGGTGGGCCGAAAGGAATAATCCCTGAACAGCGCCTGGCCCGAACAAAGACGCGCTCGATTAATGTTACCTGGTGGTGCCACGTGTAGCTGGTCCGAGAAGGGGGCTTCTCGTTTACTTCTCTAAACTGTAAGCCTGAGCTCTACAAATTTTCAGTGGATTTTCCCTGCCGCGAGGTTGGACGAAGCTGACTCCGATTGCTTTGCTAAGGGCCCCAGACGACCAACCTGAAAAATTGAAACCCAGGTTCTGTCTGGAAACAAAAACCATTAGACTTCCTCACCTTGCTTTCCCTCCAAGACACCCCTGATGTTTTCCGTTTAAAGGGGGCGGCGAGTGGGGGCAGGGGTGAAGCTGGGAGCAGGTGTCAGGAGTGACTTAGACTGAGAGAGCCATGAAGCCAGCAAGAGAACTGTCTCTTTTCCAGAAACCCGTCCCCAAGTCATGCTCACGGAAGGCTGAGGCTGGGCTAAGCTGGTCTGGTGATTCCCAACACTGGCTTCGGACAAGAATCACCGTGGGAAGTCTGCTAACAGCAGAGGTTCGTGGGCCTTGGGATGGAGATCCCAGTCCAGCGAGGCCGAGGCCTGCGAGTCTGCATTGTAACATCTTTTGCCCCAGCCGATGCTAACGTGGAAGCTCGAGGCTGGCCTTTGGGAGATCCTGATGAGCTCGTTTGCCATAGATGGGGAAACTGAGGCTCAGAGAGAGAAGATGACTTGTCCACGGCTAATCAGTGGCATACGGGAGACTCTAACTCAGGCTTCTGATCCCTCTACCTCTGGAGCGTTTCTGGGGAAAGCCAGAGTATTTTCTTTTTTCTTCTCAGCTTGGATTTGTCCTAAGAACAAACATGGAGAATCCTAGCCCCTTTTCTCCAACCTCCAGGTCACAGAAAAACCAAGTGGCCTTCCGCCAGAGACCAGCTGGGCCTCAGTCCATCACCTCTTCCCCATTTTTTTCCCAGAGGTACCCCCTTCCCACACTCCATCCTTCTCCTTGCCCAGAGTCTACAGAATGGCTAAAACCAGAGAAATAGGAGCGTTTTGTTTTGTTTTGTTTTGTTTTGTTTTTGCTTTTTGCACATGTGTAGAGGCAGCCATTAAAAGTATTAGCCGATCGTTCACACTGAATTGTCTGGGAACCCCTTTTTGGGGGGAGGGGGACACAGGAATGACTTTAACATCTCTGATTGCGACTACTGGCTTGGGACACCGCCTGGCATTTCACTCTGAATGTAGCAGCGGAGTTCACGGCTATTAGGCCTTCGGTAGCTGGGCACCACTCAACGCTGTCAAAATCTTTCATCTGAAAAAGCCACCAGACAGGGCTCTTTCCCCGCTTTCTGCAGGAGGCTACCCAGGGTTTAGGAGCAAATGGGATTAATGTTTCAAAGCTTTAGGAGATCTTTGGGTAAGTACACCTGATAGTCTGGATGCTGGGGTCTCGGGAGACAGGCGTCGCTGTGTATGCACTCTGCGGGGCTGCCTTTGTTAGGGCCCTCGTAATGCAGGTTCCAATCACGACAGGAAATAGGACTGTATACAGAAACCCCGAGAAGGGGAGAGGATCTGGTGACAGGCGTTTCTCCGAGCAGAGCTTGCACTCTCGCCGATGGGCTGGGAGGGGAGAAGCGCGCGAAGCTCCGCGTGAGCGAGAGCGTGACCTTTACTTGTCTGTTCACTGACCTCCCCTAACACCTTGGTAATGAAGTGACACTACAGATGCTCCGTGGGTGCTTAGCCGAGTCCAACTCATGTCTCTGTCCATCCAGTCAGGACTTCTCATTCCTAAGCAGAAAGCAGCAGGAAGCTGGTGCCGGCTGTGCAGAGGCAGGACACAGACGGACCTGAGTCTGGCTGCTGGTCACTCACCAGCTGCGTGGCTTTGGGCAGGTGGCTTTAACTTCTCTGCGTCTCAGTGTCTGCATCTACGAAATGGGGATACTTAACAGGGATGCAATTAGGGACAGATCGCCTAGGCGTGGAGCTGTCTGCTTTCAGACGTGACTGGATCCAGGCATCCAGTTTTGGTCTCTCTCTCTCCCCATCTCTTGGTTTTATTTTCTTCTGGATAGAATTTCCTCTCGAGATGGCAGCTGCAATCCTATAACTCACCAACCAGACACGCCCGGCAGAAAGAGGACCCCACTCGTCCCACAGATCCAGAGAAAACCCGAGGGCCTCCCCTCACTGGCGGATTGTGGCAGCTTGGACCACGTGCTCAGCTCACAGGGACCAACGGGACCAGAGAGAAGAGGAACGCTCATTGGCTGGGTCAGGTCGTGTGCCTGATTATCGAGCCTGGGCCTGGTACAGCCAGGTTAGTTGAAATTAATCCTCACCCAGGATGGGAAAAGCCTGCGATTGCCACAGTGTCTCCCAGAGGCCTGGAGGGGTGGAGTCCCACTCGCCCTGGAGGGCGGCTTCCCTGGCACTCTCCCCCCTTCCCTGCTCACTTCTCCACTCCCGCCTAAAGATATCTGGGAAAGCATCCCAAATAGCTCAGTTCAACCCAAATCCTTGTCTCAGGGTCTGCGTTTTGGAGAACTCAAACCAAGTCGCCAACCTAAATCCAGTCATTCAGAAACACAGGGGGGGCCACGGTCCGTCCCCCTGTAAAACCCATCGTTGCTCTCCGGGGAGGCAGATCTCTCAAAGGCAGCTCAAGATTCCCCAAGCTGTGGTTCCTACTGACTGCTTTGGCTTCACCTCCTGTTCTCCCACATAATTGTTCTACAGACTTCTTGGAGTCCCTGGAAAAGGCCATAATGGTCCTACTTCATTACTTCATAATGGTCCTTTCAACAAATGGCACCCCCTTTCCTGACCCCATCACTCCCTTCAACCCCATCTTGATCTGGTGAACTCATTATTGAGGATATATTCAAGGATTTCCTTGTCTTAAAGCCTCCTCTGGCCTGTAATAACATAAACATATTTTATTTTGTTTAAAAAGAAAAAAAATAAACCCTCTCCTGAACACTGTCCTCCACCCTGGCCCAGCCAACAGGGTTATGTATCGCTCCTCCACGCCCCGCTCACACGCACGGGCTACACTACCTGCCGTCACACCAGCGCATTGAATATTTCCATGGACATCTTTCTCCTTAGGCGATGGGACTCTCCAGCATAACGACGATGCCTTAATTTATCCTCGAATCATAGTGCGGCGACTAGCACATGACAAGCAATGACCCGCTGCTCGTCGAATGAATTCATAAGTGAGCACTCTTCACAGCCCAGCAAGTGTCACACCCATTCCCACCCCTCCACCCGCCGCTTGCTTCCTAACAAAGAAACCTACAAATATTTCAAAAGGGCTCTCCATTTCACAGAACGTTCCTGTATGAAATGTGCGTTTTATAATCCTCGATGCATTGGCTGGGCAGTTCACGTGGAATAATGACTGTAAAAGATGCTTCGTAAACGGCTAAAAGCCAATGATAGACTCAGAGCCGTTTCTAACGACGAATCACGTGGACAGTTCAGAAACGAGTAAAGTGAGAAGCCGTGGGCCTCGTTCAAGGTCATTCGGGGAGGAAACAGAAAAGAACGACGTCTTAGAATCACGTTTTCTACTTTTGTCTCCGTATTTCCTACACATAAATGAGCATCTTAGGGCAAGAGAAACCCAAAAACATGGCCACAGGTGTGGGAAAAGGAGACAATTCAAGTCTTCTCTAGAGTCCGGAGACAAAGGGGCAGAATTTAGGAAACCCTAAGAGCGGCTACTATTTAAAAGCCCTGGGCCAGGCCCTTTGTACAGATCATCTGTAAGCTTTGTGACAATTTCTGATGAATATTTCAGCCCTAAGCTACCGATGAGGACTTGAAAACCCATAGGGGTTAAGTCACTCATCTCAGAAGAGGCTGAGCTATATTCAACCCCAGATGTAGCTCGTTCCAAAACTTAGCCTCTCCTACACCCAACACCTCTCAGAAAATAAAAATAAATAAATAAATAAATAAATAAATAAATAAATAAAAATAAGTAAATGAATGAATGAATGAATGAATGTATATTGTTTCAATTATAACTTCCTCAATTCTGCAGGCAAGGAAACTGTTTCATACAAATTGAGTCACTTTCCCAAGGTCAGAGGCAGAATGAGGTCTTGGCCCTTTCGGACATCAGAGGTCATTTCCTTCCATGTCTCTCCACGTTTCTCGGTTCTGGCCACCCATGAGAACACAACGGAGCTTTTTAGAAATGACCAATCCCCAGACCCCATTTCTTAAAAGTCTGATGCAATAATTGCCACCTCAGAGCAACGAATGTGGCAACAGATTCAGCAGATACAGGTGAAGAGGAGAAGGCTGTTTTGTTTAAACTGAACGTCACGGAGAAATCCCAGTGGATTCCTACAAATATTTATCCCCTATTCGGACACAGACCAAGTTGCAATTGAGGAAGCGGAAAACTGTGACCTACAGTCGCCGGGGCCTGAAGACAGCAGGGAGGAAGGGTCACAAGAGGACAAACAAAGCCGGAGTCTGCTGTAAGGCAGGGATTGCAAACCCGAACCTCTGAAAACGCTGAAGGAGGCGCTGGCGCAGCTGGGCAGCTGCAAAGTGCGATGATGTGGTTCTGACTTCATAGGCGCGGGGACGAAAGGCAGCCGCTGAGGAAGCCGATCCTGTTCGCACGTGTCGTAGGGACGTACCATGACGCTCTCTGTCGCACCCTGGGAGTTATGAGAGTGCAGCGCGGTGCCGTGTGCTGGACGACGCAGATTTAATGAACGTGGCTATGTCTGTACACACACGCTGCGCGTTACACGTAGTGCGGGCACACTGTGAGCATGGGGTGTGTGCACATAGTAGGATGGTACTTAGTATGCATCTATAGGAAGTATGACTATATTGTGCATGCAGTATGAGTCTGTTGCACATGTAGCTTGAATACGCATAAAGATATAGATGGATGTTCGCCAAAATATAACAGCGATGGCGATTAGGGGGATTTTGCCTCCCTTCCTTCCCTCCATAAATATTTAAGTTTCTGCTCTGTACCAGACACCGTCTTTCTTCCTCATACCTGCTTTTAATTGCTTGAAAACCCTAAAAGCACGTATTTATTCGCACCTGAACAGATCATTTGAAAACGAAACGGTCTCCTGTCGATATCCCCAAGAGCCACGGATGGGGACACCGGTGACATTTCCAGGAGACTCTTAGAAGAGGAGAGATGGGAGACACGGAGGAGCCAGAGAGAGAGAGGAGAGTTTGGGATAGAATCGCTTGCTTCCCCCGCCCCACTCCACCTCCGCACACTAGTTTTTTTGTGTTGTTTTTGGCTTTTTCGGTTGGGGTGACCATGTGTAGATGTGTTCTGCGTGAAAAGAAAGCCATCCATTTCCCTTACTGTGGAGTCATGTAAGCGCAGGAAGAACCGCAGCGTTCAGGAGGCGCCCTGGGTGGGAAAAACACTTATCTGCCTCCACCGGGTCAGCTCTCCCCCGAAGGCATCCTTCCCCAGACTCAGGGGGTGGGTTTTGTTTATCCCCCTGGCACACAATGAAATGTCGGGAACACATGGTCAGGGTGAGGTGGGGCCCGATGAAGGTTAAAAATGGAACAGCGGCTTTGATCCCCAGCCAACACCAATGACGCTCGGGGTTGGGGCCAGAGTGAGACGTCATGTTCCCTTGCTGTCTCCACAGAAGGGGCAGACAGTCCCCTCCTGACTCCAAAAGCAGATGGGGCTCCAGACTGGAAAACAGAGGGAAAGCCCCCGATAGGGAGTCGGGCCTGGGTAGCTGGGAGAAGCAGAAAGCGGGAAGCAGGCCTCTGATGGGCTGGCCAGGGGGGTCATTCTCCACTTCTAATGGGGGGCCTCGGTCAGGCAGTTCGTGATCTGATGGCACCAGGACCTGAAATGAAACCCTCACTGGAGGACCCGCTGGAGAGACGACAAGTATTAGCAGGCCAAGGAACCCAGTCCCCCTTCCAACGGATCTGTGGCCACCATCCTGTAAGGGCTTTCCTTGACTATCTCCCTGTGATGCTCAGAAATTTCTTTCCTCAACCAGCAAATGGGGGTTGAGAGTCTGTTCTGTCCCCACACTGGGTTGGGTGCTGGGGATCCAATAGCGAAGATCCAACCCAGGTGCTGTCCTTCAGGTGGGGCGGGAAAGGGGATCATGGAAGAGACAATTGTGATGTAACAAGTTTAAAGTTCCGAAGTGGGTGAGTACAAGGTGCAGGAGACCCAGTGAGGGTGCTGACCCCAGCTTGGTGGAGGAGAGCAGGAGAGGAAGCCCGGTCAACGACAAGGTAGTTAATAGGCCATAATCCAGTTATCATTTTACAACAAAGATCTGAGATGCAGAGGAAAAGCAGGACTCGCGCCTCCCTCCATCACTGAATACGCACGTATGAGATAGAACAATAGATCTAGACCCGCGACCAGGTCTCAATGGAAAGGCACACTTCAAAGAAGACTTGTTGTCGAAGATTTGACATCGCCTCCGAGTGCCAAGATACGAGGGATGGTCCAGAGCTAATCAGGTTTATCATCCTCATCACGGTCGTGGAATCTACAGAAAATTAAACTTTCAGACGATACCACCATTTAAGGTTGAGTCCAACACAGAGGAGGAAGAGGACATGGTGCACAGGATCTAGAAGTCCCTTCGTACAGGGCGTTGGCACTGATCCCCAAGGGAGACCTCTTATAAGCTCTCTTCTTCATCAGATTCATTTATGGATGAGTTTGGTTGTCTGTCCTCCCCCCTGGCTTACTAACCATACCTGTCTGATCTGCTCTTGTATATCTACTGCCTATCACAACGCCTGCTTGCAGCAGGTTCAATAAATACTGAAGTGTGCAATACTAAAAACTTATTAGGATTACATACACATTGAAGGATGTCACCAAGGAAGATTCTAGAATTTTCTTCTCCACAATTAATATTGGTCTTTTTTTATTTATTAGGGTTTTTTTTTAATTATTTATCATGTCCCTCGCAATCAACACTGTGTGCTTGCTTTAATAAAACTAGTTTTCATTTATCTGAGGGTTCCTGGGAGGTAGGAAGGTAAACAGAAAGGCTGGGCTTGGTTTCTGCACATCCTAAAATTCTGGTACAGGTGAAAAGAGGAAAAAGACGTCTCCTGACTCATTCTGGTAACTCTTTCTGGAAGAATCCTCAGTGTCCTATTGTGTGAGGGCTCTTTCCTCAGGAGCAGCAGGTAGAACGATGAAATCATGGAAGCCACGAGACACACGGACTCTAAAACCCCAAATCTCGGTCGTGGAGGGAGGTGTTCAGAAAGGAATTCTGGAAAAGCGCCTTGAAAAAGCCTGCACCCTGCCAGACACGAGGTGGGATTTGAACAAACAAGGTCGGTGACTCCAACAGAGGCGCCTTTCAACGAGTGGCGGAACCTGACATTCTTTGCCTCCCTCTGACAGGTGACGCCACCCCACAGGCGCCTCCCCAGCAAGGAGCGAAAGCATCACATTCGTTTCCCTGTGGCTCAACCACCCCGAGTCTTTTTAAAACAACACAAGGCTGACACCCAAGGAATTTGGTTTTGGGGGGAAATCCCGCATTCCTGCTTTTGTGGGAACTGGGTAGCGTGGACACACGCCAAGGGCTACATGTGAGAAAAAAGAAAAGAGAGAAATAAATTTAAAAAAAAAATGGGGATGATGATGATGAAAGGAAAGGATCCCAGGCCAAATAGAGAAACAGGGAATTGTTGGTCTGCGAATGGGTAACTCTGGGGCTCACACAGTTGAGTTTTATCTCTGAAGGGGTGCTCTGTTGGTCCTTCGAGAAGACAAGGAAAACAGAGCAAGCCATGGTGAGGGGGTGACGTGTTGATGTCACCAAGTCGCTCATGCTCTAAGTATGTGCTCGCGGAGCCACACCCTGAAAATCCACCCTGGACTGTCACGTGCCACCATTGGACTGGATGGGACTAAGCCATCGCTTGGGTTTGTTATTTTTCTTAATGTTCACACGCAGCACGGTATCCACTCGCTGACACTTTCTGGTTGTGCCACGTTCGACAGGAAACTCCGTCATCAGCTAAAGTTGCAGCATCTTCATCTGCAACGTGGAGATGATCATCTGAACATCATTGGACTGGTTTAAAGCTTTGCTGAGATAAATGCTGGGAAGGGCCTGATACAAAGGAGGCCAACACTGGTTTTCCATCTCTTGTCCTCTGTTCCCTCCCTAAACCCAAATTCTCCTGATTAACTCCCAGGAGCTACTCCATGAAAATTATCTTAAAACAAAAGAAAAAGGGAAATTCCCACTTTGCCATGGGACTCGACCACGATCGGGGAGCTCAGAATGTAGTTACTATTCCTGCATTACTTGGAGTAGATTTTCCTTTTCTCAATAATCAAACCAATAATGAAAACGGCATCCTACACTGGGGAAGGCGCTATGCTCAAAAACCTTCCTGAAAGGTCTGGAGACTTTTATAACAAGTCTAAGAATTCTGGAAAAACATAAAAATAAAAAGAGGACCCTAAGTATGTGCTGGGCCTTCTGTGAAACACTTCATATCGGCTCATGTAGTCTCCACACAAGCCTCGGAAAGAGGTGCTATTAATGCATTTTGTGAAGAGGAAGTCGTATCTTAAAGAGAAGGCATGTCTCCCCCTAAATGATGTGCGAGGGGGCAGTGGAAATGGAGTGAGAATCTAGATTCTTCTTACGCCAGGGCCGGAGCTCTGATCCTGGGATATTTCAGATGCCCCAGGAGACGAGCTTTCGCCTTCTCCTCTTGAAATTTCTCTTAACAAATCTGTCTTATTCCGTCAACGTGTCTGTCTGCGACACTGTTTCTGTGTCTCTCAATGTGTCCCTGAGTCTTTCTGGCTCTCAGTGTGACACACACACACACACCAAGACCTCCACATCACACACACATGCACATCACGTTTACCCAGGCCACATACACGCAAACACACCACGCACACGTGTTTCACATTCTTCACGCTCAGACACTGTATGCACACGCATGCACCATGCACGTGCGCACACAACGCACATACTCACATGCACGTTCACACACTCAGCGCACACACGACACACAGATGCGCACACCCCCACACAAATGCATTCGCACCACATACACGTGCTCACAAACACAAAACACGCACACCCCACACAAACGTCCCCCACGCACCTTAGCGACGTACATACCATCCACGCACGCTCCACCCACCCACACACACACACACACACACACACGTGGCACTACCCAAAGTTTTGTTCTATGTTTTTATGACCCCAATTTGCAGGTCTACCCTACTAAAGCAAAGTAGATAACTAAAATTTCTAAAATTTCTATTAAATATCCTATATTGAACATCTTTATGACATGATTCCTGGACCACACCTTTTAAAACTCGAAGTTGTCTCAGGCACCTTTGGAGGTTGGTTTGCGTCTCTGGAACGAGTCTCTTGAATCTGAAACTTGCGAGATTCGTTTTCTCTAAAACCCAGAAGATCAGAGAGCCAGTTGCAGCTCTCGCCCTGTCTCTGGGACTGCTCTGCAGTCTGTCCAATGGGAGACCCGCACCCCACTTTCTCCTCAGGCCTCCTCCCCGGACCTTGACCGAATGCGGTCGAGCTGCTGTGAGACTAACAGCCTCCTCCCAGCCACAGTTCCTTCCAGCTCTGCAATTCTGCAACGTTATGACTTCATGCAAAATTAATAATAAAGATAATGATAATAACAACGTGGAACATGGAAAATCTGAAACGAAGAGAAGCAGTCAGAGCACATACTCCAAAACCAAAGATAAATGACACCTTGGGCATTCGTTTTTTGTCTTCTGTGTGCTGAAATGCCGCTCGGCGGATCTGGGTAAGTAGGCGTTTCACGATGTGGTTTGGGGCAGCCTTCGGTAATTTGTACTTTCGCATCCACAAACTCGACCATGAAAATGTCCCAGGATCCCAGCCATCTGACCCCACATCCTAGACAGGAATTAATGGCTGGAGCGTTGAGACAGGCCCTATTACACAATGTTTATAAAATAGGGGTGATCAGAGCATCATCGTTGCTGGTGCCTTCCAGCGTTTGTGGATCCAGAGCTAACTTAATGCTTCTGGGGAGGCCACACCTGAATTTGTCGCTTTCTGTTTTCATTTTGCACCAGTTCGTCTTCCAAATTCAACTCGATGCACTGGCATCTGGCTGGAGAAGGTAAAACGGTGGTGTGGGATCTTGTAATAATAAACGGATTTGCGCTGGGCTAGACTTTGGGTCGCTAGCGGCGCCCAAAAGGATGAACCAAGCCAGGGAGCCAGAAAACATATTCCTGGTTTGGTCCTTCAAGACTGGAGCATGCTGCCTTATTCGCTGGTTTGGCCAGAACCGGGGGAAAAGCAATGCTTCCCCAGGGCGGTTAGGGAAAAACTTGGTTGGTTCCAAGTTCAGTTGTGACTGCAGATAAGGCAAGAAACCTCGGCCTCGAAACCAAAATGGCAGAGCTGAAAGTCATCAATCAGAAGAACGGCGAGACATATGCTGAATGGAGCTCCTCAAAGTGAAAACAGATGGACTAATGTGTATTGATCTCCAATGGCGTGTCGACACCCTTTTGAAACAGAAGCAGTAAAGGGCATTGGGGGAGGGCTTTAAGTGGAGAGGGTTAAATCATGGGGGACTGAAGAATCTGGGGCAAGGACTCTTTGGCAAACTCAGAGATTCATCTTAGCATGTCACCCTGACGTCTTTAGAGCCAACGGCTAGGATGAAGGGAAGATGCTAAGGGCGGGGGCAGGGGGGGGAGTCTCCATCACCACCTTACCTTCTTCTCCACCCTCACATGTTTATTTTTATTCTTCCATTATCTCGGCTTCCCTAGCTCCTCCAGCCTCTGGATGGATCAACAGCTTGTAATAACACAATCACGCAGTTCCCACAGGCTCTTCGGGCAGGATCTCAGCTCCCCCCACCCTCAACAAAATGTTGAGCAGGAGGAGGTCTCTAATTTGTGGCTCCGTTGTAATTAGGGACTACACAATTCAGGCGCCACAATTTCCCTCCAGGCATTCCCTATGCACTTTTATCACATCCCAGGGGCATCACCACCTCCCTCCTGAAGTCCTAGAGCCCTGGAAAGGTGATGCCAAATGGAGGGCTAGAGGGAAGGGAGGAAACAAGCCTTGGGCCCTTTCGTAGGTTACATCAGAGATGGAGACTGCGCCTTTGGTTTAGGCTGGCTGCTTACAGATGGCATGGGGGGTACTAAGCCATCCAGGAGAGAGAGATGTTGCTGGATTAGCCCTTTTCATCTAGTAGAAAAGGGCACCTACAGCAGAAGGAGCTACAGGTAGTGAATGAAGAGTTATCCTTACGGAGATCCTCAAGGGCGTTCATCTCAAATCATAACTGTCATGGCCAAAGTCAAGCTGGGGAGTGACTCTGATCACTGTGTCCATCCCTTCTTCCTGTCTTCATCCTCACCCACTGGTTCCATGAAAGGTGATACAGGAAAACAGTTTCTTCCATCTTTTGTCCATCGTTGTCCCTAATATAATCAAGTGGTTACTAACAGAATCCACAGATGTTGCCATATGGGTTAAGGGGTCTCGTAAGAAGGCAAATGAGCTGGCAGAGCACTGGGCGCACCTGAGAGTTAGAAATGGGCCAGGTTCTATGTATGGGTTGGGCAGAGAATGAAGAGGAAATCTTAGAACTTTCCAGAATGGCAATATCCCCTAGCTGAACCCAAACCATTCAGTCACCTCCCCCCATCCCAGAGCCCTCGAGTTTGTTTTATCATTTGCTAAATGGACAGAATAACCACTCAATATCCAGGGACAAGGGTCTCCCTGGGTTTCCCCCCTCCTCATCCTTCACTCAAGGAATTTTGCAGATAAATCACCATGTTAATCCCCGGGCCTGAGAATTATGGGCTGTAGGGAAGCAGGAGGAGAATGTGGAAATGGGACTCAGGGGTAGAAGGAAGCCTGGATGAAAAATGAAGGGTGAACTCACAGATGGGCAGCCCACGGGTCAGGATGGGTCTTCCAGAGAGAGGAGAGGGGTGACCTTGGTGTAGGAGGGACAGGGGCGACCTGTTGACAACAATGAAATTTGAACAGGCAAAGAGAAAGGGCTCAGAGAAGCAAGAAAAGAAAAGAGTGAGTTTGCTGCTTAAGGAAAAGAACAGAAAGGGAAAAGAGAAAGCCCTGGTCCAATTACGGGTGAAGTTGAAGAGGCAGCATTACGAGATACGACACGGCCCCTTCAGACATGCCGAGTGTTTGCTCCCGGGCTAAGAGGCTGACCGGCAACTACTACGGAGGCCTTCCCTGGGCCTTCCTTCCACACTCTCTTCTTATTGACAATTGTGCTTGTAGACGCGGTGCCTGCTATGGAGGCAGGGAGGACAGCCACAGATTCGCAACCTTCACTCCATGGCTGTGGGCTCTTCCCCCTTGATCTGGTGACTTGGAGCTCAGATGGAGAGACACCATTGTTGGGGTGTGTGATGTGATACAGTGCAGAAACCTCACGTGTCTACTTCTCTGACACTATTTCAATGATTGAGAGGGAGGATGAGACAGGTGAGGGAAGGGAGAGAGACAGAAGGGGAGAGAGAGAGAGACAAAGAGAGGTAAAGAATATACGCAAAACTCTGCCCATCACTCCATTCGGTGAACATCTCACACACAGGGAGGGCAGGAGATGTAAGACGTGCCTCCATCGTCCCCACGATCTGTCCAGTCCCTCCTGTGTCTCTCCTCATTTAGCAATTTAAGAGCGATTCCAAGATAATGTCATCTCCAAGAGATTTTCTCCCTGACTTGAGACCAATCCTACTGTCCTGTGTTTGCATATTCATGAAGGCATGCTGGGTATGTGCAGCTATGTACTGTGTTCGAATAGGCACGTGTGTCGTGAATGTATGTGTGGCTATCATATACACCTGCGCGTGTGTGTGTGTGTGTGCAAATAGATGGTGTCTACGTAAGTGTGCAATGTGGTACGTGCTGATTGTGAAACTCTACAGATTATTGCATTGTGCGCCGTTTGTTGGTCAGGTGTACCTGCAGCAAGGATTGAAGGAGAGGGGTTTGATTTAATAACGATGACCAGGGTGATTCAGAGGAAAGGAATTCTCTCAAAGGTATTTTCTGAACATTCAGGAGCATTCTTTTGGCTGAATTTGTTCTCTAGTGCTACCTGGAATTGGCGATTACGAGTGCAGGTGTCTATGCTTACGTGTCTACGTGCACAACCGTGAGTCTGCGTCTGTGAACGTGCACGACTTTCCCAATTAGAAACCGACAGAGGATGCTGTGATGTGTCTCCCAGATCCCCCTTCATAAATAAGGGACTTATTCTCATCGCTGCTGGGAGCGCTGCTGAAATGTGGTCTTCGGGGATTAGCTCTCTTTGGGGATTTCTAAGATGGACGAAGTCCACACTCGGTGACTAATCAAGGCTGCTCAACATGAGGGTCTCAGAGACCCGACTCCTCGCCCCACCTTGGGATATCTATGAAGGACCATTGCAGCTCCGGAGCACCCTGTGGGGTAGACTGAGGCTGTTCCTAGCTCAGCCTTCTCCACCTGCCATGGTTTCTTCCACTCCCTTCCGCCACTATGGGTCCCAAGAGTGCCCCCTAATTAATATCCTGCATGCTAACCACCTCAGAGCCAGCTCCAGAGAGCCCGGCCTGCAATGACGCAGCAGGGGTCAAGCCTGGAATCACTGAGTCATGCTGTGCAATGAGTATTAGGGTCATCTATTCTAACCCTTTGGGGGACCTTCTACAGAAGCCAGTTGTATTTCTGGGAGCTACTGCCCTGGCCTGGAAGGAAGCAGGGGGACCAAGAAGCCCTTCCAACACCTCTCCTTCTCTTTCCTGGTCTCACGATGCTGCTTTTATACCAGCCCCCAAGTTCAACAAAGCTCTAAGTCCTAAAAAGAAGTAGAAAGGCATCTTGCAGCAGACAATTAGAGAGATTGGTTCACGGGCCCCGGACATAGCACTCCATCCGGCAAAGCCTCAAAGAGTCCCTGGTGAATCATTTGCTGGCTTTAATTTCTCAGGGGCTGCTTCAGCAGGTGGCCACTAGCAGGTAGTCAATAGAGACCTTCTGGCCAAGAACTGGGGGCTCTTTGGAAAGGTCAAATCCAGAGGCCAGAGGGCACAGCTCAAGAGGTCACGGGGTCAGGACCTGTCACTGTGACAGATGAATGTAAGCATGTCTCCCTCTCTCTGGAAGCAGGGCCAGACCTCTTGAGACAGGAGAGGTGGGAGGGGGTGGTGTTATGGGCTCACGAAAAAAGGCGAGTCTGGTGTCTGGCCGGCACCTCTCAACTGGTCTTCATTAGGCCGGCCCGACAACCCTCTCTTCTGCCGCCCTCTGTCCCTCGCTGATGGGGTGCTGTCTCCAGACCTCTCAACTGTTCCTCATTAGGTGAAACAGTGAGCTTTTGTCCTGCATGAAGCCTTCTTTGTTCCGCCAGCCCAGCCAAGCTAGAAAGCCAGAAACTGATACAAAACAATGCCACTCTATCCTGAGGGGACCCCCTCCCTCCGCCTCCTTCCTCCCCCTGGCCGGACAAGGAAGGGCGACTTTTTCCCCCCTCAGTCACACCCTGGACGTCTAGTTGAGAACTTGATTGCTGGAGCAGAAGAAACAGATCTCGGGTAGACCAGTGGTCCCCAAATTTGCCGGCACGTTGGAATCACTCTGAGATCTTCAAAACACACCTATGCCTGGCCCCCACCCCCAGACACTCTGATTTGATTGGTCCAGAGAACACCTCAAGTGCTGAGATTTGTAAAACCTCTCCATGGGACTAGAATGTGTGGGAAAATGGGAGAAACACAAGCCAGGATAGACAACTAGCTTCCGAATATCCCTGCCCACCTGCCACCTTTGCACAGTTTAAAATCAGGGATGGTACAGAAAACATGTCACATGTTGCAGAGGACACGGTGCCATCCACCCGAAAGCATGCGCCTGCTGGAAATAACCAGGAAGGCCGTACCCATGGGCCAGGTGAAGACCAGCTCTGTCTGAGCAAGCGACATGGACACAGTCAAGGCCAACGCAAAGGAAGGCTTTAATCTTGACTTTCAGCACCTTAAATCGCGCACAAAAATTTCCAGGTCCCGTGGGGCTCTGCCTCTCTTCCCAGGCCTTGCTCTCTTTACCACTGTGCCCTCAAGCAAAACTCCACATCCTCAAAGACACGACTGGTGACAGGGAGACTCGGTTGGCTAGAGACAGGTTGTCTTGCGAGCTTCCATTTCCCAAGCAGTGCCGAAGGAATTATTTATCCAAAAGCCATTAAGCTTGCTAGCCTGATGTGTCTGAGTACCTGCTACTTATCTCACAGGCTGAGTAGAAAGATGGGATGTAATTTCAAGACAAAGAAAAGCTCTCTTCTCCCACCATCGCAGGCCCCAAACTTTTTTCCCTCCCAAGATCTACCAGGAAAAGTCTCACCTCTTTGTCAGCCAGGCCTGAAATGACAACACTAGAGATTTATATATGCCAGCGCCTCCTAACTCTGTTTTTAAAAGTGGATTTAGGCAATGGTGCCTGATATCACAAGTAAAAATACGGAACCCCCAGTGCAATTTGAATTTCAGTTGAATAATGAATAATTTTTTACTGTAAGTATGTCCCACTTAATATTTGGGGCACACTTATACTAAACACTCTTTGCTATTGATCTGAAATTCTAATTTTCCTGGGCATGCTGTATTTTATCTGGCAACTCTAAAGTGAGGAAAAGGCCAAGAGCTGTTTGCACGTTGCTGCGAATTTAATCAATCGGCTTTCTTTTTTGCCTAGCATGCAAGCTGACAATAGTTTCTGAGAGGATGGAAGCTTCCAGAGGGGACAACGAGATGGCATTTTTGACTTTGAAATGCCGTTTTGAGAAGGAGTCTAAAGACACATCAACGAGAGGGGTAAAGAATGTCATGACTGATTACCAGTGCCTGCCACGGGTCCAGGATGGAGAATTAAGGCACGCGAACCACATATTTACAGACACATGTCAGATTTGTGATGACATGTAATAAATGGGATCATTGGGGTGTTGAACTTGGGGTCTTTTTCTAATGAGGAAGACGAGATGGAACATCAGGGTTCATCAATGAAGATGTAAAGACGTAGAAATGTGGCTGAGTCTTGAAAATTAAGGCTCCATCACTACATAGAGACTACACTTTCTCCCTTCTTGGTCTTCTGCTTCTCGCCCTTCATTCAAAGCAGCTCTTTTAATGCCAGGCACCCAGCAGGTGCTTGACCCATGAGCACAGCCCAACTCTTTGAATCAGAAGTCACGGAGGAGAACTAACGGCATCAGAAAAGATTGTTACCCTTTCTCCCATCAGGCAGAGAGTAAGTGAGTAACCCAAGGAAAATTCTCTTTGGGGTGTTCATGCCATTGAGTTTTCCTGCTCAACCCCAAACCTGAAGGCAACGTCTTCACCCACGCACCACCAATTTCCTGCAATATTGAGAACCATGGCTCCTTCCAGGCTACAGGCATTGAACAGGGAGGAAAACAAGAGCCACCCCTGAATGGGAATGCCCACCTTTGTGCACATTCCAGATGGCAGAAGGAACCCATTCATCAAACTAGGAAAATTCCCCCCGCTCTCCAGGAAGAATGACCATGAAGTGCTTGTAAATACATGTCTTTAGGTTTAAACAAATTGCATCATTATTTTTATATTTTGAGGGGAGTCCATGTGAAGGGAACAAGAGGCCTGCTTTGCTATTTGTCCTGCAGACAATACATGTCTCGGTCTCACGTTGTTTCCGTATCTTCTGCCCAAGCCAACTGGCCAGCCCCACGGCCTCTCAACGGGAGAGGGGTGCCAGCTCCTAACATTCTATTTTCATACTGTTTGATGATAAAAATCGCTCCAGCAGGACGAACGGCAGTGAACAAAAACAGGAAGCAGCCCCCTGATTAGATAGGGACAGGATAGCTTGTAGAGTAAAAAACAAAATGACTAAAATGACAAATGAGTGGAAAATGAGTGGACTACGGACACTGCCATCTCCTTCCTGCATGGGCCAAGAATAAATGGAAGGAGGAATCAAGGGGAAAGTCAAGTCTTGGGCTGTAAGTGGGGGTGAAGGAGGCTTGCCCTTTGGCATCACGAGCAGATGCCTTCCTTGAGGAGCCTCTTTGGTTAAGGCTGTCGGGATGACCATGTGGCCTTTAGCCACTTCCTTTGAAAATATTGCCTAGGTGATTTAGCACTTTGCTCTGAAACATGGAGGTCTTTTGGAATCTGTGGTCTTAGAGCCTTAACTCAAACTCAATCAGCACCTACTTTGTCATCTTATTACCCTAGGACAGTGGTTCTCAATTGGGGGAGATAATTCTGTTCTCCAGTGGACATCTGAGTGTCTAGAGACATTTTGGGATGTCACAACTGGGGGTCGAGGGGAGGGGGTGCTGTTTAGTATCTAATGGGTAGAGCCCAGGGATGCTACTAAACATCCTAGGATGCCAAGGACAAACCTCAACAACAACAAATTATCCAGCCCAAAATGTTAATAGTAGCAAAGAGAAAGTTTTGCTTAGGGTAAGGTAAAATAAAGGTATATGTAGATACAGGTAGTATGTAGGAGGTGTATGTATAGGTATGAATATGGATATAGGTTCAGGCACAGGAACAGGTAGAGACAGACATAGATGTAGACATAAATGGATCAAGTTCATTCGTTAGGAAGAAAGAAAAAGGAAGAATGATAGCATTTCTGATAGCAAAGTCTTCACAGAGATAAATCACTAGAAAAATGACACTTAGACACTTCCTGATACGGACCCAGAAGCTCCAGGCCTGTCCTAAGTGCAGGCCTCACCTGCTCATCCCAACCAGGGTGTCACGATGACAGCACATATTCAAGTCCCACCCATAACATTCACTTCCTCCCTGGTCTTTGGCAAGTTTCTTATTCTCTCGAGTCTCAGCTCCACAACTACAAAATGGTCAGGATAACTTCAACCTCGTAGAGTTGCAATGACAATTAAAGAGGATTTCAAGAGTAGTGGCCAATGCATTGCCTGAAATCCCATCAAATGGGGCACATTCAATAAATTACATTTGTTATGAATGTTATCATCGTCATCATCACTATCATCATCATCATCACAATCACTAACATCATCGTATCATCATCACCATCACCATCACCATCATCACCATCATCAGATTTGAATGTGTCTTTCAGATATTTCCCTTTAATATCCTAAGGGGTTCTTTGTATTTGGGAAACGTGGTTAAAGGTATCAAGATGCTAAAATAGGACTCTCTCTGTCTCGGTTTCAGCTGAGGCCCCAAACAAGAACCAATAGGTAAGCTCTGTGGATGGTTTCCTTAAAGTGCCCTCACCAGAAGAGACGGTAACTGAGGCGGGGCCAGTAGACATACCACTTGGGGTAAAGGCTTGTACTCCAAGCAGTCAGGGGGCAAAGCTAGAGTGAATGCTGTCCATGGAGCAGAAGTGGTTCACGTGGACCGACTGTGTGGAAGGGACAGTCAGCCTGGAGCCTTCAGGTACCCATTTAGGCAAAGGGTTGGAAATATCATATCCACCCACTCTTTGGAAAATCCCATCCAAATAGTTGAAGCTTTAACACCTCCCTCTGGAAGGTGGGGATGTTCAGAATGATTGCTTTTGGTCCTTAGCCAAAACTCGGAAAATTCTATTTTAACACTTATTACGCGAGGATGAATCAAGAAGAATTAAACTCATGTCATGGCAGGAACACCCTGTGTTTTAATAACTTTTAGTGAACCATCAGATGACAAGCAATACATAGATACAGGATGGGTCCAGGACGCACTAGTCATCCTTCGTCACCACTACTGTGGCGAAGGCTAGAAGAAACCAGAAATGAGAAAGACTACGTCGATGCCCATTTGGTGGGGTCCCTGAGCAGGCTGGACAACCTCTCCAGTTCTTGCTTTCTTGTATACAGTGACAGTGATGACAAGTGCCTTGCAAGGTGATTGTGAGCACCACAGCAGGTGAACGAGCTTTGTGAAAGATAGATCGCTGTGCGTAAATCGCTCTGCAGATGTGAGTTGTTATCCTTTAGCATGGTTTCTCCCCCAAATTGCTGTTGCTCAAGACCCGGTCACTACAAGAGTCTCAAAGTTCTGTTCTCCTGAGTACTTTCATCCTATACGAATGGATGAAATGTCTCCCCTGGGCTGTGTTCTCCAGAGGGAGCTGTAGACCTCTGAGGTTTTAGAAGGAGGAAGGGACTGACCTTCAGTCTAGTCTTAGGTTTGCACATGGTGCTTGGCACATAGTTTACCATCAACACACAATTATTGAACTGATGAAGCATCTAAACTTTGCCAGTTGAACTGAAAACATGCTTCCCCTCAGTTGTACTAAAAATGTGGGTGACACCAGCCCAATGTCTCACCCTAATTGTCTGGAGTAAGAAAGAGGTCAACTGGCTGCCTGTCTACAAATCCCCATCCATAGTCTCCAGTCAGCAGGCTGCAGGTTGTGTGCTCACACCCCAGCATGGTTTTGGGGAGGAAACTGACCCTCGGGACACCATCCCTATGCTGGCCAGTCACCCATGTGTCATAGAGGGCTCTGTTCACCGAGACATGATTCAGGCCATAAATCTTGTTCTGAGAACTTAGAATCGGGAAACCAAGCCGCCAGTCGAGTTGGGTCACTGGGAGTAGGGCGGTCATGATGGGGGAGTGATGAGGCCACGGGCCACAGCCACCCAGAGCAATGACAGGCCAGATGAAAGGAGGAGAAGAGAGTAGACTCCAGAGGGAGGCAAAGTGAGCACCACCCGAGTGGGAATCACTCAATCTTCAGAGAAGGGGACTGTGGGAATGATAACCATTTGAGAGATCCATACTGGGCACCTTCGAGATACGTAAACCAGTGGGTCAACCCAAGTGGCATTTCCATAAAGAAAAAGAAACAGAGCTTCCCCATCTGATAGGATCTAAGAAGCCAGGCAAAACGAGTCCCTGGGGTACGATGAGGTCTCTAGGGTGTGACACACGTGGGTTCTCCCCCGAGCGGAGCTCAATGCTTTGAGATGGTTAAACTTCAGGTGCAAGAAATATTGATTCATTTCATGTCCCCAAAGAAATTCTATGGACTCACTAACTTAGCACGGCCCAGCTAGACACCAAATGACGATTTCTGCATCTCGCATCATGTAAATTCCTGAAGGGCACTAGACAAAACTCAAAAGTTACAAGATGATAGCACAAGAAGGTGTAATGGAACATCTGATGTCTGTTTGTTTGTTTTTCTGCCTCGCCTTCCATGCCTAACCTGTCTTCCAGAAACAGCAATCGCAATCTCTCTTTCTTTGGGAAATCCATTTCATAATGTTCTGATGGGCTGAAAAATCACAAACGATCCCTGTCCATTGCTGCAGGTATGCCACCCAAACTGGTTGCTACAGAATCTTATTCCAGAGGCCAGAATGAGTGGCATAGGGCAGGGGGAGGGGTTAACACACACCAGCCAATCATATTCGTTGCCTGGAATTTGTACGAAGATACTAGAGAAAAAGGAGCTTTTTATGCTGGGGTTAATAAGCGGGGATAATACAGGCTTGAAACTGCCTGTGATCATAACCCTGCCCTTCCCATTCCCTCATTTAAGGAGGAAAATCATTTGCTGTGGAAGAAAATGATACTAATAAGGAAAGAGGAACAGAGCTAAAGGTGGAGAAATGAGAAAGAGAGAGAGAGAGAGAGAGAGAGAGATGAAAAACCATTGGAGATTTTATAGTCTTGAGACTAAGCCCATCTCTGAATCTCATAGTTAAATACATTAAATTTTGGTTCTTTTGTTGTTGCTCTTTAATTGGGTTTCTGCCACTTGCAACCGAAACACTGGCTAACAGAGAGTGAGTTGGAGAGCACCTGAATGAAAGGGCCCAGGGATAAATGGAAACCACACTCTTGCTGAGAAAACAGTATAATTTTCCAAAAGGGACCAGTCCCACCCCTCAGCAACCCTGTCACACACCATCCACCATATAGTGAGAAAGAGTGTGAGATGACACTTTCAGTGGGACTTTGTTAAAGGGGATTGATGAGAAAAAAAAATGTCTCGTGGTCAAAATAATTATTGACTTAAATATGGAGTTCAAGAAAATAATTCTAGTTGTTGTATTATCATTATCATTATTATTATTATTATTATTATTATTATTATTATTATTATTATTAGACTTCTCAGAGCCTTCAATGTGTAATTATACAATTGGACTCTCCAAAAGAAAAACGTAATATTGAGAGTCCCAGTTACAAAAAAAAAGAAAGTTTTGGACATGCATCGATCAAGCGTGTTTTTTCAGGCCCGTTCAGAATACCTTTCACATCCCATCTCAATTCCACTCACCAAGTGAATTATTTACGACATGCTGTGCCCTGGGCTGACACTAGGCAGAAGGAGGCAAGCTGATGGGGGAGGGAGGGCAAGGGGCATCAAGGTGGAGGGTGGCATTCTTCTGCCCGCTTCTTTCCAGTTACTTCCAGTTGGACAATTTAGCAATCCTTCCATGTCTACCCTATGCCAAGCCTGGAATGACATGCCAGTGGTGCAGAAATAAACAAGAAGTAATCTTTGTGTCCAGAAAACTCTTGTCAGAGAGTCGGACAAAGAAAGTTATCTCAGGCAGGGTGGATGGTGTCAGGTGGGGCAGGGAATGCTCCTTGGAGGAGAAGATGCTCAGGGTGTCAGGGGAGGGAAGGAGGGCACTAGGGGTGTATGTGGTTCTAGTCTTAGCACTGACCAGCCACACCATCCCCGATGCCCCCGTTTCGAATGGATCCGGCGCTGACCCTTCTGTTGGCCTTCCAAAAACCACAGAGCTAAATTCTGCTACGGCGCAGGGACCAGTGGAAATAACTGACAGAGATGAAGCTATGGGCAGGCTGTGCACGTCACGGACCCAGATCTAATTCCTGTACAGGCAGTCCACTCAATTACGTGGGAGCTCCTGGCTGGAGAAGCAAGTGCAGTTCCTGCAAATAAGTTCAACTTTGGGCACGGATGTCACTGCGTAACCACATTTGCCCTGCCTGAGTGATACATAAGGGAACCATCAACGGGGTGACCGTTGAGCATGCAGAGGCACGGAGGGCCGTTCCTGATGGCTGGTATCTAAGTGACCCAAGGGTGCACTCACTGTGAAAACCAACTTCGTTGTTCACTTGATTCGCATTGCTCGATTTTAAGTTGGCAGGGAGATGTGCAAGGATAAATAAGTGGTTGATTCCATCAACAAGGCTATAAGATAGGCATTGGCAAGTTTACAGTGACTGCGGGACAGGGAGACCAGGCTGGGCAAGTAGGGCCCGAGATTGGGGTCACGGGTAATATTAGTGCTGTGCGGGAGAATGTTTCCTAGCTGTGTAACCTTAGGTCAGTCACTTAATGTCTCTGAGCCTCACTTTCCATATCTGATAATGGGGTTAATCATTCAGTCCTACATCACAGAACCATTATGGGCCTGAAGTAGAATGAATGTGAAATCCGCTGGATTTTGTAAAGCACGGTGTATAGGTTAGATGATTATGACTGTGAGCAAAAGTTGGGAGAGGTGGGGAGATTTGGCTAGATTTGGTTGTAAGACCATAAGAAGAAAAACAACATCGGGGTTATCCCAACCAAAAGTACAAACTTCCAGTTATAATACGGGTACGTTCTGGGGATCTAATATACATCGTGGTGATTATTGTTAGTAATACTGTACTATAACACTTAAAAGTGACTCAAGAGTGGAGATCTGAAATGTCCTCAACACAAAAATGTAATCGTAATTATGTGACATAGGTTAGGCCACTTCCCCAAGGCTTTTAGCTACTAAGCAGCAAGCTAAGATGTGAATCCTGACTGGTTTGGCCCCTAGGTCCATGCTACAAGGTCTCCCAAGCCCTTTTCTACCTTGGATTGACTTGCAAGAATCAAGAAGGGAATTTAGCATCAAGAAAGTGTGATACGTAGCTACAATGGAATATTATTCCGCCTTTCAAAAAAAAAAGGAAGAAAAGAAAATCCTGCCACATGTGACAACATGGATGAACCTGGAGGACAGTACGCTAACGTGAAATGGCCCAGTCACAGAAGAACAAATGTATGATTCCATTTCCATGAAGCATCTAAGAGTCAAACTCAGTTAAGCGGAGAGGAGAACGCTGGTTGCCAGGGGCTGGGAGGAGAGGGGATGGGAGCTGCTGCTCAATGGGTATAAAGCTTCGATAACGCCAGAAGAGTAAGTTCTAGAGATCTGCTCTGCAAACACCATGCCTGCAGTTAATAACACCCGATCATATTCTTCAAAATGCATTAAACATCACATTAAATGTTCTTACTGAAATGTATAAAGGGGGGAATTTAGCCTCCCAAAGGACTAAGTGTTAAGTTTTAGTGGCAAAATATTTAACTTTGCTAAACTTTACCACCTTCCACTGTGAAATGGGGAGAAAACAGTAGTTACCTTATAGGGTTATCTGAGGACTGAACGCACTAACCCATGCAAAGTGTTTGGCATAGAGCCTGGAACATACTAAAAGCACAATTAACGTTTGTTGTTATTGTTCTTTTTAAATCATCAGCCTCGTTCTTATTATTCTGGTGCCCAGCGGTTACGTTCCCCTCACCCACTTCTTTGCACAGTAAACCTTTCCAGCCAGAGGAAGCTAAGAGGCTGACAGGCAAGTCAGATTCTCCATCCCCACCTCGGAAGGAGACACATTCAATAAACTGCACAATCTACTAAAACACGCAAGGGACCCCAGGGGCTTGAAAACTTTTCAAACTGAAAAATCATGAAAGCAACAGTCCAGCGCTAATGTCAACCACCTTCCAATTCTCAGAGCTTGAATCAAGTTTTGGCAAGTTTTCTGCGTCTCTCTGTATCGATAGGTAGCTACGAGGATACTATGACGTGACACATTCCCTTCACATTTGACATTTCGCAGCAGGATCATAAAAGGGGGACTTTTTCAGAAATACTGGAGGGCCTCATCAATTTTCCTAAGGGCCCCTCTTAATCCTTTGAAACACAAATCATTCCCGTTTGAAGCACCTGTCGTGTCAACGGGCCTGATGCTTCCACATTCTCATCTGTCAAAGGCTTTGCTTGTAATCAGAGCAGCTCTCCAGCAAAATTTCCATCCACTTTATGAAATCCTGCATCCTTTGCAAGATTTGCAATTCCACTTTGCAACCTGTTTGCATTGCGTTTTGCATAGTGGCGCCAGACACCTACAGCACCTGGCCTTCGGTGAGGGGGTGCTCAGAAAAGGTGTCGATGCACTGGCGGGTAGTTATGCTTCTGTAAAGGTGGGTGCGACGTCTGGGGAGGGAATGTGTGCATAAGTAACGAGGGCATTGGTAATTTTACTATCATGACAATGTGTGTTTCCCTACACAACTCCGTACCACATGGCCTTCGACAACGAATTCCCAAGGAATGAGGATGCTTAATCCTGATTTCTCACTCTTGAGAGATTGGTATCATCTGCTCTTTGCTGCAGGTAATCCTCTTAGCTTGAGCTGGATTGAGCGAGTTTCTGTCCACAAAAACAAATATTTCTTAACTATACCTTCCAGACACTTGAGCGCTCACACTTGCTTTTTATTGCTTCATAAGAATTAATTAGTTGAGACTTGCTAGAAATCTGTAAATGTCAAAAAAAAATGGGTTTAGTGAGAGTCTCAGAAATAATTCCTGCTATGGTCATGGGCCACATAACGATGTTTTGGCCCATGACGGATCTCATCGATGACGGTGGTATACCAGATAGCCCACGGTGTAGCAGGCTATGGCTTCTAAGCTCGTGTGAGCGTGCTCTGTGATGGTGACACAACGAAATCCCCTACAATGCCTTCCTCAGAACCTATCTCCATCATTCATGGCTGTAATTGTAGTCGAATAACAGTGCTGAGCATGAAACAAAGAGTCTTTATAGGTATAGGGTCTTCATTACATAAGAATTAATCATCCTACCCTAACTCAGTAATGAGATTATATCTGGAAGCAAAAACTCATTTACAACATAAAAAAAGAATTTGTGAGTCCATGGCCACTCATAAGATTAATTCCTATTCGAACCTTGTTCCCCCCATAATTGACTCACTTGGTGACCTAGAGCAAATCTTTTTCCCTCTCTTCTCCTCTGTCGTCTTGTGTGTAAATTGAAGACAAAATTAACTCAAATTGAAGATTTTCACATACGCTGAGATAAAACATGAAAAAGCTTTTCAAGCAGAAACAGACAATTATCCCTCGATATCAATTTTCCTTTTCTGTTGTATTGACAGAATTAGATTGTAGCTGGGCTGCCCGTTCCCAGCCTCCTTTGCAGCTAGTTGGGAACACGTGACCATGTTCTAGCCAACGGGACAGATAGAAATACATGTAATTTCCTGGTCACGCCCTTAGACGGATGAGGCATTTCTTTCCTGCCTTCATTTTCCTCTTTCCATTCGCTAGACTTAGTGGTGAAATACCTAGAAAAGCGTCAACAATGAAAACACACTAAGGATGATGAAAAAATAAAAGATAAAAAGAAACCTGAGCCCCTGACAACTCCTCAAGGCTCGGAGCTGCCATGTCACCCAGCACAGTCTCTGATGTGCGAGAGGGGTAAGTACCTACCCCACTTAAGCTACGGTCCTTTGGGGCTGCTCCTCTCGTGGCTGAACTGTGTCCTATATAACACAGGGTCATTTTCCTTCCATCTGCCACACAATTAAATCAGCCTTCATTATGCAACTCCCACATGCAAGATGAATAAATTGAATAAATTGGAGGCAGTGTGAAGGCGTGGCTAAAATTACGGGTTCTCGAGTCAGATTAACTTTCTCCAAATCCAGCTCAACCACTTGCTCCCGATGGGATAAGTGAAAATAATAGGTGATAACCTCTCTCAACCTTGGATTTCTCATCTAGAAATCAGAGGTAAGAGGCGCTACCTCTGGGACTGATGTCAAGTTTGATGATATAAGACTTAATGAGAGAATGCATGGAAAGCACTTAGCATGGCACATCAAGCACTCTGTAAATGGTAGTTCTTAGGACAGGGAAAGATGATTTTCTGGGCTGAGCAAAGCCCCAATGTTAAGTTCAGTTTGGGGATCTAAAGACTTCATCCAAGTCTTTGCTCATCTACTAAATGAATTTCCTTCTAAAATGAGAACTTGTTTTCCCCTCGGGAAGCTCCCAAATTTTCAGATGAAGGGAAACGAACCGAAAGGCCACGATCTCTCCCTCTTTTTTGATTCACTTTTGATTTGGGAGATGGGTTCAAGGACACGGGCACTGTTTAGCACCCACATCTTTCCGAGAGAGCAGGGGGCTATCCCAGTCCCTTTCACCACTTGTGCCAGGCCCAGGCAGCTCCATATCACAGGGAACTGCATTTCCCAAGCTCCTTTGCCTTCTGGCTGCCTGTAGGTCCAGCCAGTGGGAGGCACGGGTTGAAGACTAGATACGTCTTACTCCACCCACGTGTCCTGCTTTGGCAGCAGCTACAGCTGCTCCCTGACTTTGGTCTCACTTGGAGGTCCTGGCACTTGGGCTCCAGCAATACAAGCTCCTCTTTTTGTCCCTTTCCCAAGGGGATAGTAGTGGCTGCCTCCAATTGGCCATCTCTCAGTTGCCTCAGTTTCCTCTTTGCCTCCTCGGCTATGAATTCACTTATGAACTCAGTTCCCTGCATTAAATTTTCTCTGCGTGAAGGACCTTTAACGACATCTGCTTTCAGTCCAGTCTTTAAAAGATATAACATGGTGACTCCGGTGCCAAACACACTGCCTTGTACGTGCACATTTGTTAAATGAGGAAAAGCTCGGAGTAGGAAGATGCTAACAGAATCACTCTGAACTCTGTCTTCTGACCACCCTGAGGAGCTGTGAGGCTACAAGCGCCCTGTATGAGACGCCTCTGCTCGCAAAGGCTCTTGGCTGGCTGAACCCCTGAACATATCTAAACATTCGACTCTCAAAACCCCATTTCTAGTCCGGTCCCCCCAAAGCAGTCAATCTCAAGCCCTCAGGTCCTCAACTCCCACAGGCAGGGAGGAATTTCCGCTGGAGACCTTCTCATGATAGGGTGATCCAGCTGAGGACGGGAAAGATGAGAGGCCGGAGAAGGAGAGGATATGGAGAAAAGCAGGACTTCTCTGAGAAGCCATTTATCTTCACACAGTCGCCGTGACACTGCTGGGGAGCAGCCTAGTGCTTTTAATATTTGTAAATATCTGTTGGGCCCCAAGAGTCCTCTCCCATGGAAACAGCTAATAAACCAAGCTGCCTGCGTTTATTTCTCATGCCAAGGCACATTCCAGGGTCTGATTACGTTGCTGTTTTATTATGAAAAAGAAGAAAGAGAGAGAGAGAGAGCAAGGAGTCAGGGAGGTGACGGGGGACTCAGAGTTGAAAGCAGGAAGGTTAGTTTGCCAGGTTGAAGAGCTTTTATTCATACTGAGCCAGAACCGAAGATGGAAATTAGAACCAGTACCAGCTCGCTCTCACGCATGCGCGCTCTCTCTCTCTCTCTCTCTCTCTCTCTCCCTCTCTCGCTCTCAAGCTGTTTCCAAACTAGAGTTTCAAATGATTGAGGCACATCTAGTTCAGCAAGCGGCCACTTGACCCAGGTCGCCAAACAAAACTGGGAGGCGGTACCGAGGTGGAAAAAGACCGGACTCTCTCCAAGGAAAACAGGAACTCCAGGTGATGTCAATGCTGCTGTCGGTGGACCTCGCTTGCAATGACAAGGTGATAACGTAATGAGTCCCCAGGGGCATCACTCTGGCTTTGGATCCCCAAACTTAACACGGGGGCTTCTCTCAACCCAGAAAAATCCCCTTTCACCTCCTGTTGATGTTTGACAGTTAAGAAGCCCAGGGCCCAGGCCGTGAGGGCCTCTCCGCAGGGTCATAGCTAACACACGTCCGACACGAGACGCGGATCCCACTCAAGTTCCACCAAAGCAGGCCACCTTCCCAAGACCACAAGCCGCCTCCAAAGGCTAAAATATGCACCTTGAAGTATTCCTTAGAGATGATTTGACTGGCCTTATTAATTATTTAATTTCAGCTTTGTTTGTTGTTTGTTCGTTTGTTTTCATTTCTTCCAAGCCAAGAAGCCCACATCGCTTTTTTTCTTTGTGATGAAACTATAAGTAGAATTATAGATTTTTAGACTGGGACGTGACTTTGAAATCAAACCCAGTGTAATAATAAGAACCACATTTGCTATTATTTACCCAGCACATACTATGGGCCGTGTGCCTTGTCCTAAATATTTGACCTATTTTAGTTTATATAGTGGCTTTGACCCAAGGGTTCCCCAGAAAGCGAATCTCACAAGATGCTCTCTAAGTTAGAGTCTGTGATCCAAATAAGTTTATAAAAACATGGCCTTCTAGAGCCTTCTCGCGGGGGAAAGAATCACATTATGCTCATGAACGTGGGATAGACTCTGGGAAGCCCTGTAGTTAGAAAAACGATTGCGTTTCTTCAACAAGTTGTTTTCCAAACATCTTTGTCCATAGAATCCTCGTTTCCTGAAATCCTATTAGCGTCCTGCTCCCTTTCTGACCAGTGAGACATCTCAACCTTGTACTCACATTCCCTGGAAATGTTAACGATGACGGAGAAAGCCTCTCGCATCCAAGAAAGAGTTTTCAATGATTAAGGTTACAAACAAGGAACCGCTCAACACTCTTAACCAGAAACCTGACAGTCGAGAATCCCCCGTTTTGCCGAGAGATTTAAGGCTTTTTAAATGAAGTTTCAAGTGGACGTACGGAATATCTTCAAACACATCACTTGCCCTTTGTCCGAGCCCAAATCGGCTTCAGATGCATCATAATTGATATTTAAACAACTACAAAGGTGAAGGTTGACACCGAGCCTCCTTCCCATCTCTGCCCGTAGCCCATCCGAGATGTTATCTGCGAGGAGTAAACAAGCCGGCCTGAAGTCCTGGCCACCCCGGCGTGACATCAAACAGCTGCTCAGAGACCCTCCCAGCGCCCATCTTTCTCCCCGATGCACTTACTCATAAGGAGTCAAGCTTCCCGGCGGTGGGGGCTTCTCTTTGAAGTTCAAGGGAGCGGTGTGCGTGGTATGCGTGGGAAGGGCAACCGGGATTCATCTTCCATGAAGCCGGCTTTTCCACGAGCACTGAGCCTTTCAGGACGAGAGGGAGAATTTAGCAACTCGAATAATAAAAAGAGGAACAGCCGCCGCCCACCAGATATTCATAAAAAGCACCAACTCGTGTCAAACTTAGGGACCGAGTAGGGTTGTTGTGCCCGTGTTTACTAGAAGGGAAGAACTGCAAGGCTTCTCTTTTTACAGATGGGGAAACGGATGGTGGCGGTAGCTTTTAGTTTGCTTCAGGACTGACATCGGGGCGAGAGCGGGTGTCTCTGCTGACCAAGGGGTGAGGAAGGGGCTCTCCTTGGGCTGGAGAACACAGACTTGGTAGTTGTGAAGGGAGGGAAAGCAGGCCCTGGGACCACTCGCTCCTGTCCGAGCAGGGGACCCGTGTGCTGATGGTGGGGAGGGAGGAGCCGTGTCCTGGCATCTACAGGTCCCCATGGGGTATGAGTTCATGCCATCTGCTCAGGGGAGGGAAAGCCAGGTGTCACAGGTGTAAGTGACAAAGGTACACGACACCAGGACACAACCTGGAAAATAGGACAGGAACCCTGAAAATAGTGCAGAGAGAGAGCGAGATGCTTTTACTACGCATCGTCTGTGGGACGACGCGTCTCCGAGTCCCGTCTCGTGCTGCCTCGAGTGATCCAACAGAGAGCAAGGTGCAAGCTGCAGTGTCCTTGCTGTTGCCCACCCTCGTTAGTTCACAACACCCCACTCCTCGCACAGGGCCGCCCTGTTCACCAGAGGGGGGATCACACCGAGGCACGAAGGAACGCCCAAAGGCGGGGGTCATCGAGGGAGCCTGCAGCCGACTCTGGGCCACAAACAGTTTAGGGTTTCTGAACCAGCGCTCCCAGTCCAGCAGGGGCGGCGGGCGTTACTCAGGTAATATCACACAAAGAAACATGCGATCGTGCGTCGGGCTTGGGACCGGGAGGGAAGTTACACAAATCTCTCAGAGAAACGGAAACGTGAGAAGGCCCAGCCCTGCCGAGAACGTGCGCCCAGGCTTCCAGTCTCTGTCACCTACACTCCCTGTGCCGTTGAGCACGAATTCAGCTTTTTCTCAGTCTCACGAGCCTCGGGTGGAAAATGGGGACACTCTCAGTGGCGACAAGGATGCACAAGTGTCGGACGCACCCCAAGGTGCCAGATGGCTATTTCTTGAACGAATGGATCCAAAATGAAAAAGGCTCTGAACATTTTAAGAGACTGTTTTGGCGCAGACAGAAGCTTTCTTGAGGCTTCCTTTGCTTGTGTCTGTCACCGGCTTGGTCAGAGATTTTAGGAATTCATTCAACAAACGTTTTCGAGCATCTGTGTGCTCCAGCCCTCAATCCCCTGGATTAGAGCCCTGTGAGACGTCATGGAGCAGGACACACAATCGTCCCTGCCCACGCGGAGTTTATGATCTTCTATGTGGCCAGCATGCGAGGGAAAGGGAGACTCGTGCCACCTGGCCTCACCCTCCACTGGGGGGTCCTGACATCACGATGGAACCCTCTCTTGCTCAGCATATTAACCAAAACCAATCAGAAACTCCAGTAATAGGAAAATTACCTCGGCACCACAGCAGCCAGGGCCCGGAGCGGGTGGCGGGGGGAGGTATGGGGACATCTCGGCAGTGGGTAGGTCTCCTGACATTTTAACATATAAAGTGATACCACTTGTTCCCAGCTTAATGTCAGCACCAGCTGCAGCTAATCCCGGTCCCCAGTCTCTTCTCCATGGAGGCGAAGCCATCGACATCTCCTACCTCACGTTTCAAAAGTGAACGTCCTTAAATCTATCTACCAGGAAAGCCCTCAGGAATACCTACAAGGGGTTGAATTATGTCCTCAAAAAAGAAAAAAAAAGAAAAAAAAGAAAAAAGAAAAGAAAAGAAAGGAAAGGAAAGGAAAGGAAAGGAAAGGAAAAGAAAAGAAAAGAAAAGAAAAGAAAAGAAAAGAAAAGAAAAGAAAAGAAAAGAAAAGAAAAGAAAAGAAAAGAAAAGGAAAGAAAAGAAAAGAAAAGAAAAGAAAAGAAAAGAAAAGAAAAGAAAAGATACACCGCAGTCCTAGGCCCCGTTCCTGTGAACGTGACTTTGCTTGCAAACAGGGTCTTTGCCAACGCGACCGAGTTAAGATGAGGTCGAACCGGAACGGGACAGGCCCTAATGCGGTACGACTGGTGTCCCCATAGGAGGAGAGAGATTTGACCGCGGACAGAGACACGCTCAGGAAGGGGAAGGCCATGTGGAGAGGGAGGCAGAGCCTGGCGTGATGCATCGACGAGCCAAGAAATGACGAGGGTTAGGGGCAAGGAAGGCCTCTCTCCTGGAGACTGGGGAAGGAGCAGGACCCCGCCAGCACCTTGGTGCCAGACTGTGGCCTCCAGACCTGGGACAGACTACATTTCAGAGGTGTTAAGCCTCCCAGGGAGTGGTTCTTCGTTGCGACGGCCCCAGGAAACGAGTACCCACATCATGGGAAGGAACTTCGGATTCATTTCTCGCCCACCGTTTCCCATTTTACTGAGGAGAAACCAAGAGAGGCCAGAGACAGGAAGTCATGGGCCCCAAATCACTAAGAAATGTGTGCCCAAGCCAGGCCTCTCAGCCCGGGGCTTAGAAGATGCTGTATTTCCTGTGTCAGTCTCGGTGCTGTTCCCATTTATTATTTCTGCAAGAAGCAAGAGGCCTGGGACTGTGTGCGTTTCCCGACTCCAGCAGGTGGTCTGTTTTTGCTGGCTTGGCATGAAAACAGCCAGGCTCTGGGCGCTCGGGGGTCGCAGTGGGACTCGGGATGGGATGTGAGCTGAGACTGCAATGACGCCGGGCTCGGGGAACCGTGCTGGCCCGGTCTGGAGAAGTGGACCAGAAAGCCGCAGCCTGTCGCCAGCACCTGCAGGCACCATGCAGTTTCTCAGTGCGGCTCCCCGCCCTCTGCCAGGGCGCTGGCGGGCCCAGAGGGACTTCCCAAGCCTCTGTCACGCCCCAGGCAGAGGGAAGGGAGGGGAAGAGGGAGAGTTTCTGCTTCCAGTTCTCAAAAGACCCGTTTTAGAACACACGGTCGTAGCTTTGCATGCTGGCTCTGATTCAAAGTTGCACAATTTTTTAAAGTTATTTTTGTATGAGGTAACCTTGGTTAGTAACATCATATAAGCTTTGGGGGTACAGCATTATACTTGGGAATCTATAGACGCTATAGCGTGCTCAGCACCAAGTCTCCTTTCCATCCCTCACCATATAGTGACCCTCTTGACCCCCTTGATCCCTGTCCCACCCCCTTCCCCGCTGGTGACCAGCATCCTGCTGTCTGTATCTATGAGTTTTGTCTTAGTTTGTTTCCTTTTTGTTTTACATCCCACATCCGAGTAAAAGCGCACTGATTTTGTCCTTTTCCATCAGACTGACTTCACACAGCATGATAACACTCTCAGATCCATCCGTGTTGTCGCAAATGGGAATATTTTATTGTTTTTCTGGCTGAAGAGTATCCGCCGTGCGTCCCTTGTTCACTCATTCGTCCATCAAGGGACAGAGGTGGTTTCCGCATCTAGGTTGTGGACGTATGGACGCATTAGGTCTTCTCCAGTCAGTGCTTTCAGATCCTTGGGATAAAACAAAGCCACTGGGTTTGTGCCCCAATAGCATTAAGGGAGGCCAGGTTGACAACAGGAGATGGAAGCAATAAAGAGCTAAGGCAGGCAGTATCTAGGGACTGGAACGAGAGAAAATGGGGCCAGGGCCCTGGTCAGCCCCTTGGAGAGAGCCTCCCCGGAGACAGAGGGGGGTGGGCACACAGGCCACGTACTCACAATGGCCTCCCCTCGCCTGCAGCCGTGACACTGACCTTAAAAAAATGAGAAAGTATAAACTTGCAGGTCGCCTGAGCTTCTGGTTCAAGTCACCGAGGTACCACCCTGATTCCGGACAGCCCAGGGGATCCCTCAGCGGGCGAAAAGAACGCCACGTGCCGCAGGTGACCCTGACTTTGAAGTCAGTGGCGCTAAGTGTCAGTCCTGGCTCAGGCGCGAATCTGCTGTGGGACAGAGTCACTTCGCCCCTCTGAACGTCAGATTCTTCATCTGTGAAGTGAGACGGCGATAACTTCCATGAAGGGTTATGTCAGGCAGCCCCGGAGCTTTCCCTGTGGACCAGCGGATATACCCCTCGGCCCCCCGTCCTACTAACGGGGGAAGCTCTGGGAGGATGCTCACTCTCTGAGGCTCAGTCTCTCCATCCTGAGCAGGGATGAGTAGTGCACGCGGTGGGAACACGTCCACACCCTTTGGACACCATTCTCGTGCAGGCCAATGAGGCAGCTTCCAGACTGCACGCACCTGTGAGTCTTTGCCCGAGGGACTTCTTTGTCCCAGGAAATCACTCGGCCAGGGTGCCGGGCAGGGTGGGAGGGCCAAGGGCTGTGACTCCTCCATCGTGATCATCTAGAGTTGACACATATCCACCCAGACTTCCTCACCCGCTGGGGCGTGACCCAGGTCCAGTCCATGCGCTTTTCCTGAAGGTCTTGGTGGGGCTTCACCCCAGTTGCCCACAGGCGGGATGCTGACATGGGGCGAGGGCCGTGGCTTGGCTAGGTTCTTCCCATTTTGGTCTTTCTCTTTCCTTCCTTCCTTCCTTCCTTCCTTCCTTCCTTCCTTCCTTCCTTTCTTCCTTCCTTCCTTCCCTCCCTCCCTCCTTCCTTCAGAAGCTTCCTGAGACCTCTGAAATGACCCGTAGCACTCAGATCCTGTCTCAGGGTCCGCTCCTGTAGAAATCGGACCTTAGCTCTCCTTTGAAGGGTTACCGTGAGGATTACACAAAGGAATAGATGCAAAATTTGTAGAAGTAACGTCAGCTACACGGCCAGGTCGTGATAAAGTGGATACGACCGCGGGGAGGATTGAAATGAGCTGCCACGTGGCACACATAAAGCACCTGAGCATAACAGTGCTGGGGACAGGGTAGGCACTTAAACCATGGCCGTGTCACTAAACGGCCGTGGAAACGGAGGCTCAGAGGTCTGTAGCGAAGGGGGCGAAGCTGTGGCTGTTAGAACAAATTGGAGCGTCCACCCCGAGCCTCCCTCTCCTTGGTCGGCTGAGGCTCCGGCCTGAACAAAGGCGGCTTGGGGGACTCCAGCCCTGCAGACAAGGGGCGCGTAGGAACAAAGCCGCGTCTCCAAGTCCTGGCCATTGACCCTTCCCGCAGCTATCCATCATCCCGAACGGGGATGTTATGCACCCTCTACGCCAATCACCTCTTCAATTACCTCTCGGGAGGAGGGAGAGGCCCAGTGGCATCTGATGTCACGTTTGATTTAGGGTAAGTCACACTTAACAGGGCATCTGAGGTTAAGGAGCAGGGAATTCTGGGCCTGTTTGTAAATCAACAGGCTTGAGGTTTTCATTATTCACCTTCCAGGGCAGGGAGCGATGTGACTCACTGGATCATAAAAGAGATCAAATAGCTTTGTTGCTAATAATTCTTTCTCTGACCCATTCTCTGGCACATTTGGTTTGTAAACAGAGTTTTAATGGCATCCCTTGGACATAATAACATCATTTCTTTATAGCACCTTGGCCGCCGAGCCGCTCTTGGCTGTAACCGGGTTTAGGCTGAAATCTACCTCATTTGTGGGAGCTCGTGTTGTTTGTTGTTTTAAGAACCACTTAAGGCCGGGAATACGGCCCTTTCTGAACGCAGCTGAGTCTGGCCACGAAGCTGTGCCCTTCACCCCCAAACCACCCCGAGGTCCCCGAACTGTAAGATTCACGATTCCTGCCCCTTCCAATGCTGGAAATTCCAGGGACACTTCCTCCTAGCAGGGTCCTCGGCCACCTCGAGGTTGGTCCCTGAAGGTGCCAGGGCTGTGGAAGGGGCTCGGAGCCGCAGACCGCTTTGACGGGTAAGATGGGATCGCTCGCTAACCGACCTGCCTGCGGAGATGCTGGGGTTTGGCAGCAGTCAGGGGCACCGTGGTCAGGGGACGCGGGGCCAGCATGGCACGGAGTGGGAATGAGAAAAATAAAGAGTCAAGAGGTCACTGGGGATGCAAACTATCCCTCCGGAACGGTTTCCCTAAACTTTGGTCACTTCTGTCCCACTCCACAATTTCAGCCAGATCTGAGCACTCCTCCTATTATTTACTTTGGGTTGTTTGTTTGTTTGTTTGTCTAAATTACCTCACTTTATACACATTTAAATACTGGCAGAAATAGGAGGCAGCCATGAAAAGAAATACGGGTCTGTGGTGCCTAATCCCAAACCCCAAGGTTAGATATGCTTCAGAAATCAGAAATTCAGACTTTCGATAGGGAACACGGCGCATACACCCCAATAACTACTCCTAGGATAAACACATTCACGGCACCACCGATCAACATCCACATCAAGTCCGATTTCAAAACGGCTATCAGGAATTTCACGCCTGCTTGGTTAAGTATGGTTACCACACAATTTATAGGGAGAAAAATCCATTTTCTGAGAATTTTGAGCTTTGGGATCTCACATAAGGGGTTATGAAGCCATAGAGTGGGGCCAAAGCGGTATGAGTAGATTCCAGCTGGATAGCTAAAGAAAGGAGCTGGAGGTGAGACGTCTCGACGTGTTCGCACTAACCTGAGCCTCTCTCCTAGGTGCAAGGGGAAGCATCGGAAGAGAAACAGAAAGACCAGAACTTGCTTGGGATGGATTTCAATGCTGCTCGACACCAGGTGGGGGACCCTCTCAGTCACGTCCAGGGATCCCAGGGGGGCGAATCAGACGCCACACAGAGTAATGCCTGACTCTAAGGAACATTCAGGGGCACGAGCTGAACATGATGGTGTAAATGTTCGAACTAAAAGGAACGGAAGGAACAATCTATTCCAGGGGTCGGCAAGCTTTTTCTGTAAAGGACCGAAGAGTAAACGTTTTAGGCTTTTCGGACCTTATGGCCTCTGCTGCGGTTCTCAGCCTGGCCCTCGCAATGCGCAAGCAGCCACAGACCACATGCAAACCAATGGGCAGGACTGAGTGTCCATAAAGCTTTATTCACACCAACAAGCTGTGGGCCAGAGCTGCAGGACCCCTAACCTGATCCAGGCCTTACCTTCTTACAGGGAGGAAAGCAACCCAGAGAAGGGTGTGAGTCGCTCACAGTGGACTAGTGACAGAGCCAGAACCAGAAGCCAAGTCTCCTCTCTATCTCGAGAGGCTCATAGTCCGAAAAAATAAAAGAGGAGAGAAAACCCCAGCTTCTTTCTGTCTCCAACCTGGGAATAATTTTAAAGGAGAGACTCTGAGAAGCCACTCTCCACATTCAAACAAGTCACGCAGAGGCGGGTGTGTGAATGGACATTTGGAAGAATGGACCGACGGTAAAGATAATGCGCTTGAAAGGACAACTGAGCACAGCCTGAGCACAGCCGAGAAAAGTCTGTCTCTAGATCTGGCTAGAATCTTCCTGCTCCAAACAAAGGGAGTTTCAGACTGTCTCACAGCTATAAAGTAAATTGATCCATTTTGGGAGGGATGCGGACCAGAAGGGATTTAGTCTGACAGACCCCAACCAGGAGGACACCATGTCCCCACTCCCCTCAACTCAACGGCCATCGAGTGAGCTCCAGCCGTGTCCTAGCCACTGTGCCGACCCTGCTGAAGGTGTAGACATGCGTGAAATGTGGCCTCTGCCCCTGAGAAATCCAGAGTCAGGGAATCAGGTGTCACAGTGATAGCGAACAACTCGCTATGAAACTTTCTCAAGAGGGAGGACACCCTCTGAGCTGCCATATTCGTGGGGAGGAGAATAGGGATGGACAGAGGAGAGTGGGGGCAGTCCCAGGTCACTCTCCAATCAGAACGACACGGGCCAACAGCCTTTGGTAGCGTCAGCGGATTTCCCCAGAGCCTTACCGTGTCGACGAGGAGGGATGCATTATTTGAGCCTCTTCTCCCAATGTCCTTCCACCCCAGACAGATGCTACCAGGTAGTGACGGTCTATGAGAAAGATGAGTGAGGGGTAAAGAGAACAATAAGGAGAGGCAGGAAATAAGTTTGAAGGGGAGAGAAGGAAGAGACGAATAAGAGGGGACAGGAGAGTAGGGAGAGGGAGAGGTACTCGGTGAGGACGTGACAGGGGCACCAGAGGCATCTGCCCCCTTGGGAAAGCACTGGGGGGGCTTTGAGTGGGACACTGTGTGGTCCTACCTGTATTGTAAGAAGATCCCTATCACCCACGGAGAAGAAGGCAGAAGGTGGGAAGGCAAGAGCATCGAGGAGGCTGTCTAGAGAGAGAAACAATGGGTTAGCCTCGGGTGCGGCAGGTAGAGGTGGAAGAAAGGGGACAGGACCCAGAACGCATGACAAAGTCTGTCCTTGGAGAGTGGTGGGCTATAGGGGTCCAAAATAAGATCAGGCCTGTGCTTGTTTCTGGATCCGGGACCTCGGTGTTCACTGGGATGGGACGCACAGGAAACAGAACAGCCGTGGACGTAGACGACGACGAGAGGGGAAGGGGAAAGAAACCAAACCGCCGAGCACTTCAGGGCCATCTCATTCAATCCTCCTAAGGATCCGGTGTGGTCGTCGGCATTATACCCCCGTTTCACAGATGTAAATAAAGGGGACATCAGGGAGGACATGCAGTTTGTCCAAGGGCACATGGTTGTGGATCCAAACCATCTTCCTAGCTCCAGAGCCTGCGACCCTTTTCCTCTATCAGAAACGCACGAAGTGAAAGATATATGGACCCCATGCCTTCAGGCCGGGGTGCCACATGTGGAGAAGAGGGAGGCTGTGATCTGGTCGTGGATATAAATGAATCCCAGGTCTGTTTGGACACCAGATGGTAGACACCTGGTCTCTAGTTCTAAGCCCAGGTCTTGCCCACAGGTGGGACTTCCAAAAATAGGAGCAGAAGGGACCCCCTCTTTCATCATGCCAGGAAGAGGGAAAAAGAGAGTCTGTCTTCAGGCTGCCGAGGGCTGCAGGGGCTGCCTGGTGTCTGGGAAAATCAGTCCTTCTGGAAGGAAATGAGGCAGGGCAGCCAAGTTCCTAGGATTATATCTCTCTCACCTGGAAATCTTCTGCCAAAAGACCTCAGGGAAGAGTCAGGCCAATGAAAGACAGGCTCCCGCTCCAAGCAAAACTCGCTTCTGGGGCACAATGAGTCTCCCAGGAGGCCAAGAGGAGCCACCCTCGAAGGGAGCAGAAGCAGTGAAAGGAAACCCAAGGTAACCGGGATAATAACAGTCCGCCTCCCCGGCACCTTTCATCTGGAGATCTCAAAGCCATTTACCACCACCCAATTAATTTTCTTAACACCCACTACACCACTGGCCCCCAAAGAGAGTGTCGTCATCGTTCTTTTACGAGCAAAGGAACTAGGAGGTGAGTGGGCTGGCTCAGAGCCCCGGAACAGTCGCGAGGCAGAAGCCCAATGAGAGATGAGCGCCTTCCTCTGAGCCCACGGAACCGGTCGTTCATTTATTCATCGTTCATTCGTTCGTCCATCCGCCCATCATTCCTTCCTCCTATCCAGTGGTCCCCCAGCACCCTCCCATCCATTTGCTCATCCATCCATCCATCCATCCCCATTCATCCATCCCTTCATTCATTCATTCATTAAGTATCGACTGACTGTGTGCCAGGCACTGCGCAAAGTGTTAAAGGGTAAAGCCATGACCGAGACAGACAGAGTCCCTGCTACCACCTAGTGACTCTCCAAACAACACTTTTTCCCATTATTATAGGATTTTGCAGTTTACAAATATATTATCGGTTACAGATTCCACGAAATAGAGGTTTTTATTCCTATTCGTAGCTGAAAAAACTAAGATTTAGGCAGGCCAGGCCACCGCGCAGAGCTGAGACCTGGCCCCCGTGTGCCTGCAGCCCTTCTGCAGGCCGCAGCATCCCGAGTAAGCTGGTCTGCCCAGTGCCCGCGGGGACTTGATCCGGTACAGGGCTTTGCGAGTCCACACCCCGCAGAAGGGCATCGCACCGAAAACCTCTGCGTGGACTAGTGAAATCACGAAACGGGTGGAGATGCTGGGGTGGCTTTTCCTGGGAGCCTGAGACGAAACTACACACCAGACGGGCAGCGCCTGATGAAAACGCTCAGGGCGTTCCCTGGGGTGTGCGAGGTGAACCATCAGGGGAGGCTGCGGGAGAGATGGAGTCTCCGGGCAAGGGGGCAACTCGTTCTGTTTTCCACTTTGTTTCTGCGCTGCAGTGTCGTCGGCGATGGGGGTCCCTGCTTCGGCAGGTGCCTCCCGCCTCTCGTGAGTGGATCTATTTCCCTCTGCTGCAGTTAGAGACAGTAAGTGACACAGGAGGGCTTCCTGGTCACTCCAACATCATTCGTGTGCCCTTTGAAAGCCAGAAGGGTACCCACTGAGGAATCCATAGCTCCCCAGCAAACCGCACGTTCAGAGACAGTCACGTGCCACTTCTCTGCTAGACGGTGACCTCCCTGGGGACGGAGCCAGGTGTGTCTTGTTTAGCAAAACTCGACACAGTGCCTGTCGCCCAACAGGTGCCCCACAACGTCCGCTGAAGGAAGGAATGCATCTCTGAAAATGGAGCCATCCCAGCCAAGTCCAGACTCTCTAGCAGGAGAGGAATGGCTCTGTACGTCCACGGCACCGTGAGAACCAGTGCGCTGCGATAACCAACCAGTTCGTTCTCTTTCCCTGAGAGGTGTCGTCGGGAAGGGGCTGGGCACACGAAGGTAAAAGCAAGGCTGTGCAGGCGGGTGATGTTCGATGGCTCCGCTGTGGGGGGAAACAGTCTACTGGAACCAGAATGTCTCAGCCGGCTGGCTCGTCACTCTTCTGGACATTCTGGAGACACCATTCATCCATCCATTCATTCGTTCACCCACCCACCCACCCACCCATCAATCTTCCTCTGATATCGCTTTGTCTAATTCCGTGGGAACAATCTACCTCCTTCCGAGTTTTATTATTTAACCAAGCGTCGTCTCCTGCTTTCATGTAGGTGTGCAGTGAGCACAGAGGCGGGGGCGAGAGAGAAACATCCCGCATATGTCCTCAGGGAGCTTAAAACACACGTCGATGGAATGATTACATTTTCTCTTTTTTTTTTATCAGTTTGTGACAGGGCATGATCTAAAAGTAAATGTTTTAAAAAGAGTCAGCTCCTAACAAATTATTGTCACTACCTACGTCATGGGACTTTTCGTTACCATCCACAGTGACGAATTTGTACCCTTGATGAGCTGCGATGAGAACGGCCACTCGTCCCTCGTGTGCCTTTTCCCCCCAAAACCCATCATCTTAGTCTAGTCGTGAGAAAAACACCCAACAAACCCCAACTGAGGGATATTCTGCAAAACACCTGAGCTGTACTCCTTAAAAGGTGGAAGGTCATCTATCAAGGTCATCATAAACAAGGCAAGTCTGGGAAACTGTCACAGCCGAGAGGAGCCTCAGGTGACATGACAGCTACTTGTAATGTGTTGTCCTGGATGGGATCCTAAAACAGAAAAGGAATATTAGGTAAAAACCTAGCGAATCTGAACAAAGTATGAACCGTATAACAATAGTGATATTAATGACACATCCACATTCACTCCCTCACTCATTGTAGCAGAGCCGTCACTCGAACATAAGATGTTAATAATAAAGGAAACGGGGCGTGAGATATATGGGAACTGTCTGCACTATTGGCACAACCTTTCTGTTCATCTAGAAGAATTTCAGGAGAGAAAGCTCACTGACGTGATAACCAGCTGTACGACTGAACACTGTGATGACGAGAGAAGCGTGAGCATGAGAGAGGCGCTGTTTTCAGCTGCTTTTGTCACCACCCCACACAGGTCGCACCTTGCTGCGCCTGGGTGGGCATTGCTGTGTGAAATGTATCCATCACCAGCTGTCCCATGTGCAGGCAGCGACTGGGTTTTCCTGTTTCACACGGGCTTGATTTCTAGGCTCTTGGGAGGCCAAAGGTGCCGACTGTCACCATCCTGCCCGTAGAGACGCAAGGCCACTGCCAACAACCAATGCCAACCGGAGTCCCCAGCCTGAGGTACAGAGAAAGGAAAAACTAAACCGGAGGAACCTGAACGTGTGTCCCCAAAGGCAAAGGCGAGGCCCACGTATACAAAGTGCCTGCCCCGTCTCTGATTGATCCCTTTTTTATACAAATGAGGAATCCAAATTTGCAGCTTCTTTGGTCCAAACAGCACCATCTCGATTGGCCAGCTTTGGGCATTCGGGTTGGCTGGTGTGGATCTGCTCTGATCGGTCAGTGTAGACGCAAGTGAGGCTAGAGCTACTCGGTTCTGGCTGGACAGGGCAGGTCTCAGTCCATCGGTCAACATTCATACCAGGAACTCTTGTCTAAGGGTGGTCCAGAAGGCGGGAGCAGTGTGGTGGAGCCCGTGGCCTTCTTCCCACCCCCCGAAACACAGTGTGCTAGGGAGGCCTCCTTAGAGAGTATCGCTAGGCTCTGGCTATGATTTCAGGCCCAATTAACCACAAGGAGTCCTTCTTGGCCCATATTTCCTTTTCCAGGTCCACAAGTTATCTTGGGGTGAAGCCGTTCTGTGAACCCTCACCTTTCCTGTTATTCCCTTCTGCATTTATCCTTAAGCCTCAGCCAAGGGCCATGCTTTGGTGGAGCCATCGTCCTCAACATGGAAGGGCAGACCACCAATGAGGAATGAGGTGACAGACACAGGCAGAGCCACCGCGACCCAGGTCCTCCGCCATCACAAGTCAGGCCTGATGTCAGGGGATCGCCTGACCCGGGAACTATTCCCTGAGTCAGCGGTCCCTGTAGAGGCTGCCAAGTGGGAAATACGAGGAATTCTAAATTGGGCCTTACAAATGCCTCTGCGTTAATAGCCCTTGGCACGTCCCTTGCAGCTTTCATCCAGGGAATCTCAAAGAACTTGCCCAAACGTTAATGAATCTGGCCCACGACACTCCTGCTATTATGAAGCCCATTTAACAGATAAAAAAACAAGCACGAAGCGATGACAGCCTGAGCCATGAGTTGATGGCTCCATCTCCAACCCAGTGGAAAAGTACCGAAGTCCAGGAGGCGGGGGCAGCGGGACGCTCTGTAAACAAGTCTTGCTTCTAGCTTCTCGGCAATCTGCAGGGTCTAACACAGGCCATGGGAGAACATGGAGACGTTGAATTCAGGCAGGTCAGGTTTCATGTTTGTGGTTTCGCTGTTCACGGGCTGTGCAACCGTGGAAAGGATGCAGAACCACTGCCTGCCTCGGTTTCCCTGAATGTGAAACGGAGACTAGAAACTATCTTGTAGCACTTTGGGGGGCGGGTGTAAAGAATAGCATAGGTACAGCAGACTGGGGACAAGAGGAAACTGAGGTTTCTGCTGGAATTCAACATCTGGGAGCCTCGCTTGAGTCTAAAGGGTGCGTCTGGGGGGCAGAGAGATGCATTATTTTGGGTAAAAAGTCTGCAGTCTGGTAAGTAAGAGGAACGTAGTTTGGGGACTGGTTAGAGGGAGATCGGGTAAGCTCTGATGAACCCCCCAACGACTGGAAAAGAGGCTCTGGGAATGATGGTGCCCCATGGAGACTCTCAAGGTCAGCTGCTGGGAGAAGCTTCCTGGGGAAGAAGGGGGTCTTCATTCTGTACAGGGTCACACACACACATGCACACAGGGTCTCACACACACATGCACGCACGCACACACCCCTCTAGTGCCAGGACTTGTGGGTGCTCCGGCAAGTTCTAAGCAGCCAAAAATAGGAGCAAATCGGAAGCCTTCCTCCAGAAGGGACCAACGCTCTGCCCCAAGGCCGGTCCCACGTATTTTCCATCCAGCTGTCAGTGAGGTGTGTGGTGGGCTGGGACACCCCCTTCTTGGTGGCTTTAGCAGTTAACTTTCCCTGCAGGTACAGGCCCTGAGGAGCAGGTCCCTGCTTCTCGCCCATCTCGCTGCGCAGCTGAGTGGGCTTCCTCTGGGCAGGCACGACCAGAGCTGCCTCGCACCTGCCTCACCCCCTGTCCTGATGAACCATGTACATGAGTAGTTCCTGGGCTCTGCGGAGCGTGGAAGGAGAAGGGAGAGAAGGAGAAAGAGCAGGGCTGGAAGAGGCAGACAGGAAATCACTGCCAATTTCAAAAGTGACCCGTGCCCATTCTACCAGCAGCTCCTCTCACGGAGTAGCGTTCCCTGACTGCTTTATCACATGACTCTGAAGTTCTAAAGGATTCTCTGCTTTCGTGGCCCAGTCCGGTAAATCTCCCCAACCAGATACGGCCCGGAGAGACCAGAGGGTGAAAGCAGAAAAGCAAAATCAAGGCTGCAGGGACTAGCCCAGGAGGAGAGGCCCAACTGCAAGTCCTGTTGGGACTGCGAATGAGGGAGCAAGGGTATGAGAAACAGAAAACCGGGAAGAAGAAGACTGTCTTTGTTCATGACACAGGTGTTAGGAGAATAAAATAAGACAGCGCATGCGGAGCCCTTAGCATGGGGCCTGCCCCCTCCTAGTAGGAGCTACACAGATGCTAATAATACCCCTTAGATCTGGAGGGGCGGCTTCGGGTCCCGTTGCCGTTCCGGCCTGAGTGCACGTCTCAGGCACATTCAAACGGGTCGGAGGCTGAATAGGCAGAGCACAGAGGATGTCTAAGTCGGCGGAACTCCTCTGTATAATACTACAACGGTGGGTACCAGTCATCACACATTAGTCAAAACCCGTAGAATGTGTGACCTCAAGAGTGATCCGTAACGCAAACTGCGGACTTTGGGTGATGATGCTGTGTCAGCACAGGTTCATCAATCCCACTCTGGGGGGGGATGTTGACAGTGGAGGGGCAGGTGCGGGGGGAGCGAGGAATACACGGGAAATCTCTATGGTTTTGCTCTGGACCTGAAACTTCTCTTAGAAATAAAGTTTATTCATTTCTAAGGGGTGGGGCGTTGAAATAGAACAAGTGGGATCTCAGCGCGTTATACTTTCATTCATTCATTAAACATATTTATTAATTAAAAACCTACCCGTGCCAGGCACGGACATACATAAGTAAATAGGTGTGTGGGGGCGGGGGGCAAAGGACAGACAGACACTCACACGTGACAAATAAATAAGAAGGGCGAGTGCTGTGGAGAAAATAAGAGGGCAATGGAGCAGAGAATGAGGATAAGGTAAGGTGTCAGGGTGGCCAAGGAGGGCCTCTGAAGAAGTGACCTTTGGAGCAGCGACCTAAAGTGATGAGAAGGAGCCACCACACGAGAGCTGGAAAGAGGGTGTCAGGCTTGGCTCGTCCAAAGGACACGTGAGGGGAGTGGAGGGGCGTCCTGAATCTTTCCTGAGTCAGGTGCTTCGTAGCAGGTCCCTTGTTCCCATGGCGACCTCGGGAGCAGCCGGGCACTCTGCTGGGTCTTAGGGAGTGAGAACTGGACCTGGGAGGGTGGGTGGTGTAAGAACCTGAGGGCCAGCGAGTAGCCACGTCCAGTCTTGAACACATAGCTTTCCACGTGGCCAAAGGGTCTCCATGATGCCACTTGTTCACGGAAAAGCAACGTGCCACTTGCTCCGTTTTAGAAGCTTTAACAACAAAAGTCAAGCTGGGACCCCTGAGCTGGGCACCTTTGGAGCCAGGACACTCCGTGGCCCACTTAGCACAGCATTCGCACTCTCCAAGCGAGAAAACGATGCTGGGATTTTGTGCTTGTTTGGTTTTTTCCCTGGTTAAGAATGAAAACTCATTTAAAAGCAAATTCCACGTTCAGTGCGCTAATTACATACGTCTCTGTGTGGACCAAGACTCGTTAGCAACGTGTAGAAATAAAACGTGGTTTTGACTTTGGGTTCTGAGTGACTATTTTTTCCTTTTTCCATTTTTTTTTTAATATTGTCACACCATCTTTCTAATTTAGAGGGGAAAAAAAAAAAGTTTAAACATACCCTGGCAAATCAGAATCTATCCTGGAGATGAAATTGCAGCAAGGGGGCCATTTCACAGCTTGTCTTAATTTTGTTTCATTCTTCTATACCCAGAGGAGGTTGTTCATCATTACCTGGCTACAGAATTGAATAGGTGTGAAATCCAAGCTGATAGCAATACATCACTCCCTATTGAACTTCAAAGCTGAGGCCAAACTGCCTATAAAAATAGTTTTCATGCCGGGCCTTAATCTCTTTCATACATTTTGCCTCTTTTTAAAAAAAAAAATAAGAAAGTTTTACCATTCCTTGGGTGAGTACAAGGTGGGAGTCGTGCACAGCCCGGCCTCCCCCACAAAGCCAGGGTTCCCAACGTGTTAGTCTTAGTTCACCGGGAGGCCAGGCCTGAACCGTACCTGATCATTTTATCACAGCTCCGACTAACAAGGTTCTAATGAAGAAAAACACACACTCACAAAAGCCACCACCGTAAATGCACGAACAAGTATTCGTCAACTACACGCGAAGGACAAGTCACTGAACCATATTCCAATGCATTGCTTCAACTTCCACTTTCCTAAACCCTTTAGGTTGTGCAACAAAGAATCCAGAAAGAGCCATGTGTGGTGTGGTTACGGCCCTGATTGCAAAACTCCCTTCATGTAAATAATGATTTTTTCTGAGGCCCGAAGGGGTCCACTTACTACCAATTCCTTGACGTTACTGATTTTTTTTTTTTTTTAATTTTTAACGGGAGTAAAGCACAGAATACAAGTTTCTGAAACTGGAAGGACGTTTTAACAGAAAGAGGAAGTCCAGTTTCCCCGTGCAAACGTAGAAACCCGCGGTAAAGAATAATAACAACAATAACATCCGTGTAGTGTGTACCAGGTGCCAGCCAGTACTCGGAGCATTTCTGTATTAACTGGTTGACTTCTTACGACAATCTTTTGAGGAGCATAAGCTACCATCCTTTTGCAGTTGAGGAGAATGAGGCACAGAGAGGCCAAACGACTTGCCCAAGGCCACGCAGCTAGTCAATAGGGGAGGTAGGATTCAAACTCCTGCTCCCTGGCTCTTACGTCATGATTCTTTTTCTTTTCCAACCACCATTACTATCTCTGATTTGGCCTCTACTGATACCCTGACTACCACTGATGCCCAAGAAGGAACATGCCTGTCCAAAAGGATTCCTTGCGGCTAACCGGGCCGGAATTTATAATAAGAGTGCAGCAGCAAGTGTTCACAGAGGGCGTCTCACATGTGCTGCATTTCAGGGGAAAAGCCGCTGAAGGGCTGCGACACCTCCGGGACTGTGTTCCTATAATTCCAGCTCCGCTTTATAAAGAAGTTCCTGGAAGCTTCCTTTAACCAATGCGCTGAGACCTGCCCCTTTCAACAAGATCTGCGCAGCTATATCCCCATTTGCATCTTCACTGGCCTAAGAAACTCCACAATGACCAATGAGAACGTGTGATTCCAACCAATCAGGACAGTGCTCACTGGACCAACCCGACTGTGCAAATTAAGGCTCCTCCTGGCATAAAAATGGGCCCCTCAGGGACCAGGGTGGGGACTTTCTCCATATAAGAGAGCCTCCCCTCCATGGGTGGGGCCACTTTCAGGAACCTGCCCCCCTTTACCCTGAATAAAGTCTCTCCTTTTACTGCACCCCAGACGGGGAACTGCTGTTGGCACTGGATTGGCCGTAGCGACCTTCAGTGGACAACATTGTATTTCTGTCGCTTGCCTTATAGCATATGAGTTGTTTGTGCATGTCTGTCCTACCTACCTACCTCACTGGGTGTGATGGAGATGAATTGAGTAGCAACCATGTCTCCATTTCACCGATGAGAAGAAGGCCGCCAGAAGAGGTCAAATAAAGGTGTATACATAGTTGTGTTCGTGACTTAGAAGCTTGTATTCCCCACCCCTGATCCATCTCAACGTCACAACATTGGGGCATGAGATCAATCTTGTAACTAAGTTATATATATATATATATATTTTAAATCTGTTTTCCTGGTTGGATGTATGAAAAAGAGGTGGAAAGGCACTAAATAAATTACACTGACTTCACTACGCAAAGGAAGGAGCAGAAGAAAGATGCTTTCCCCCAGAGGCACCCGTTTCCAGACGGATCCAACATGGTGTCTGTTTTTAACAAGTGAAGGGGCAGCCAGCTTACTCTTTACCTGGTCAGTTACAAAGGGTCAGCAAGAAAGGGCTGAGAAGGAGGGTTTGGAGACAGCCTTTATGGAGTGAGTAATTACTGTGCGGAGTGGGCAGCTCCCCCAGGAAGCAGGGAAAGTTGTAACCCTGAGCATATTTGAGGAAAAGGGAGACAGGCACTTATAGGAAATAAATGATGTGTTCTGGGGGCACGAGACAGGCTCATATGAATTGCAAAGACTCTGCTTTCTGCAGATGCAGCTTTTAGACAGGGGGTCGGGGCTGGAACCGCACTGGCTGGATGAGAGACAGGTTGGTATGGATGTCGCCTCATTTTTGAGTCAGTGTCCACCCCCTCGAAAGCTCTGTCATCGGCAGATTTGAGCCCTAGGCCCTTAGTGTGGCATAAAACTCCCTCTTCTGTGCGTTCTGCCAGTGTTTCCAGGATCCTAGTTCAGTCATTTCCACAGTCCTGTGGATCCCCTCACGCACCACTTCTCTTTAGTTTCTTTCCCGCCTCGCCTCACCTCCACCTGGAATGACCCCTCTCCCTTGTGTGACTGGCAAAGTCTCATTACTCAAGGGGTCTCTGATTTGTGTCTCCACCTCTTTAAAAATCCTTCCACTACCTCCCTGGGCAAAGGGTACTTTCTTTTCTAACCCCGCCCACCCCAGTATCTTATAATAGCTCTAGAGAATTTGTGTCATCATATTGCATTTGGTCCTTCCTCTGCCTCCTCCAGTTAGACTGAAACTCAGAGGGCAGCAATCAAGTACAACGGGGTTAAGAATGCCAGCTCTGGGACGAGGTTCCATAGTGTAGCGGTTAGCACATCTACTCCCCTGGGTTTGCACCCCAGGGGAGCCACAGTCCATGGTCTACGGCCAGGCCACCCTGAACAAGCCCGATGTCTGATCTCAGAAGCTAAGCAGGGTTGGGCCTGGTTAGTGCTTGGAAGGGAGACCACCTAGAAAGAACCAGGTGCTTTGGGCATAAATTTAAAAACAAAAAGAGAGAGAGAGAGAGAGAGAATGCCAACTCTGTGGTTGGACCACCCAGGTGGCCTCAAGCAAGTTCCTTAATTTCTCTAAACCATGATTTCTTCATCTTCAAATGGGGATAATAATGACGCTCACCTTACATAATCATTGCTAAAATCAAATGGGATCATGTAATTGAGCCAAGCATTTAGCATAAAGCCTCGCTGTTACTATTATTAGTTTATCTCTACCTTCCACGTCTAGCGCTGTGATAGGCCGTGGAAAATACCTCATGCTTAATAAATATTAAATAATAGTTAATACTTAAATAAATATTCACATACTAATAAGTATTCAATAACATTTTAATACCTAACACTACCAAAGGGCAATAATTTGGGGCATTTCTTTTAGCAGAAAATCTTTTGGTTCACATTAAAATTTATGGAAAAACAGTATAGAGAGCTGTTGTAAGAGCATCGACTGTGGAGCCCCATGACCTGGGTTTGATTCTCGGTCCTGCCATTTCCTAGCTAAACCGTGTCTAGCCTCCTCTTTCCTCGTCGCTCCTAACGTGCTATGATTAAATAATCATCTGTGAAATTATTTAACATATAACGCACTAGACGCTCCCCATCGTGTCTCCAGCATCTAGCCCCACTGGACACAGAGCATGCCCTCGATACATATTGGTTGCATTAATTAAATGATCACTTGATGGAGCTTCCAGCTGTGGGTTTCTAGGCTCCCACCCCAACCATCTGACCAGAATTAAGAACATGAACTTGATCCCAGGCGGAGGTTTCCAGACAGTAAAACACGTAGGCATAAAATCCGCAGAGCCACAGCTCTGCTCCCTGGTGTGGCTCCGGGGTCCCATAGCTCCCACGTGTTTTGCACATGGAACCCCATTGACGTCACTGGGAATTTCACGGATGGAACAAATGAAGAGAAAGCAGTAGACGTTTGCAGCATGAAAGGTGTCAGAAAGCGGTGCTTTGTGACTGTGGGACCAGAGCGTGCGCTCTGAAACGCGAAGGGCCAGGAGCGTGCCAACCAGTAGTGGTCTTTGGTTGCCCTTGGGTTGAGAATGTGCTGGGCCCGCTTGGCCCCCCAACATCAGGAGCTTGGGTTGGTCCCTTAGGAGCAGCCGGGCCTCGCTTTCCATCCTGCCTCCCCTCCTGGGCTCCGGCCCCGGCCCCCCACTTCCCTCCCACCAGTCCCCAGACAAAAACAAAAGACCCATTACGAAGTTATTAGCCTCGTCTCGCATATCCTGCGGAGTGAGACAACTGCCAACCCCACTTCGACTTAAAATGTCTAACAGATTTGCCCACATCTAATTTCTGTCACTGTGTTTACAGTACGAGGAACCCAGAGAAGAAAGCCGGGGAGGAAAAGTAGTAGGGTTGGAGTTGCGGAGGGACAGCGGGAGGGGGCAAAAAATAAATGCCAAACTCCTTCAAAGGGCGACATTCCTCCCCGCGGTTAGCAGGCACTTCCTCTTTCCCCAGCCATCCTGTAATCACGCTCCAGCGTTCACCAGAGGACTGTTTACATCCAACACCATTACCGGCAGAGGAGACAGGCGAAATTAAGGCCTCTGGTCTCTGTTCTCTGAGGCCCCATTACCTTTTCCCTCCCCTTTACCCCCTTTCATCAAACGCCTCCAATATATGAAGGGGTAAAAGCCTTTAATGGGATTTTGAAGATCTTAAAAGCCAGGCGGTTTGTTTAAAAAGGAAAAAGACCAAGAGTGAGGCCCAGCCTGGGCTCCCTGGGTCCATTTCTTGAAGAAAAAAAAAAAAAAGGGAGCAAACTTTGTTCCATTTTTTTCTCATCTGCCAAATCGAGTCTTGGGTTGGAGGTTTGTCTTGGATGGACAAGGAGACCACACAGGGCTGCCAGAGGACAGCCCCTTCTCCAGCGACGCTGACACTTCCCACCCATGGCCCTCCCCAGGCCGGCCACCTACCCTCCAGCGCTCTCTTGGCGCGGTCCCCAAGGCCCGAACTGGCACCAACACCCCCACCGTGGTGAGCCAAGCCTAATGGTGGCCGAAGGAACAAGAAGAAGGGGAGACAGCCGTCAAGGTCAAAGGAAATATTGCATGTTGGCAGTTTAAGAGAGTGGGTTTGGGTTTCTTCGTTCCCCGAGGCTGGGAAAACCCCAGTCATCCTTCGCCACAAAATTTGGTTGAGAGAAAGAGACCAGGTTTTCCAAAGCAATACTTTTATGTGTGATTCTCTTTCCATTCCATTGGGCCAGTTTGGCATTGCTGAACTGGCACGGAAAAGCCTGGCGCTTCGCTGGGCCCTAGTTGCCGTGGGGAGCCGTGTGGGGTTCAGGAGTGATTTATCCCTGACACGGCATCTGAACGAGACCCCGTGTTGAGGTGAGCCGTGTTGAAGACACTGTCGGATTTGTGCAATCTTCGTGTGTAAACTTGTGTTGCCAAAGCATTATTTTGATCCCCGGTGCCATGCTGAGCTAAGGTCTTATTGCAAAGGACACGTTGGGGAGCAATGCTCCGCTTGTTTAGGGGTGTCTGATGTTGCCCTGGAGTGTGGGGTTATGCTGCGAGACCATCCCGGGTTGGATCTGTTCACCACTGGAACCAGCTCTCAGGTGTCAAAACCCAGCCTCTCCTCCTGTTGCTGCCACGTGGCCCCTCGGCACGGAAGCCGAGGGCTTTCAGGAGATGTGAACCTCCTGAAATCCCAAGGGAGACCTCCAGGTCATCGAAGCACAATTACCCAAACGGACAATTGGCCAAACACCAAGTCCAAGTGCCCGGGACTCTTCTGCCTCGTGCACTTCAAAGCCATTTCCCAAACTCGCTAGGACTTGGGGTGGAGGTGAGAGCTGGAGGGGACAGAAGGTGGCCTCTCCCTTCTTCCACGACAACACGGCTCTCTGCGCCACATCAGCAGGCACACTTTCCGCCCATGCCCAGAGCGACTGGCACAAAGCACCTCATTCTGGGGGAATCAAACATTCCTACGTGGCTTTTATAATGGAACCAAGTTGTCCCGCCTCCAGAGAGGATAACAACCATCACGACCATGGTGGCCACGATTATGGCAAGCTCACAATGGGCCTCACACCGGACTAAACCTTGCACGTGCCTCTTCCCATTATCCTCTCATGACACCTCTTTATTATTAGCTTTGTTCGACGGCCTGAGTCAACAATTTCTTCAATGAACATTTCCAGAACTATGGTCCAGGCACTGGGGAGGCAGCAGTGAACAAAACAGAGGAAAGTCTCTGCCAGCCTGCAGATTCCAATCTAGGGGATGGAGAAACTGCATCTCAGAGGAGTTCAGCCTGTCGCACACGGCCACGCAGCTGTGCAGAGCAAAGCTCAGACTCAGCCCCAGAGTGGCCTGACTCCAAAGCCACAGGGGTACCAACTATGTGTATCCCACCCTTTATCAAAGTCACTAATTTGTTCTTTCAGCGTGCATTGACTTAATTCAGTTTTCTGGTTTTTGTTGTTTTTGTTTTTAATATCAGCTACTCTGTCAAGGAGGTCTGTGGCTTGGCCATCGCCCATTTGATATAAACACAAATGACACAGTATATAACCTCTGTTTGTGAATCCAGAAAGAGAGGGCTGATGGGCAGGTAGGACAGAGTAGAGGCTCCGGTCCTAGTTTGGTTACAGCCGGCATCTCTGAGCTCTGAAGGTCACTGCCAGCATGTGAGAAGGAACACGGGTGAAATCCTGGCTGGCACAATCCACTCCCAGGCCAGAGAGGGCTGTTGCAATGGGAAATGCAGCTCTTTATTTCTAAACTACAGGAGGAGGTCAGGGTTTCCCTTCTTTCTGGGACTGTAGGAGAGGAGAATGGGTTATAAAAAGAGTAAAGCATCCAAGCTTAAGAGCCCAGGGTCCAAGTCCCCGTTGTACGTTTTCTGGAGCCTGAGCTGTCACTGTGCCTCTCTGAGGCTCAGCGTCCTCATCAGTTAAATGGGAATGCTCTTAACACTTAAGTGACAGAGCTGTGATGAAGAATGTTGTGACCATATTGATGGAAAGGGCTTTGCACATTATTAAGAGAAACATGAATATTAGATAGATGATAGATAGATACATAGATAGAAAGAGACAGGCGGTTGGTTGGATGGATGGATGGATGGATGGATGGATGGATGGGTGGATGGATGGATGGATGGGTGGATAGGTAGGTAGATAAATAGTTTCATTGTGGTAACCATTGTATCTCCATTTTATAGTTAAATAAATAAACTGTTCAAGGCGGTAAACCAGCATTCCCATCATCACCAGACCAAACATAAATATAGAAACACTGAGATTTAGAATGGCCACTCTCCAAAACCCATGTTTCCCTCCCACTTTGTCACCTCATTTGCCCAAAGAACTCCCTAAGTGAAAACCTGCTCAACTGGATTTACATTTAAAGTCCTAACCAGTCTTAGGACCCATCTCCAAGTTCCTACCAGTTCCATCTTGAAGTTCCTGTCCCTTTATCTCGACATCTAACAAGTCCTATCAACCTAACCTCCCAAACATTCTTCAGATCCATTCGCTTCCCTCCATTCCCACTGCCGCCAGCTTTCACAGTCTCCAATCCCTCTCTTGGATTGGGTCACATGGCTTCCACTCTTGCTCCCCACTCCATCCCTTCTCCTAAGCAGAAAGAGCAAGCCTTTGGAATGTGCATATCCATGCATCCCGCCTCTCACCTCCCATCCAGGATCCTTCAGGGGCTCCCTATTGCTAGAAGGTAATGGGCCAACGAGGTGAAGATGTCAGCTCTACAGTGTGGGTTTCTCCCAACCTTATGACCTTGGCCTAATGGCTCAACTTCTCTGCATTTTGGTTTTGCAACCCATATCTGTATGGCTCAGGGTTGCTGCAAAGGTTAATGAGTTCATAATAAATAAAGACTACTTGGAAAAGTGTTTAATAAACAATAAAAACTCAATAAACATTACCTATTTTATCATCATCATCATTTTCACTTCTATTATTGTTATTGTTATTATTATTTGAATAAAGTCCGAAACACCTATTTTTTTGCCTACCTGTCCACCCTTACATCTTGTCACTCCCTTTACCTTCTATGCATCAGCCATTCTGGACTCCTTTGGTCTTTAGATTCAACATAGGAACAAAGATTTATGCATAAAGAAGGTCATCACGCTGATGTTTATAATAAGAAAGTTTTTTTTTAAGATAAATATCTATCAGTTATAAATGGTTCAGTAAAATCATGCCATAATCCACTATTTCAAAATCACTTTAAATTACGACTAGTGAATATTTAATGGCAAGAGGAAATGCTCATGATATGACAGTACATGAAAAACGACTCAAACTCTCTCTACAGCATTATCTCAACCTGAAGGAAATAAATCAAAACGTGTAACAGTGGCTATCGCTGTCCTTAGATTACAGGTGATAATTTTTCTTTATACTTTGCCTATTTTCCAATTTTATAGAGTCAGCATGTACGCCTTCCATAACAGACAGATGGGGGAGGGAGGGAGGAAGAAGGGAAGGGAGAAGGGAGAGATAGAAAGAGAAACTTGCCTTTTTTTCTTCTTTCAAATTTAAATGTTCTAGTGTTAAAAGTTAATTTCATCCAAATTCACTCTCCACCCCCAACCCACACACATATAATTGCCACCATACCCCCGACCCTCCTCTATTAGAACAACATTTTCACTTCTGGTGTTAAACAATTGAATGGAAAACTTAAAGAAAGACCAATTCCCCTTCACGAGCTACATTAATTTGCTCCTGTCCTAAGATAAAAGAAATCAGAAAATTAAAAAAAAAAAATTCACAATCGGCTCCATTTTAGAATCAAATCTAAGACAGATTCCATGGCAGGGGGCAAATGCATATTAAATTTAGAAAAAAAAAAAGTGGAAGCAACCCAGTAACTTTAACCCCAGCATTCGGGGAGTGTTGCCCCTGTTCTTGAAAATTGTTACCTGGTCAACGCACTGCACCTCTCAAGAGCATAGATGCCCGTTAATGTGTTGTTTGGTGATAGTGGTGGGGTGTGTGTGTGTGTGTGTGTGTGTGTCTTTCTCTCAGGTAGACCAGATGTCTGAGATGCAGGGACTTCATCTCTGTCCCTGAGATGCTGAGTTGACCAGCTGTCTGAGTGTGTGTGTGTGTGTGTGTGTGTGTGTGTGTGTGTGTGTGTGAGAGAGAGACAGACAGACAGAGACAGACAGAGAGAAGGAGAGAGAGAGAAAGAGAGAGGGAGGCAGAGAAAGAGAGAAAATAAAAGGGCAAAGCCTACTATGTTTTTCCTTTCAAAGCAACTTTGATACCTCCCTTGCGCCAATAAGTTATGACTTCCTCCCAACTTGCTTCCTTGGTGGGAACAGCAAGTTCCCAAGCCAACTGGAATGACGGGAGGGGGGATGGGTGTGAGAGTCATTTGATGGTTTGTCAAGATAGGCACTCCGGCACCTCATTCTTTTAAAAATGTTTTTAGAGTAAAAAAAGCTTTGCCGCTTAGACAAAAAGAGGAACCGATATTCTTACAGAGAGGCAAAAAAACCTCTTACCAAAGGACAGAGGATAACATTGCTAATATATCATTACGAGCCCTAATGAATGAAAATATTCACATTTTTCTGTGATTTTATGCTGGGTTATGAAGCGTTTCAAGAGGAAGAAATGAAAGAGACAAGTGCTGGGGCTGGCACTGCTACTCTGACATTACAAATAACTGCATTTACGATGGTATTATACAGTTCATATATTTCTCTATAACAGTGCCAATAAAAAGATGGCATTTTCCCAGAGTCTGCTCTCTGCCCGTGTTTTATGTCTTACTTTTCTCAAGGGTCTGTGTGCTCTTAGGCAAAAAAGCTAATTTTTCACAGCATTAGAGGGGAAGGAAAGTTGGCTTTCTGTCTCCCTAGCACCCGGTCGCTATTTTCCACTTAGTCCTCATAAAGGCAAAATCTTGTTCTTTTTCTTTAAAGGGAAATGCCACACACACGCACACGTTACTAACAGCTCACGTTTCTCGGAGGTCTCACTACCTACCCAGGCCCTGGGTTTTGTTTATGTGACTTCAATTTACCTTCATGACAAACAGGAGGCAGGCTCCCTGGTGGTGTCCATTTCGGGGATGGAAAGACTGGATGGCATGGAAAGGCCAGCTAAGACCTATCCAGAACACTCCTTGGAGTCTCCTCCCATGGGTCTCGCTGTGTGACCGTGAATCAGTAACTTACTCCACCTGAATATCAGTTTTCTTAATCTATGAAAGGGAAATCTCACGGATTAATATGGGTACAGAACGTGAGCTTAAGAAATGTGATTCATTCATTTTCAGTAATGTTCACTAAGCCCATGTTAGGTGGCTGGCGAGATGCTGGGTGCCGAGGGAACAGCAGTGACAACGACAGAGCCCCAACTATGTCCAGTGAGAGAGACAAACACACAAACAGACCAACCCAACCGACTCTGGTTGTCTCTTTGATGTTAGAGCCATATCGTCATCTTGAAGATTCTGACCAGCATCTAAAGCACTAACAAGCAAAATAATTTCAAAGCTGTCTAGAAATATCTCATCATAAATACTCTTTTCAAAAAAAAAAAAAGAAAAAAAAAAGAAAAAAAAAACCTGTAGAGATCCACAGGGCTTCTGATGGGCAATTTAAGGAATACATCATGGATACAGGAATCCAACATCCCTCTGGACTATCACAAACAGATTATCATGTCAACAAATTACTCCTCCTGTCGATCGATAGCTTTTTTAAAAATGTGCACCTGTGTAGTCTATGCACCAATCAGCAAAACTGAAATGTAGGGAGGCGCATCCGAGCCTTGAATGATGGCCAGGCAGCAAGAAAAAGAATATTTTTACGTACTCAGCAAGACCGTGCTCTTTAAGATCCTGCAGACTCGCTCCACCTTCAAGTCCCCGTGACTCTACTGCGCACTTAAAAAAGGGTTTCTTGACCCAGCAGCATTAACATTTGGGGCCAGATAATTCTTCATTGTAGGGCTGTCCTGTGTATCGTAGAATGTTTAGAAGCATCCGTGACCTGCATCCCCTAGACACCAGAAGCATACTCTCCCTTTGCTGACAGCCAATAAAGTCTCCAAGGCAGCGCCAAATGTCCCCTGGAGAGGGGAGAGGGATGTCAAAGTCACCCCCAGGTGAGACCCACTGACCTTTAGTGTTAGACCCATTGACCTAAGACTAAAGGCATATCTACATTTTGAAGAAGGTAAAGATGACCTTAGGATCTAGTGCAGGCTGGCCTGATACCATTTTTTTCTTCGAGTCAGGGATTGGGAAGGAAGTCATCAAATCATCCATTCATTTATCCACTCACTTCCCACTACCCCACTTCAGCGTATACTGACGGATAGTTTATTGATGGCAAGACTCAGGCATGCCCTGGTGTGAGACAACTGAGTACTTTAAACAAATTTTTTATAAAAGGAAAAAAAAAAGTCCAAGCAAATGGCACCCAGGACGTGACCTGAACTGCCAAAGCAGATCAGAACACTCGACTTCTTACCTTGACCTTCCCACTATCGCTTGAGCCAGTCACTGCTCTCTAGGACTCAGTTTTGTCACCTGGAAAATGGACTTGATGTGTGTTTCCTAACTAACAGTCATCCTAATTTTCATCATTTTTGCCATACACACTCTCTGTATAATCATTTTATTTTTTCTAAAATTAACTGTACTTACTCCCATAAGGAAATTATATAGAAAGAAATATAGTGAAAGCAAAACAAAGTTGTTAAATTCTATCTATCTGTTCACTGTTGTCAGTGGCAGCTTGTAAACACGATGCGTGTTCTCTCCATACTCCCAGGTGGAAAAAAGAAATCATTCGAGAAGCGTTACAGACACACCAGGACCAAGCGGAGACTTTCTCCGGGCCAGCGAGACTTGAAAGAGGCTTGCAAAGGGGAAAAACTCTCACTGTGTGATTCAGAACTATTTCTTTTACGTTCTCAGATGATCCTGAATCACCCGCATCTACCAGTGGCATGCATGCCGTCTTTGGGGAGTCACAGGACCAGCTGTGCCCATCGAGTTCTTAATGCCCTCTTTCATCGGCCTAGCTGTGTGGCCTCACGCAAATGACTTAGCCTCAGTTTTCTCGTCTATAGAATGGAAATGCCATAGCCGACCCTCAGAGTAATTGTGAGTAGTCGATGAGATACGTGACCTTACTTTGATTTCCAAGGTTCTCCTTTAAATCTTACATCCTAGGGAAAAAAAAAATGAGTCCCTCAATAGCCTTTGAGTCACCCTTAGAAGGTGGCATAGCAAAAAAAAAAAAAATAAAATAAAATAAAATAAAATAAAATAATAGATAGATAGATAGATAGATAGATAGATAGATAGATAGATAGATAAATAAATAAATAAAAATAAAAAGTCCTTGGAGTTGCTGTGGTCAGAATGTTTGTGTCCCCCTAGAACTCATACGCTGAAACCTACCCACCAACAGGACGGTATTTGGAGGTGGGGACCTTGGGTGATTAGACCGTGAGGGTGGAGCCCTCATGAGTGGGATTAGTGCCTTTATAGTGCCTTCGCCCCCTCCATCATGTGAGGATGCAGGGAGAAGACGTCCATCCGCGAACCAGAAAGTGAGTCCTCAACAGACTCTGAATCTGCCGGTGACTTGATCTTGGTCTTTCAAGCCTCCAGAACCATGAGAAATAAATTTCTGCTGCTTATAAGATGCTCAGTCTGCGTGGACCTCTGAGCCTCCGTGCCCTTGAACATGAAGTGGGAATCGGAAAGACTATCCTGCCCTTGTCCTAAAAGTCACATGGGACAATGAGGTTTTTAAAAAATCTTCATTGGTACTGGTTTCAGAGCTCCTGGGAGTTAGCTGCATCTTTTCACATATTCTCAGTCGGACCCAGGCGGGTAACTGGGGAGCGAGAGATGGAATGTTCTGGAGCTGCTGGTGCTAAGGGAGCAGCTACAAAAGAAGCACGTTGGAAGGAGGTACAAATGTCTGGAAGTGGGATAAGAGTTTTGTAAGGAAATCAGAGGGGCCAAGATTGGGGGTTTGGGGATGGGGGGAGAAGAAATGGAAGAAGGTGTCAGGAGTGAGGAAGGGGTGACTTCGCAAACTTGCCCTCTGGCACCAGGATCCTTGGCAAGCTCTGCGATTTTGAGGTTCGAGTTTGTTTATTCTTGGCAAAATGTAACCGCCCGTTTCTAAGAGAGAAGTCTTTAAAAGGCTTATAAAATCTACTCAAAAGGCTTTCTGGACATCAAATAGCTCATAAAAAGGAACATTTTGATGAGTTAAGTGTAAATGAATCAGAAACATACGGATTCCATTTTGCCTAATCTGCCTGTGGATTTAGAAACGCAGAGGACAACTGCTCAGAGCCACATTCTTCAGGGGCTCTGTAGAGCCCCAAACCTTTGAAAGCCCTTGGCAACGGGAGGCAAATCCTGTCCAAAAAAAAAAAAACAACTCTGTGCTGAACTTCTTCGGTCTCCCAAAAAGGCCCCCATGGGAGGATTCATTCTGAGTGACAAAGGGAAGGAAAGGGATGTTTACCACAATGTGCTGGGGACCTTTGCCCTTCACAGCTACCATTCACTGATTCCCACCATGAGGGGGACACACTTTATGTCATCTAAGAGACAGAAGAGTACTTTGGATGGTGACACCAAGAAAACAAAGGACTCATCCCAGCTGCCCCACCCCACAAGGACCAGCTTCGGGAACCTGGCTAAGCTAAAGTAATATCCCCAGGCCTAAGTTTCCCCATCTGTAAAATGGAGCTAGCAGGATCCTCTGGGTGGACTTGTAGCAAGGATTCGACTTTAAAATGGTTGTAAAACATCTCATGCGACGCTCGGCACATATTAGGACTCGGTCAAGACTGGCCATGATCACGATACACAAACCTGGTGGAGTGGGCACTACTGTTAGTTTGAAAGTCAAAGAAACTGAGTCCAACAATGACTCAGAGACTCACCCCAGGTCCCATAGCCGCTGGAGTAACAGACCCATGATTTTGACTGTGAGCCTTACGCGGCTACACGCTACCACTTCCCCAAAGAACTACCTCCTAGGCCTGGAATCAATTTCCCAGGCAGCCAGGCCCTGGGAGTCTCCCTCCAGCCTCACACTGGTGGCTAGAGGTAAGGCCCTTCTCCAGGACTTCTGAGGACTTTCTGACGCCAAGGCAGAGCTAGCCCCATACCACCATCAGAGGTGTCGGGAGATCCCCCTGACTCCAAAGTTTCGTTTCCTTGGTGTGACAAGTTAATGGAATTATAGAGAAAATGCCAAAGAAGAAAGGAGGGAGGGACATTTGGAATCACACCGCATTTTCTGCTCGCCGTTTCTCTGGCTGATGCTATATATAATGCGGCTGTAAAACTACATGAAGCAAAATCTAAAGTAGAAAAAAATTTTAAGTATATGTAAATTGGCCAGGTGGATAATACTCAGCATGTCGGGCATGTTTTTACACATGATTTTATCAAAGGGGATAATTACAGCAGATGGAAAGCAGTACATATTGTTTCCATATGAGAGATAAAGAGAGTGTTATAAGTGATTAAAGGGACTTAAGGGTGTGGAATGTTCTTGTAATGAGAACTGTTCACGTCTTAGAATTGAATGTTTTTGAGCAAGAATCACAGAAGTCTCCCTGGTAGTATAGAGAAAAGGTTTCCAGAATTTGCAAGTTTGGTCAGACTCAAAAACTTCAACAGTGTTACTTGGGCAGCCTCCCTTCATTTCCTGACTTTATTTGGTCCAGGAATGACCTGAGAAGGTCTTTGCACCTGGATCCTTTACCAACGGACCCCACAGCAAAAGAGCCGATGAAGTCAAGAAAGCCTGGAGCCCAACGACAAAAAGGCAGATGCACCCATATAAAATTGAGTGAGGGACTGAAATAGACTTTTCTCCAGGGAAGATCTATAAATACCCAACCAGCACATAAAAAGATGCTCAACATCATTAGTCACTAGGGAAATGCAAGTCCAGACCACAATGAGCTACCACTTTACACCTACGAGGATGGTTAGAACCAAGAAAATGGAAATTTAAAAGCACGAGCGAGGATGTGGAGGAGTCATAACCTTGTACGTTGCTGATAGGAATATAAAATGGTGCAGTGACTCTAGACAACCATCTGGCAGTTTCCCAGAAAGTTAAACAGAGAGTCACCATATGACCCTGCAAAGGGGTCTTGGTATATCTTGGTATATACCCCAAAGATTTGAAAACAGATACTCCAATGGATACCAATGTCCTTAGCAGCAAAATTTACAATAGGCACGAGGTGAAAATAATCCAGGTGTCCACCAGCAGATGAATAGACAAACAATGCAATGGAATATTACTCGGCCATAAAAGGGGTGACATACTGACACATGCTACACACGGGCATGCCTCAAAAACAGCATGCTAAGTGAAGGAAACCAGACCCAGAAGGTCCCCTATTACAGGATACCATTTATATGAAATATCCAGAAGAGGCAAATCCAGAGAGACAAGGAACCAATTAGTGATTGTCAGGGGCTGGGAGGAAGGCGTGGGGGTTAGAAGGGGGGTAATGGGGAGAAATAGCATAATGGAATGGGGTTTCTCTTTGGAGTGAGGACCATGTCTTAGAACTGGATGGGGTATTGGTTGCACAGCGTTATAAGTTCCCTAAGCGAATTATATATTTTAAAATGGTTAATTCTACATATGTAAGTCAAATCAATATGCTATGAACCTTAAATTCATAAAGTATAGTGTGTCAATTATATCTTAATAAAACTGGGGAAAAAATTTAATAGTTCATTTTATGCTATGTGAATTTCACCCCGATAAGAAAGAAAGAAAGAAAGAAAGAAAGAAAGAAAGAAAGAAAGAAAGAAAGAAAGAAAGAAAGAAAGAAAGAAAGAAAGAAAGACTGGAGCCCACTATCCTCCCTTCCACCTGACACAGACAACAGAAAGGTGGTTACCTGAGGAAAAGGTGAGGGAGGGGAGGAGGCAAATAAAGGTAAAGGTAAAAAAGGTAAATAAAGGTAAATGTATGGTAATGGAAGGAGAACCACAATGCAATATATGTGTGACATATTGTTGAATTGTACATTTGAAACCTCTATAATTTTATTAACCAATGTCACCCCAATAAAATAATAAAATAAAATTATAAAAAATGAAATAAATAAAATAAACAAATAAAAATAAAATAAACAAATAAAAATAAAATAAAATAAAATAAAATAAAATAATAAAAAATAAAATAAATATAATAAATAAATATAAAATAAAATAAATAAATATAAAATAAAATAAAATATAATATAATAAAACAAAATAAAATAAAATAAACAAATAAAATAAAATAAAATAAAATAAAACAAAACAAAACAAAACAAAACAAAATAAAATAAAATAAACAGAACACTTGACCATGTATGAAAAGATCTTGGCCTCTAGCTCAATGCCAATAGCTGTAGTGTCCTTAGAGTCGGCCTCCCACGAACTATAATTCCTCTCTTGGAACTAAGTTGGATGAACCACGATGGCGAATAACCAAACTGGCAAGCTTCTGGGAAAGGTGTGAATACGATATGGCTCCACGAGACCTGGATTTTCACCACCATTTTTGCTTTAAATTTCCTCCTATGTTATCCCCTAGAAAAGTAACGCTGACAGTTACAGAGGGAGCTGGCCATTCAGTTCATCAGTCTTGGCTGCTAAGCAACTTGGCGTGATTGCTAAGGACACTGACATCTATTAAGAACATCCTTACAGCTTTGGAGGTCACCTGACTATTATTATAGTAATAATTATAGATTCAAATCTTCCTTTGCTCCTTCCTGACTCTGTGCCCCTGGGCAAGCCATTACCTCAGTTTTCTCATCTGTAAGATGGAGATAACTAGACCTCAAGATGTTATCATGAAGGTGACATAGTGTTTATATAGGAGTTGCTCAAATAATACTATTTCTTTTTCTTTCCCACTATTCTGGCCTGGTCTGGGAGGTTTAAAATGGGGATAATGATGTCCAACAGGGAACAAGACATAACCTCATCACAGACAAGGTGGACAATGCAAATAAAGTAAAAGGTTTAAAGAGGTAATAGTCACCCATAATGGCAACATCTAGGGAAAACTAACCAATAATGTTTTGGTAAACGTCTTTTCGAACATTTTATTTCATACCCTATCATATAAATATATAAATATACAATTACAAGAGTAAGATCAAATTAATACACCATGAAACTAGCTTTTTAATTTCCTTATTGCATATTTATTACTTAAGACAGCATAAACATCTGTCTGTGGTGGTCCGCTTAGATGTACGCAGTGCCTGGGAGTAGTAAGTACTCAACAAATATTTGCAAAGGAAGGGAATGATGGAAAGGAGGAAGGAAGGAGGGAGGGAGATAGAGAGGACAGAAAAAAGAAAAGAGGGAGGAAGGTTAGGATGAGGAAATAATTTTTAGCAGCTGTTTAACCTTCCAGGGCATAAATATAGCTTAATTTCTGAACCAATCTCCTCCTGCTGATGTTTAAGTTGTTCCCAGCTTTTTACTGCCATCAACAATGCTGCAGTGACCCCTCTGTCCTCACTCCGAGCACTTCTCTGATTATATCCTCAGGATAAACTCCCAGAAGTGAAATTTCTGAGCCAAAAGGTTTGCATATTTTTAAGGAACTTGTCCTCCAGAAAGCTTTATCGATTTGCCCTCCTATCAACTGTATTGGGGATGCTGAATTTCCCTCACAGACATGGATAAAATATCGCTTTAAAAAACAACAACAACAAAATATATATATATATATATATATATGGAGGCACCCAGGATCAGCTTACTGAGCATCTCTGGGTTTCCAAAAGGTCACTTTATTTCACGGAGTCACACGAGCATCTTTTCCCACCTGCAAGTTGGAAAACTTATTCTTCTGACCCGCCCTGCTCTTTGGGACATTTCCAAAGTGAACCAACTCAGACTTCAAGAAATGAGACCAGTTGACTGGAGAAAATCTTTTCCATTTCTGGTTTTGGTGTTACTGAAAGACCTGCCCCAGATGAGACGCTTTCTTCTCTCTACAAAATTAAGAGGTGTAAAAAGATTCTCAGCACCGACTGCCAGGCCCTGTCATAAGCCACTGGTTTTAATATTGGTTTGGCAGCTCCAATAAGGACTTCTTTTTTAAAAGCACAGGACTTGGAAGCCAACTTCAGAATGTGGCCATGAACCTGGCCGTGAACCTGACTATGAACCCAGCTGTGAACCTGGCCATGAACCTGACTATGAACCCAGCTATGAACCTTCCCTGAGCTATGATTGTTAACAACACTTCTCACATCCCTATCATCTTTTAGCCAAGACCCCTTTCCACGGCCATTACTTCTATCTCTCCATCCTTCTACAAGGAAACCCTCAAGATTCCCAAATTATAATGTAAAATATAATGTAAAAGAAACACCGAAGGTGAGGCATGCCCCACCTACAGATGCACTGGGGTTTGATCACACCAATAAAAATGTGCGCTTGGTCACTGATGTCCTTTTGAATCTCTCCATGTAGGAAAAAAAAAAAACCGTCTTTCTCAGAATAAATAAAAACAACCTCCTCCTTCCTACATTAGAAAAGAAAAAGAAAAAAAGGAAAAAAAAAAGTCAAGCAAAATGTTGCTTCTTGGGTAGGTCTATAAAGGCGGCCCTTCAGACCCTGTGGCCCATTTAGTCTCAGTTTTTTCCTTCCGTAGTTGGCCTTGTCCCCCATTAATTGGTACCTTGCACATGTATTTACCTTCCATTCATTACCTATACCTGAAAGGGCAGGAGCAGAAGAGAACTTGGGCCTTCGTTATTCAAGGTGCCTTAACAGACTGCTCCTGCTGAAGAGGCTGGGCTGCCTTTTTATCCAGTTCTCCCCTCTCACCCACCCCACCCACCCCACCAACCCTCCTTGCAGCCGGCTAGCCAATGGGAAATTGCACACTCCAAGGAGCCAAAAAAAGGCCACTTGTCCACGCAATGAAGAACCAACAGGGAAGATCCAGGTGAGCCCCTCCTTACCTAGACCCGAGGAAGGGGTGAGTGGCCGATGGAATTGTCAGAAAATACAGGAAGTAGCTATGACCTCAATTTTCATCTCATTTTACAGATGAAAAAACTGAGGTTTAGGAACATTAAAGAACGTACTCAAATTTCAGAGCAAACAAGTGGCAGAGCCAGAATTTCAAGCCAGACAGTCCCTAACCAACAGCCTCTGTTCTCGAGGTACAGGGTCCAATATGGTAGCCACCAGCCACAGGTAAATAATGTAAAATACCTTTAAAAACTTTTTCATCTGTATATTTTATCTTTTTCTACTGGTTTTATACTTTTATGTTGAGTCAAAATGGTATTTTTGTTATCTTGGGCCTTTTCCTACTGGTTTTATACTTTTATGTTGAGTCAAAATGGTATTTTTGTTATCTTGGGCGACACAAAATATATTAAAATGAAAGTCTCCCGTTTCTTTTTTCCTTTTTTTAAAAATGTGGCCACCACAAAATTTAAAATTGCGTATCTGGCTCACATGTATCTATAGGACTGTGCTGATCTAGACTCTCGTTACTCAGAGAGTGGCCTGTGGAGCAGAGGCACCGCCTGGGAGCCGCTGACAAATGCAGGCTCTCAGGCTCCACCCCAGAGCTACGGAAACAGAATTTGCATCTTTTCAAATTTATTTTGTTTAATTTTATTAAATTTATTTGGGTGACACTGCTTGATAAATCATATAAGTTTCGCGTGTACAAGTCTAGAATGCATCATCTGTATACTGCACTGCGTTCGCCACCCCAAGTCAAATCTTCCATCACCATGCATTTGACCCCCTTCATCCTTTGCAGAATAGTCACAGACGAAGGTCAGAACAAGATCGCATGCAAACCAGAGTGCAATTTCATGTTTATGTGCAACAAATTAACACACTGACCACCCCCCGCCCACCAGGAGCAGCAAAGCAAAGTCATTGTGCTATTTCCGAGGCAATTAAAGGATTTCTGAAAAATAAAAGGATGTGCATGTACGGCTCTCGACGAGGGATGTGTTTGTTCCAAGTACAGTACATCAATTCCAAGCTGTGTGACAACTGCCACCTCCTTTCAGCGCTCTTGGGACATTTCAGTGTGCAGAGGTACAAGCATTTGGGGACAACCTCAAACATGTAAATTTGCAAACTTTCATAAACACGAGGCGGGGATGGAACAGCGAGCACCTCAAGCATCTACTTGAAGCCAAGCCTTACCGGACAAGAAAAAAGCAGGGAACAGGCCAGGCTTCTGAGCTCACAGACACCCCAAGTCCTGGGGAGACCCATGGGTACCACAAAGCAGAGGCGATGCAGGATGCTGTGATGGGGGACGTCTCTGCTGGGCCGGCATGGAAGAGAGATGATGGCAGACCAGAGGAAGAAGCAACTCCCAGGCCAGAAAGCCATCCCCACCTCCACCTGGCAATCTCAGGGAACCTGGCTCTGCAACCTCCAGGGGTTGTGCAAGCTCCAGGCGCCCTGTAGCTGGACACTCTCACCGTCTGAAGCCACAAGGAGTCACAACGCCCAGGGAAGAGGCCTTCGGGGAGGCGATCCCTGACAATTGTGCAGCCCAGTGACTCAGCGACCATCTTGCCAAGACACAGGCTTCCTCCCTAAGAACCGAGACCCCCATGCGTCCCAACACACCCGCGTCAACAGAGTCAGAACGTATTAGAGAGAAGTTTTGTTCCCCAGAGTCTCTCGTCTCAGCAAAGCCAACTAATTCAGATTTAACCTCCCTCTTAATAGGCCGCGTTGCTGAGCCTTCTAATTAATGCCACATGTTTCCCTCAGCTGTCATCCTGAATAAATGTTTACAAAGCTATTAACGTACTGTATTTGTAAACCGGGACCGCTCGGCTTCGGGGACTCATGTGGTATGCATTTGCTCCTCAAAGATGGAAAAGGCTTAGCAATAATAAATACATTGTTTTGCAGGGATGGGAGCAAGGCGTTGCCTGGAAAAAAAAAATTTATTGCGAGCTTCCTGAGACAGCGTGGCTGTGTGTGCGTGAGGAATCCGTGCTTTTCCCGGGGTTCAGAAGAGCTGCAAGGGGCCAGATTTAGCCCTGGTGGGGGCTTTATGTAGAGGAACTTTCCAGCAACAGGGAAAAAAATCAAAAACAAAAAAAAAACCACTGGTTTGAGATCTAGAGATCTGGGCTCTGGTTCCAGCCCTTTCCCTCACCAGCTGTGGGACATGGGGCAAGTCACTTTTCTTCTAAGGAACTCAGTTTTTCCTTCTGGGAAATGGGAGGTTGGGATCTCCAAGGACTTGCCACCTTCGATCTAGGACTCTCGTCTGATTTCTCCTCTGCTCCAGCCTCCCTAGGACAGCTGCAATGATCTTGCACAAACTGGCCAAAGGGACTCTGTGGCCCTAAATAAAAAGTCCTAACGTCTTAACATGAGACCCCAGATTCAGCATAATCTTCTCCACCTACGTCTTTAGCCCCTGCTGGAGCCCTAATCGTTCCTGCTTCATACTCTCGCCATGCTACATTTATCGTCACTTTCCTTCAAAGGAGCCCCGCTCTGTCTCACTTCTAAGCCTTGGCTTCTGCTGGGTTCTCTGCCAGGGGCACCCTCTTCGCCTCAATTCTCTTTTGCCCAGCCTATGTCTACTCATCGTTCACGTCTCCTCTGATATGTGGCTTTCTCTTCAAAGCCTTTCTGGAACTATCAGTCCTGGAGCAGATTCCCTTCGCAAGGGCACGCACAGCATCCTAAACACCTCCTGTTTGGGGACAGAGCTGTAATTGCTTCTTTCTGGGGTCACCCCCTAGAGTGGAAACTCCAAAGGAGCAGGGACGACGGCTCTTTTATTCGACACTATATCTCTAAAGAACAGGTTGAAAATACTTTCAATCAGTGCTGCTGAATGAATGTCACGTGAAAGGCGACAGGGGCAAGTTACCAGCAGAAAGGAGAATGCAGGGATCCCTTAGAGGCTTTTCAGCTCCAGGAATTGGGGCCCGTACACGTCTATCTGCAGTGTTTTTTCCATTCCTGTCAGTATTCATAGTAACGGGCTCAGAGAGGGGAAGTAACTTGGCCAGCATCATACAGCTAGTCTGGGAGAGGAGATGGGATTGGAATCTGAGACCTCCAGCTTCTAAAAGCCCAAACTTCTAGCTACTGGGATAGTCGATCCCAGAGCAGTGCCACCAGCAGCTCTCACCCCTGCTGAGTCCTGGCACTCGTGCACACGCACCCACCCACCTAAGTCTGTGGCCTGTTCCATCATACTTGCTGATACGCATGTCTTTAGGCCTACACTCCAGTTCTTCCCCACGTGTTCGCCACAGGGTTACCCAGGATAAGCCAGGCAGGAGACTCTGGGTGCAAGTGACAGAAAGACAACTCAAACTGAAATGAATCAAAAAGGGAACATGGAAGAATAATACAACAAACCATAGAAAGAACAAGAGTGAAACGGGCCGTAGAGAGGCCCAGAATCCAGGACCAGACCTGGCAGTCCTCTGTCTCCTCTTTTGTTCAAAGCTCCCACCAGGAAACTGGAATTGTAGCTGCACTTGAATGAACAAGAAATTCGTCCCTACCAGCTCTGTTGCAAAAATCCTAGGGAAGCGATTCGATTGGCCAAGCCTGGATCACCTTTGGGTGCCCAGACCAATCCCCGTGGCCAGGGGTGAAATACAGTGACTGGCTGCTCCTGCCAGAGCCCACCTGTTGGAGACAAGCCAGGTTAGGGGGCGTCGACGGAGCAATGAAAGAACTGTGATTGGCCTTGCTCGCTGGCATGTCGACAGGGCCTACGACAGTGCCTGGCACGTAACCGGTGCTCAGTAAATGCTTGTTGACGGAATAATCATGAACGAGAGCAATGCACCATGGCCGAGGATATGAAAGCATCCTTGCTTCCTTACAAGGTTCCAGCGTTGGACAAGCACAGACTCAAAGCACAATTTCAGCACCTGCCAGTTGTGCCAATTGGGCGAGTTCATTCATCCATCGCAACTGGAGTTTCGGTCTCTACAAATGGAAAATGACATACCTAGCTTTTGCTGTTGAGAACGGGATTAAACAACCTCTCTAAAGCACCTGGGATGGTCCTGGGACACTATGACTGTCCCATCTGTGGTGAAGGATAAATGACATTTTTAATAAAAATGTCCCACTCCCTTCCCATTAGGGTCTCTAAGCTTGAATCTTCATTAAATCGCAGTTTGCGTATTTTACCAGTTTCGGCTCAAACTCTCAGAGAGCAAGAAAAAAAGAATCACAATGAAGATGTTTGTAAGACTTAGTTTCCATTACAACAAAACACGGCTTTTCTACAGGATTGAAAGCGGCTTTAACTGGTCTCATTCTCAGCAGCAGAAACTGTTGATACTGACTTCACCAGAGCTGGCCCTGCGAGGGGTGTATCTTCATGCTCCCGGTTTGGCTGCCTCTATTCAAAAACGAGTGTGAAATACCAACCCTGTTGAAATAAAAACACTTCTAAAATTGTTGCCGAGGTCCTAGAACACAAGACCCAGGGAGAATATAGAATCCCCTGACACATTGCTCTCAGCAATACATGAGCTCAGCGTTGTGATCGGTGGAGCCAGGCGTCCGAACTGTTTCCCAGATACTGGCAAATACCCAAAGGTAGCACAACGACAGCCAAGCAAGCAAGAAAGACCTTTGAAACCACTGAGGGCCCTATAAATCCACGTTAAGATTTTTTCCTGTATTTTTTAAGATTCATTCTTTCTGCCTCCCCCACCCCTTTCAGCTCCTCTCGTTCTCTCTATCTCGCCCTCTTTCCGTGACAACAGAAGGGAAATATTTAACCACACAGAACTCATCACCGAACAGATAAATGCGTTACTTCTCCCAGTTCTGCTTTATATTCGTCCTGGTCCCTCGGGAAAATGTCTCCTGGCTCACCTGGGCTTGGGATTCCTGGCTAGAGGCTTGGTGAGGCCAGGGGTTCTTCCGGCTGCATGACGACCGCCTCATGTCGAGCCTTTCGATTCCTCTCAAATGCCCCTCAAATGCTGGGGCGGGGGCAGATCCCCAATGTCCTTTGCTCTAGGAATCTGGGCTGAGTCCTATTTAACACGGCACATCCCAAAGTCTGGACCAGCACCAGCTTCAGGAGCATGTGACCGCTTTTTACTCCGAAGGGCCCTGGGCTTGGTTTAGGGCTTGCTCTGCTGTCGCTGTCAAAATTCTAAGTCGCTTCTGAATGAGAGGCCCCGCATTTCCATTTTGTACACTTTACATTTCCTTTTGCACCAGGCTCACAGAGTATGTGGCTGATCCTGCCTGAGACACATACCACTCTCATTTAAAGAAAAGTGAGAGGGGAATTCACTGCAGATGCTACTCGACTGTGGCCAAAGCATAGAAAGGAGGGAAGCAAATGGATAAACCAGATTTGAGGATCGCCACCTGAACAAACCTTCCAAAACTTTCTCCCCACCACGACTAAATCTTTAATCCAAAGATATCACCCTCCCCATCCAGCCACACTGCCAGGAGCTCTTGCAACTCTGCTTCTCAGAAGGTATCCCGATGCACTCTGCGCCTTCGGACAAGTCCCACCATCCCTTGCGCCTCAGTTTGTCATCTGTCAAACGGGCCAGCTCTTTCACCCGCGGAATCTGGGATTCTCCTGAATCAAACCAAGGGGTGGGGAATGCTGGCCATCACACTGGCTGCATCTGCACCTCTGGAGGAGGTCATAAAAATGCCCGTCCCCTGTCGAGCCTTGGAGATTCTGATTCGGCAGGTCAAGGGTAGATTCAATAGGTCAAGAGTAGAGGCTAGAGATAGTTTTAACTACCCTCCTCCACGATTTTTCTTAGCAGCCAGCTGAGGTATTGAAAACCACTCGTTAATCATTCACCAAACACCAGGTACCCCCTCTGTGCCTTGCACAGTGCAGAGTACCGGAGAATTACAAGATCTCTGTCCCCTGGGATCCAGCAATTTCTGATTGCAAGGAGAAATTGAATTTGGGATGATATCAGCTTCCTGTGCACCACCTACTTTGCAAAGAGCTGTATGAAGAGTAACTGTGGCACACTGGATTTTCAAATAAACGACCACAGCAAGGTCACTCCCCCACCATCCAACGGCATCTTTCTGCTCCCCCCGAAACTGGCAGAGTTCTGTGACCTTTTTGATGAGCAGAAAGCACCTTTGACCTCCAGGTGATGTCATAAAAAGCGATAAATATTGCTTCCACCTGACTTTCTCTCTGTTGGGAGGCTCACCCTTGGAGTCTAGCCACCATTTTGTAAGGAAGCCAAGTAGCCACATGGAGGTGACATGTGTAGGTGTTCTGGCCATCTGACCCAGCGAAGACCGCACCAATCACCAGACGCATGAGTGGGCAAGCCTCCAGATGCTTACAGCACTGAGCCATCCAGCTGGGCGACTGCTCCAGCTGTCACCAAGTGGAGAAGAGAGTTGTCCCCATTGCACCCTACCCAAGCTGCAAACTTATGGGTGCAGTAAATGTAACTCACTGTTTTAACCCACTAAGATTCGGGGTGATTTGTTACACGGCATAGATAACCATAACATGAAGTCACGGAAGCTTGACAACCCTCCAAGAGATTTTCCCTCCTTTTACAAATGAGAAAACACAGGCCTAACAGGGTGAAGCCATTTGCCCAACATCACTGAGATAACAAGCAATACGGCCAGAATCTGAGCCAGAGTCTGTCCAACCTCAGAATCCATACTCTTCGTCGATTTGAGGCTACAAAGTGTTTGAGCTGGGGAAGAACAAGGGGGAAATAATGGAAGAGATAGGCCAAAGAATGAGCTTAGAGAGAGAGCAGGGAAAGCTAGAAGCAAAAAGCAGATTTGTCAATGGAATTAAGATCATTCAAGGCCTAACTCTTTGCCTAGGTTAGAGAAGGATGTTCCCTGGTATGCAGATGCCAGAGCATCGCTGGGCAGAGGGCAGGGAGTGCTCCCTTCCCTTTCCCACCTCTTCCCCCAACGGGGAAGAAAGTCTAGTCTTTGAAATCACCATTCACCTTGCCCTCCTCCACTGCAAACTTTTCTCCTTCAAGCACACAGGCCCGATGCACACAGAAGAGATGCTGAGGAAGCAGATACCAGAACAGTTATCTTCTCTCTGATTACACCCCATTTCTCTCTCCCTCGTACCAGAAAGACGAAGCCCTTCAACAGGTTAGCGGACTGAGAAAATGAGAGTTTTCCATGTTCTGGGCAATGTTGCTTTCTGGTTTTCTCTTTTCTCTGGTGGCCCCCGCATCGCCCTAGGGAGAGGTTTTATAAAGATAATCATGATTTATTAAATGCCAGGCACTGAGTTACGTACTTGATACACATGATTATACGTGCTCCACTTCAAAATGGCCCATGGAGGAGAGGAAATGAGCTCCGGGCCATCATACAGAACCAAGCCAGACACACTCAGAAGCTAACTTTATTGACCACCAGCTGCTCTGCCAAGAATCACAATTTATTATGATGATTACTTAGCACAACAACCCTATAAGGTAACATCACCTCCTTTTAGGTTCTATTACATCCCTCATTTCAAGATGAGGAAACTGAGGCACTGAGAGAACTCAACCCAGGACCCCCTAACTCCATGCTTACAAGCAGTAAGACTCTTCCACCATTTCCATGCTCCTCAGTGCCCCCAATGCCCCCAGCCCCTGTCCCTACGACACATGAAAACCCAAGCACCCTTTGCTCTTCTTTGACCAACAGCCTCGTAATACTATTACTGCTGATGGCTTTTCATTCCCGATGCCAAACCTGATTTGGAGTTCACAAGGCTGAAGGTTTCAATCCAGGCCCTGTGGACAGGCTCTGGGAGCCCTAAGTGACTGTAGCTTATAGACAATCTAATTGTTATTGACATTTGTGTCTGATTGTTCATCAAGGAGGAGCTGTCTTGTAGGCCAAATCATTCTATTACCCGGCCCCCTTTCAGCCTCCGCACTAACAACAAAACACGTGCGCTCCATCAGTGGCAGGCCAATCAATTGTAATATTACTCTGTATCTATCAGAGTTGCTTTTGTGGGCTTAGGTCTGGGGGCGAGTGGGGTTGAGGAAAATGGATGGTAAGATGGAGGAGAGGATAAAAATTCTTGTGTGCTGAAGCGGAAATGGAAGCATCTCTACAAACAGAAAAGGATAGATTAGAAAAGATAGGTATCTTTTATAATGTAATCAATGTAGGAAGATACATAGATATAGATAGATAGATAGATAGATAGATAGATAGATAGATAGATAGATTATATCTATATCTTTATCTACATACCCCACCACTTGGGGAGGTAATTATTAAGAGACACGTCACTTATAGGTCCATTCTATTTGGTTGAATCACAATGTCCCAAAATAACGCCCAGTTTTCCCTTTTATGACATTTGTGTCAGGTTAAGCAACCTTGATCATAATCAATCCAATAAGTTGACGAGTTATCTTGCCCCTCACCCCTAAAGAAGCAGCTGCCATTCATGTCATAAATGTTTCCCTCATTTTATTTAATTCAATTTTTCCAGAATCTCCCACTGGCCAGATTGCCCTCTTTAGTGTTATCTTGAGAAAGCTGAAACCATCAGCCCCTGCCAAGTGTTATGTGCTTTCCCAATTCCTCTTTAATTCCAACAATGTGTGAAGACCTCTCCTCGGTCAGAGGAAGGTCATTTTGCAAGGAGTGGTGAAAGTTTTGCACTGAACCGTCCACACATTCTTGGACTCTACACAATGGCACAATCTTTTGGAATGGCTGATATGATAGATAGGAGATAGATATGCCACACGGATTAGTCACTATGGGGATACAATGATGTCCCTGACCTTCTCAGATACCGGATTAAGATAACTCACAGAGACCAGTGCTCTTTGTTTAAAAAGAAGGAAAAAATGGGCACATTAAAATAACAATGAGTTCTGTACACTACAAGAATGACAGAAATTAAAAAGCCTAAAAACACCATGCTGTTGGTAAGGACATGAAAAGGCTGAAACCTCATACCTCACTGATGAATATTTTGTGTCTCCCAAAATCCATATGTTAACGTCTTACCTCCCAGCAACTCAGAATGAGGTTGTATTTGGGGATACGTTCTTCAGAGAGCTGAATGAGTTGAAATGAGGTCATTGGAGGTGGGCCCTGATCAGACAAGACCAGTGTCCTTAGGAGAAAGAGATTAGGACAAAAACACGCACAGACAGAAGATCACAAGGAGAAGATGACCATCGACACGCCACAGACAAAGGCCGAGGAGAAGCCAATCCTGCCAACACCTCAATCTTGGACTTCTAGCATCCAGAGCTACTGAACCATAAGTTTCTGTTGTTTAAGCCACCCAGTCCTTGGTACTTTGTTATGGAATCCCTAGCAAACTAATACACTGGGATGCACAATGGTAGGGCCACTCGAGAAAACAATTTGCCACTTATTATGAAGTTAACCACATACTCACAATATAACCCAGAAATTCCATGCCTAGGTTTTGACCCAAGAGAAAGTCAAACATGTTCACAAAAAGACCTAAAAACGAATATTTACCACATAGTTATTTACAATAACCCAAACTATTGAAATAACCCAACTGCTAGTCATCTGATAAACGAATAAACAAACCGTGGTAAATCCATGTGGTGGAGTACTACACAGCAATAAAAAAGAGCAAATGACTGGAACATACATAAATGTGGATGAATTTCAAAAGCATTCATTCTACTAAGTGAAAGAAACCAGACATCAAAGACTATGTAATATAATTTCCACTTATAAGACATCCTGAACATTAAATCTAATGAACAGAAATTAATGGTTCCCAGGGGCTGAAGGTAGGAGAAGGAATATGAGGAAACACTTTTGGGTGATAGAACTATTCTATTTCTTGATGACAGTATGGATACATCTCAAATTCATCAAACTGTATCTTAAAAAGGGCAATTTTATTGTGTATTAATTATATTTCAATAAACAACTTTAAAGTAATAATAATGAGCTATCCTTTGTTTAAGGAGTAAAGTTTTTTTTTAATTAATAACATCTCATATTTGTAAAAATGCAGGGAAACAATTACTTCCTTTTAATTACTTCCAAGGTAGAAATAAATTAAATTAGGACTGTCTCTCCGGGAAGCAAATTTTAAATTACCTATCAAAATATAAAATACACATATTTTTTGACCCAGCATTTCCACCTCTAAGAGTTCATCTTACAAAACTACGTGCATATTTACAAATATGTTCCTAGCAGTGCTGTTTCTCATGGCCAAAAACAAGAAGCAATCATGAAATAAAATCTGTCGCAGAAACAAGAGCTCAAAGATATACGCCCAACTGTTGACATCACTACCTTCGGAGAAGATCAGAGGCATGGAGATTGGGTGGGGAGCTCTGCACGTTTTCTCCACATGCTTCAGTATTGTTTAAATTTTTATACAGAGAATGGATATACATTGTGTCATTTTTTTTACATTGTATGCCATGTAAAAATTGCACGTATGCAATTTCATACACTGAGTAACGTTTTTAACCTTGGGGCCAGAACTCCCATTTTAATAAATAATAAAATGCTTCTCACGCTACCATCCTCTTAAAGTATCTCCTTTCTTGCTGTCTTCTTCAACATATGGACTTAGTGTTCCAGGAAAATTAATTAGTTGAGATGGGTACAGGCCACTTGTTTATTCTAGCAAATTTGAGGCAAAGGGTTGTTAAAAAAAAAAAATGCTATGTTGTACTAGTGCATGATGTTACCAGAATAATGACAACAATTTTGAGGGTCATAAAAGTAAAAAAAATAAAATAAATTGGCTGACTTCACGTAGGTGCAGACGATAAGAGTTTCATGTGCTTAGTGAGGGTTGGCCCAATGACAAGAACGGAATTAGGGTGAAGGGAGGATGGAGAAACCATGGACCATTTACGTCGTGGAAGAGGGAGTGAGAAACACTCAGGAAAAGAGCATGTGGATTGAGGTTAGATCCAGGTTCTCCTGACCTTACAGGGTAAATATAAAACAAATCAACTTCAATTAGAGTGAAAAACACCAAGTTCCTTTGGAACACGGCTATGGTCAGGGACTTTGACTTTGCAAATACCTGGTGTGCTTGCAACACTTGGCCTTAGCAGCGTGTGCAGTTTGGGCTGACCAAGGGCCTGGGTTTCCTCCGTGTCCCCACTTTTAGAGTTACGTAATTAGATATTCCCTTTGTTGTTGAACTCATCAACCTCGGTGAAATCTAAGATTTGCTTGAGCTACCCCAAGTCATCAGAAAGGAGAAAGGAAAACAGGTAAATCCTTGAGTTACAGCCTTTCCATGGGGCCATTTTGCCTCTCCAATGAGAGAATTATACCTCACCTAGGGAGTCTCTTGAATTTTTCCAGGTGAAGGTTCTAAGAATGACGATCTCATTGAATATTCCTTAGGAGGTTTTAAACTGGGAGTGGAAAATCAAATGATGAGAGAAATACCTACTCACTACAAAAGTCCCTTTCAAAGAACCATTGGGTATCTCAGTGTCTTTGCCAACCCCTGTGACAAGTTTCCCACTTAATTTGGGATTGGAATGAGAAGGGATCCCATTAATTTGGGGGCCAGCAAAGTTTTCCTAAAAAAGGTAAGATAGTAAATATGTTAGGCTTTGTGGGCCCTGTGGTCTCTGTCATAACCACTCAACTCTGCCCTCAGCAGTGTGGAAGCGGCCGTAAATGAATGGGTATGACTGTGTTCCGATAAGACTTTATCGATGACACCAAAACCTGAATTCCATATAAATTTCACGTGTCACAAAATATTAGTCTTTCTTCATTTTTGTTTTGTTTTGTTTTATTATCAGCCATTCGAAAGAGTGAAAGCCATTCTTAGTTCTCGAGTCGTATAAAAATAGATGGTGGACTGAATTTGTTTCACGGGACCTCATTTGCCAACATCTGCGTCGAAGCATCTCGTCATTTATGCTTTTTGTTGTTGTTGCAAACATATTTCTATTTTGAAACTCCCTCTTATTATATGTAATGTCTTGGCAGGTAGAGGGATAGTAGGTATAATTTGATGATTGACAGATAATAAATTGGTAAATCAAATTTTTGAAGCAAAAGAAATGGTCATTGTCCATCTGGGATCTTGGGAAAATGTGAGCCCCTTAATGGCTGTGCTTATTTAGCATAAAGCCTGGTACATATTACAGGTTGATAAGTTTTTCTCAGGTAACTAAATAAGTAAAGGTCAAAGGAGAGTGTGGTTCCCAGATCCTGAACATATCAGCAACTCTCCTTCCTCTAAGCTATGAGCATTCCAGAAGACAGGGAGAGGTCTGGTGTCTAAAACAGAAGGTTTAAGTGAAATTAAGGAAATAAAGGTGAACTGCTAGCAGTCTGTCAGAGGTATGCTATGACATCAGAGCTCAATGCAGTGTCAAAGCAAGTTGATAATCGAAAAATTATCACAAAAGGAAGGACATATTTGGATCAGTCTTACCAGAAGGAGAAGTCCAAGTGGCAGGAGGGAAAAATAGAAAAATCAGGAGAAATAAGATCCCAAATTATATTGGTTGGATATTTAAGGCTGACTACAGTGGCTCAAACACTTAAGAGTTCACTTTTTCTCTCATATAAAAACCCCAGAAATGGACAATTAAGGATAAGATGGCAATTCCATCAAGTTTTCGGGGAGGTAGAGGCAGCCTCCTCCTTCTTTGTTCCTCTCTGAATTACTTCATAATTTAACGTAGCTGCTGCAGCTCCAGTCATCACATAAACATTCCAGGTTGCAGGAGCAGAAATGAAATGGGAGAGACAAAAGGGCGCACTTATCAGCTGAGTCAACGCTCTTAATGGAGGCATCATGCAAATTTCCTCTTAACCTATCCATGGTCAAAACTTACTCCTATGAACATATTCAGCTCAGAAAAGCTCAGAAAGAAACAGAGTCTTCTGATTGGTGCATTGCCACCCACGTGAGATTGGAGTTCAAGTTCTAAGGAAATAGAAGAGAACGGATACTGCAGAGGCAACTAGCCTTAGTACCTATCAGCGGTTTATTAATTCATCAATCCATAAACATGGGTTAAAGGACTAGCATGTCGGCCAGACAGGGTGACAGCAGAGAACAAAGCAAATCCCTGCCCTCACAGAGCTTAAGTCCCAGAGGAGACGGGAGACATAAAACAGAATCGAGTGTAACGAAGCTTTCTAAAGTACAGGGAGTTATCAGAACATATAAACTGGGCGGTGTAACCCAAGGGTTGATAAACTTTGTCTTTGAAGGGCCAGACAGCAAATTTTTTAAGCTCTGCGTGCCACCTGGTCTCTGTCTCAGCTACTCCACTCTGCCATCATAATACAAAAACAGCCATAGGGAAAATGTAGATGGATGGACATAGTTGTGTTCCAATAAAACTTTATTTATAAAAGCAAATAGCGGGCCGAATCTGGTCCACAGGTCATAGCTTGGAGACCCCAATGTAAACTAATGTGAGAGGTCAGTTAAGGGATGCTTTGTGAAGATGAGATAGGGAAGACGATCAGAAGTTCACTGTGAAGAAAGGAGCACGGCTGACATAGAGTGTTCCAGACAAAGGGTCCATCATTTCAAAGATCGAGCTACAAGAGAGAGCAAGCATGTGCAAGAAATTTAAAAGGATCCAAGTGGGATGGAGCAAAGAGCAAGAAGAGTTACACAAGATGAGCCGTTACAAGGCCGACGTCAGGCTTCCACCGGGGCCCATGCTTTATCATAAGAGAATGGCAGGGCTTTTAATACGAAGTGACGTGATTAGAGCTGTGTCTTTTAAGTTCATTCTGGCTGAAGGTATCAGAGTGGTCAAGAATAGAGGTGAGTTTACGGCCATGTCACCAGCCCGATCCCGTCTGATCTTGGAAGACAAGCAGGGTCGGGCCTGGTTAGTGCTTGGATGGGAGACCACCTAGGAAGACCAGATGCTATGGGTGTAAAAATAAAAAATAAAAAAGAGATTGACAAGATCCTTGCAATCAAGGCTGTCAACCAAGGGTTGCCTCGCCTAAAAAAAAAAAAAAAAAGAAGAAGAATAGAGCTGATACATACACCAAAATGGCTAAAGTGAAAAATAAAACCGAATAACATCAAGTACTGGTGAACTGTTTTTACTCATAGCACTTTCTGGCAGCAAATGTGTGGGTTTGTTCCTCAAGCCACCCCAATTCTCCAATCTCCAGGCACCAACTCAGTGTCCTACAATTCTGTTCAATGCTGACACTAACTACCTGGAGACAGTGCCCTGTTCACAGGTTTAAGGGATCAGTCCCCCAAGATGGGCCTGACTTCAGTCACAACTGCTGGATGCTCCAGTCACCCCCACTTCTATCCAACTCAGCTACAAAGTGGGGGGCTCTCACAACCCCGCCTCCCCCAAGTTCAATAGTTTGCTAGAATGGCTCAGGGAACTCAGAAGAACAGTTCACTCGTGTTTGCTGGCTTACTACAAAGGACAGAACTCAAGAGCAACCAAACGGAGGAGATGCACAGGGCATGGTTTGGGGTGGGGCTGGAGGTGCATACAGCTTCCACGGCTTCTCCAAGGCCACCACCCTCCCAGCCACACCCTGTTGTTCGGGGCTTTTGTGAAGTTTCCTTATGAAGAGAGTTTTGATGAGATCACGGGTCACTGGTGACGAGCTCAATCTCCAGCCCCTTTCCCCTCCCCAGAGGTTGGGGCAGTGAGGCCGAGAGTTCCAACCCTCTCATCATGCCCTGGTCTTTCGGGTGACCAGCCCCCATTCTGCAGCCACGTAGGGGACTCCAGCCTCCAGCCATCTCATTAGCATTCAAAAGACACTCACTCTGCAGAAATGCCAAGGGTTTTAGGAGCTATAAGCCAGGAACCAGGACCAAGATCAAATATTCATTTTTCATCCTGGCACAGCTCGCAAATAAACCGACAACCGAGGACATCTCGGTAACTTCCAGTGGGAGGGTACCTTGGTACAGCCATTTCAGAAAGCTCTTTGGGAGTTTCTTCTACAGACGAATATGTGTCTAGGGAAATGCCCTAGAGAAACATGAAAATTCACGTACGTGAATGTCCACAGTCATCCCGTTTGACATCGCCAAAAACTGGAAACAGTCCAAACGCCCAAGCATAGTCGGATGGATACATGAACAGCGCTGTCTTCATGCGATGTGGGAAAAGGCAGCACTGGGAAGGGTCCATCCTTAGCCACGTGGAGTAACGCGATGAGCGTCACTAACGCGCCACGTGCTCCAAGAGAGCAGCCGGACACGAAAGAGGACAGTCCGCTCTGCTGTGGCCTGACGTGCACATACCTAAAAAGCACTGCTCTGTGCTCAATAACAGCCCCGGGGCTGATGGGAGCAGTAGGGTTGGGGAGACAAAACTGAAAACTTCGTGGGCGATACTTTAAAAAAAATAGGATATAAAAATGGTAGCACAGATTTAGACGTTAAATCGTTTTGTTTTTTTTTAATGCGTAAATACTATAGCAAATATGGCGCTTGGGGGGGCGTCCCCAAGTCTGCTTGTGGAAGTGGCATCAGAAGGGCTGCAGCTTGTGGGTTTTGGTGGAGCGACAGAAGGAGATTGTCTGCAATGGGGACGTCGTGACATAGGACTATGGAGCTTCTGGACGCCAAACACATCTTGCTTTCACTTTGTGAAAACTTCATGGGGCTGGGCTAGGCCCTTTTCCATATGTGTATTTTACTGTGTGTACGTCGAACCCCAATAAGACATTTATTATGAATGAGTGGATGAATGCATGCATGCATGAATGAATGAATGAAGGAACGACATGGCATGGAATTCTACAAAAGACAAAGCAGCTAGAGAAGACTTGTTAGGAAGTCATTCTTATCCGCCACATAAAAGAGAACGAATGGTGGCCTGGCCCAGGGTGCACACGGAATGGATCCAAGAACTGCCTAGAAGGTAGCCGGCCATGATCCGATGGACACGAGGAAAAGAGAGATTAGGAGCTGAGGGCAACTCCCACGTTTCTCTCTGGGCTGAGGTATCAGATTGACCCCAAAAAAGAAAAGTTCGTATTTTAGATAAACCCCGTTCATACCTGTCCAACTTCCCTGCAACTCTGCACAGACCCGACCACCTCGGGACCAAGTTTGCCCCATGGCTAATAAACTTCCAGATGCTTCTTTCAATGGGCCTGCAGAATCCACCTTCTTTCTTAAACCAGAATGGTCTGAAGTAATGTCCCCTTGTGGCTGCATCTTCAGGCTTCATTAAGTATGGGCTGCAGTGGGAGCACCAAGGTTTAACTCCTTTCCCATTTAGGAAAAAAAAATAAAAATAAAAAAAGTGCAACGCTCTGCCAGAGTTCTCATGACGCACAGGAATACTTCATTTTCTAGGATTTGACGTTTTCAGCGATCGAGAATGACTACATTTTGGACCTAGAAAGACGACTACTACTGAAAACAGAAAGCTACCAATAAAAGGATGCCATTTGTTTCCAAAGACTATAGATATTCTAGAGTCGTGCAGAAATAATAATAAGAGTGAGATATTTCGTGGCCAACGCTGGGGGTGAGGTTAGCACGATAAACGCTGCATCCATGAGCACTGCGGGCGAGTATTCTCGGGGCAAACGGGAAGAGGTTTAATGGGATCTTGGCACAGGCTGCCAGAACACAGGAGAAGCCCAATTTCCTAAGTGTGCCGAACCTCCAGGCACCGTGGCATCCGTTCCTACTTCTTTCCCTGCCTTTAAAAGCCCATCATCCTCCCTTCCCCATCCCCATATGGTAAATAATTTGGACGGTAAAGTTTGAAAGTCGGAGACTTATAAAGGAGGACAGGAAATCAAAACCTCCTCCGTCTCATGGTTCGTGGTGACTTATGGCTCCATGGTTTCGAGTTGAGAAAGAGTTCTTTTTTAATTAATTTTTAATAGCATCTGCTGTTATTGTTTTTCCTAGACGGAGAAAAACTCTACAAAGATTTCCAAGCTCAGCCTCTCACTTAATTGTCTTCTTTATGGGAGGAATAAATGAGTTTAGAGGCGACGTGCCGTGGGCATCCAAACTCTTTCTCAGCTGGTGCACTTTTGAGTCTGAGCAACTTAAATCACAAACCCCTGGGGGCCCAGGACTTTATCTTCTTTATCTCTTGTAAAGGGCTGAACAGACTGTGGGTATTCAACAAGTCATAAATAACGCTATATTATATATCAATAGCATGTGCAGTCTGGTTGGGAAAAGCCGATTCTGATAAAATCAAGGCCCGACCATCACCCAAGCTTTTGGATCTCGTCCAAATGTGACCTCGTGGGAAGACTTTTTGAAAATCAAGAAGAGGGGTGTGCATGTTGCTGTGCATTTCCCCTGTCTGTGCCGATGCCTCTTATGGTGGGAACACAAGGGTTTTTGTTTAACAGAAGAAGGACCCTTTTCCACTCTAAACACCGCACGAGAGTCCCCAGGTTCGACACTTCATCGGCCTTTAATTAATCTCTGTGGAATAAATCATCGGAAGAGCTAATACTTATGAAGCGCTCACCCTATGTCAAGCGCCATGATAATGCTTGACGTGGGTTATCTTAATCATCACAGCGACATCGCAGAGGTTCTGTTACTAGCCCCATTTTACAGATGGGAAAACGGAGGTTCAGAGGGGTTTTGTCATTTGCTCGAGGTCATTCAGCTAGCGAGTGAGAGAGCAAGATTGTCACCCTGGCTCCGAACCTTTCTATCGTACTATCTTTATAAATCAAATGACTCGTCGATTAAATATGATCTTTATGCCTGGGTTTAGAGAAAAAAAGAAAGGAATTAGTGAGACTTGAAGGGGAAAACATCACCACGTGATTCTTGAGTGGTTAAGTCTCAGAGGAAGTGGCAGATGCTGTATAAATCTCTGTCGATTTGCCCTGAATATAACCAAATCCTGAATGTCACAGAGAATCGTGCATGGAAAAGAACATCAGAGATTATGTGGTTCAACCTCTTGCCCAACAGAAGGTCCCTTTTCATAAATTAGTGCAGTCCCTGCTTACATGCCTCCGAGGATGGGAGGCTCACTACCTCAAGTACCTCAAGTGGTTCTCAGGGGCAGGTTGCCTTTTCCTCACCTTTAGACACAAGCGAGGAAATCAGTGCCTAATTCCTGGTGCTTCACAGGAAATTCAGAGCCATTCACCTAAGTGAACGCTCTGCTTGCTTTGTTCCCAAGAGAGACGAAATGATACCAGAACTCGCTGAGGCTCCCTGTCAGCCCAAGTCTGTTCTACCCCCAGCTCCATAATCATCAAATTTACGAAAGCAAGACAGGATGGCAGTGTGTCATGCTGCATTCTGGGAGGAAGGGAAAAACCTTCAAAGTACTGAGGAAATACCCAGGCCACCTCTCTAAACTCCTTCTCCTCCATGGGCCTCCTTTCAACGGCCCATGAGTATATTCCTGCTTCTCTGAATGCCCAGGAGTTCTGATAGGACCTCCCCCAAGGCCACAGACCTAATTTTCGGCCCACCCTACTCCCCTTCTACTCATCCCAGCCCCCTGCACACCCCTTCAGTACCCGTATGCTTGCTGCAGTGAAGCTGTAGTGGTGACGGGTATTGTCCTTGAAGCCAGAGAGACCCACATTGGCACCCCACATTTATGGCTTACTAGCTGTGTGGCCTTGCACCAATATCTTAGCCACGCTGAGCCTCAGTTTCCCCATTCGTAAAATGGCCTTGTCCCCTTTACTGCCCATGTAAACGGGTGTCTAGTCCCTAACATGTAAAAAAGGTTCAGGGGATACTAGCAACTTGCCGTGGGAACATTCCATGGCTTTGCTGCTGTGGCGAGGGAATTCGCTGGTGTGAACCAGCCCCCAGGGAGCGGAGTGCTCCGTTTAACATGACTTAACTGAAAATGAACCTTCCTCCCTTCTGGGTCTCCCAGATTCAGCCTGAGCGTCTGTATCCTCCTCAAGCCCAGTTCTCAGACTGTTTCACCCTAAGGCGCACATCCCATAAGTGGGGAGACCAATCTTCCAACTGGAGTCCATGTGATGCCCCGATCTATACCTTCCTGACTCAATCTAGAACAACCACGAAAGGGTCTGTGTCTGCAGTGTACACAGCTACTGCACCTGCAGAACGACGCACAAAGTGGGTCCCACCTGGTTTACCCTCCCCAGCCCTTTGAAGGGGTGTAATCTGTGCAAGATCCAAACCCCGAAGGGTATACCATTCCTACAAGCAAACGGCTGAGGTGACTGTCCGATGGAGCATTCAACTCTGGGCCCTCTCTTCACCTGGCATCCAGGTGCCCTTTGCAAAGGCTCAAGCTAACTGTGGCACCTGGTCTTCTGAATCCTAGCTCAGGCTCCAGCTGACAACGCTCGCCCTTAACAAGCTCAGGGAACACATCGCAGCTCCATCACTTACGAGCTCTGAAACATTCCTTTGTTTACAGTCTATCCTGTGCTTCTCCCCACTCAGAGGTGAGTTCCCAGGCAGTGGGAGCATGCGTGTCCCCTGCATTGCCATTTGCCCGTGCTTGGGACGGTGCCTGGTATACAGGAGGCACTGGAGTGATATTTGAATTAATTAATTAATTGATTGATTGATTGATTAATGGATGAGCCAACCTTAGTTTAGTCACCTGTAAAATTAAGATCATAGTCTCTGCCACGTGGTTGCTGTAAAATTAGATAGAAACACCTGTGCACGCAAAAGTGTTTGGTAGGTGGTTTGGCGTGTCACAAACATTCGGTAAATGGTGCTATTTAAGATTGACACACACCATCAGCGAACTAATGGATAAAGAAACTGTGACACACACACACACAATGGAATATTACTCACCCATAAAAAAGAAGGAAGCCCATCTTTTTGCCATGACATAGATGAGCTTTGAGGGGGTTGTGCTAAATGAGATAAGCCAGACAACAAAGGACAAATGCTGCATGATCTCACTTAGATGTGACTCGAAAAAGCCAAAATCACAGAAATAGCCAGTGGAATGGTAGGCATCAGGGGCGGCCGGGTGGGGAAAGGAGGGGATGATGGTCAAAGGGTATGTAAACTCCCAGCCATAAGATGAATCACTCCTTGGGATGCAGTGAATGGGGATTATAATGAACAATCCTGTGTTATGTACTCGACGTTTAAGAGGGTCGATCTTAAAGGTTGTCGCCAGACACACAAAAACAGGTGATTGCGAGGGGATGGGGGTGTTAACTAACCTTACCGCGGTCATCGTTTCGCAACGTGCACGTGTCTCCGATCGCTGTCACACGCCTCAAACTTACGCGTGGAAGATGTCAAAGATGCCTCGATAAAGCTGGAGCACAATAATAAGCTGGGCCATCTGACAGACACAGACAGAAAGACACACGCACCCAGACAGACACCGGCAGAGACACGTGTGCAGACGTCCCCGCACACAGATGCACGAAAAGACACACAGGAAGCAGGCGGAATCCATCACAGCTATGGCTCTGGGCCCCCCTCCCCTGAGCATCCCCCTCCTCCTCGCCGGCCGCCCCCCGACTTCTGTGTCCGGAAAGTTTTGCAGGCCAGGGGGGTGGATGGGCCGTCTCCTTCAGTGGTTTTATTTTTCCAAGTGCGGTTTTGAAGCAACATGGGGAGTAACGAGAGGAAATAATTCTGAGCATTGTTGAACAAGCAGACTACACCGCGGCAATGTGTATAACAGATGTGCGTGCGGGGAGGGGATCTCTACGCCCGTGTATGCTCGGGTCTCTCTCCGAAGACGGGGGGATTCAAATCAGCGTTTTTATTTATGTTTTTTTAAGGGAAGGAAGCGGGAGAGCTGGGACCCACTCCAGGGCTGTAGCGAGAGAGCATGCTCCCAGGAGGGTCATGGGATGCGTGCTGAGGATAATTCTTCGAATTTATGTAATGTCACCGAGTCGGGTTTTCGCTCTCCTTGCCCCAAAAAGAATATTTAAAAAAAAAATTGGACAAGACAAAACAAACTTTACTCTAGAGTCATCAAATGAAACCGAGATTCTGGCCACCTCTGGCTCGTGAGCGTGATATCAGAACTGTCCTGGCTTCTAGTAAAATCCACCCTGCGTCTCCCTTTAATGAGAAAGGCCTTACCGCCTGATAGGAACATCTCACATTTTAGGTCAAGGATGCTTTATCTTATTCCTGGTCTTGCAGCTCAGGCCTCACCAAAGAGGCTTCTGCCAGGGGCCAAGGTCATGTTCTTTCTCCCTTGAGAAGCCAACAGCTTCCTGCCCTCCACAGGCGTAAGCACAAGCGAAGATCACAACTGGCTACGTGGTGAGCTGGATCCAGCCCTCAGACCTGTTTTGCTTGGCTCACGAAGCGTTGGCTCAGACGATACGTTTTTTTAAAAATGTGCATCATTTGCCAACATTGAAAAATCAGAAGCTTTCGCATGCAGTTTTTCAGCTTTTCTTGAAAACGCGCAAGTCCTGGAAACACTCGGCCTACATTCCTACAAGGTCATCATCAGCTGCAGCTGAGTGGCGGGTGGTCCCTCTAGACGGGACTCTGCGCTTTGCCACAGTCCCCACCACTCCCTATTGCTCCTTGCACTGTGCCTCAGTGTTGATTGCTCTTTTCCACTGAGCTCTCGTTGTGGTTCTCCTTATAGGTCTTATACCCACGTCCCTTTCAAAGGTAGAGAAACAAAGGGTCGTGATGGTACAATGACAAAATGAAAGAGTCACACTTACTTGGGGTAGCCTAAGTTCGTCGCATGAATCAATTCATTCAACTCTCACAACTCTCTAAGGGTGGGAAGTGGCTGGTATCTTGTTGCTATTCTTGTTGCTGTTGATGATGATGATGTTGGTTTGCCCATTTTAGAGAAGGGACACTAAGCCACACAGAGATTAAGGTAGACAAAGAAGGCCATGTTTTTCAAGAACGGGGGGTATATTTCTCTGTGGAAATGAAACCTGCTCTGTACCACGTTAGGTCCCGGCAGATACACTCTCCACCCTTCCCGACCCTTCTCTCTGCAGATCGACCCTTATGGATCTGTATGAGTCCCTCCTTTGGCTCCAAGTTGAACTTGGCCAAGAGGAGACACGAGGAAGAAATGTGAGTGGAGTGAAGCTGGGGTATTCACTCCTCAACTCCCTCCCTGCGAGGTCCCTGGGTCCCTGCAGGTTGTCTGGGTCCCTCTACCCAAAGTCAGAACCCCAGCCCAGAGCTTCTGCATAGACCTCTTCGGTAACTTCTCCTTCAGGCTAAGGGACATGAGTGCTCCCACATGTCCCTAGCCTCAGGGCACCCCACTATTCTCCTTCCTCCCCTCCATCTTTCCCAGACACCTATCAACAGTCCCCCAAGTAACCTCCCATCAAATGGCCCAATTGGGGAGCGCCATCTGTTTCCTTCTGGGATCCCACCAAAGGAATACAGCTCTGACCAGCTTCCTTCATCTGTGCTACCTGCCCAGCCCTGGACGATATGAGTTTGCTACCGAGGAGCTAACTTCCACTGTATAGAGCCCATAAGGAGAGTCTAACAAGTTTACCTGGGGCTCTCGGAACACTCTTTTTTCCTGCGACTAAAATTGGTGAGACCTTGACTTTAGCAATGTCTCGAGTCATGGCCCTGGGTGGAGAGACTCATGGGAGTCAGGAATCCTGGATTCTAGGCAAGACGCCCCCTTTCAGAAGCCGGGAGAAAGCCAAGCAGCCAGCTGGGCCTCCATCAAACACAATCCTGCAAAATACTGTGGCCACAGACGGGTCCTTCCAAGACCTGCCTGGGGAGGAAGGCGGCCTGCCCAGATTTTTCTCTTTTCTGTTCTCTTTCCCTCTCCAACACCCATAACCACCTCCCCTTAAGCCTTGGAGAAATCCCCCATCGCCCTGAAAAAATGTACAGTTGTGCATCTATGGCTTAAATGTTTGTTTCTCAACAAAACTTAATTCAAACACTCTCTATGTGGGAAAGGAATGCCTCTTTTAACAGGAAAAAAAATCAATCGATGTTGTTAATAAACAACGTGCATGTTATTTGGCATCGATGGGCCCTTCGAGTCCCACCCGGTCACTTGGCACTTCTATAGAAGCCATTTCTGGAGAAGCCCAGGGCCCCTGGCCAGGCCTCATCCACGAGTGTCTGATGTGAACTTAATCACATCATCAAGCAGTGGATGCGATCGGAACTGTGCAAAGAGCCCCTTGGAAACGAAACCCTCATCCAGAAGCAGGAAGAGCAAGAACGCGACATGTGGTAAGGGCCTCCTCGCTGCGAAGCCCTGACCGTGTCCCAGGCTGCAGGGTGGGACTGAAGAGCTCTGGTTCCCTGGGGGCCCAGTTCTAGTTGCCACCCACACACTCAAAACCCCACTTTGATGGGGTTTTCAAGGTGCAAGGGAATCACAGCCACAGCAGCAGCCACAGTGGCTTTCCCATGGTGGTTCACTCCCCCAGCTCCGGTGTGGGGGACACTGGAGAAAGGCTGGCACAGGCAAAGGTGCAGAGAACATGCCAGTATGCCCAAACGACAAGGCATGGCTCCACACCGCAGGTGGCCAGGCGTTCCAGGGCGCAGGTCCGTTCATCCACCCACAGTGGGACATAAGCTCCCTGCGGGGAAGGGTCCTGTTATGTTAGTTATCATAGTACTGACACCGAGTAGCTGCTCAGCAGATAATTATTACATGGGATACTGGGGAATTAAACACTGAAAAGAACACGGGCCCAGCTCTCCTGGTGCTCACGGACTGAGGGAGGGGGTTACAGGTTAGGACGTGGACAGTGTAATACAATGTGATAAACAGTAAGATACGGGAGCTGCTGAGGTGGACGTCTCGGTGAATCAAGTAAAAACCCTGGAGAGAGTGACAGCTCAGTGGAGACCTGAGCTAACCAGAGTTAACCAGGGGAGGAGGGAACAAGAATGGACACTCAAGGCAGTGGTAACAGCACATGCTAAGGCCTAGAGGGGAGAAAAAGCATGATGAGATGGGATCACCAGAGACAGACAGCCAACAGGTGACACATCACAGAGAAAGGTCATCCATCAAGCTAAAACACAAAGATGATAGATTAGATAGATAGATAGATAGATAGATAGATAGACAGACAGACAATCAGAATAAGATTGACAATAAGAGGTCAATCACTATTGAGAGGCCAACCCCCATAACCAAATCTAGAAAAGTCTCCCAGGCCCCCAGGCATTCTCCCTTCATGAAGACACATCATCTGTATGAATTACCTACTATGTGCCAGCCACTGGGCTTTGAAGATGTTAAGGTTTCAGCCCTAAAATGCGGGTTCCACTTTGCTCCCATCTGTACGGGCGAGAAAGCTGAGATTCGCAGGTACAAAGTGAGTCCTCGTCCAGGGTTCATAGGACTCGCTCACACTGACAACTGAGATTTGAACCCAGGCCTGTGAGAACAACAGAGGCATCTGGCAGCCAGAGAGGAGGGGAGAAGAAAGGAACTAAGGAGTCTGGGGTCGGGGGGAGTGGGTCGCTTTATCTACAAGCACATCTTCCTGGCTCGTCAAAGCAAACGGAAGCCTGGGATGGAACCAGCTCAGATCGGGCACAGGTAATTAAGGTGGAATGAAGGTGGGAGAATGGAACAATGGGGCGCATTGTCCACTACTTGGGGGCATGGTGGCTGCCAGAGAGACCAGTCAAAGTGATGGGACCGGAGATCAAAGCCCTCCCCAGGATTTTCTCCTCTGGAGGAGTTAAAGGGTCAATTGCTGTAGCTACTGGAGAACCAGAGGACACTGTGGGTTGTCCCAGTTAGAGGAGACGGGACATAAAGATGCCCCTGTGAGGACTATCTGTGTCCATTCATGATTATTTTTAACTATCTCTAACTTTCTTTACACTGAGCTTGTTGTCAAAAACTCAAATAACAGATATAAATCAGCTATGCATTAAAAGGAAAATTCTCTTCCTCCTGATTGAAGACCCAGATAACTGACTTTTTCTAAAAAGACACACAAGAAACTCAAAGTCTGGGTTGTTTCTTGGGAGGAAAACTGGTGCCTCTAAACAAGGGGAAGAAGTCCCTACTGCGTATCCTTTTATACTTTCTGACTTCTGTTGTATTTTTTTTTTTGATTATAAATAAACTTTAAGAAAAAAGAACAAGTAGAAATCTAATTTTTAAACCTACAAGAATACACATAAAATTTAACCATCTCATAAATGAGCGGTTACGTCTCTCACAGACTTTTACCTCTGCGTACAAAGAAAGATAAAGGTAGAATGAATATCTGGTTCGACGGCGAGGAAATCATCGGAGGATATTGGAAAGGTCCAGCTCATCCTTTTAAACGGTTTCATGGAATCCTTAAGAGCAGAACCTGGTCTGTTTAATCTGATGAACACCATCTATTTAACCTGCTACTTTAAAGGGGGGACTGAAATGTCGCTGCTCTGATTTTATGCTTCCACCTGCGGCATCCGCGACTGAAAGCAGGGTGGCCTGCTGGGAAATTCGACATGAGGCCAACTCAAGGCTTAAACACTTGGCCAACGGACTCGGGAAGGCTCATAACCTGGTAGACAGACGCAAGAGCTATGGGGTCTCAAGATAAAGTTTAACGAGCTTCATTGTATCTCTCTCCCAGATGATTCCTTAAGGAGTCGATGAAAAAAAAAGAAAATCCATGCATGCCAGTCTGCTGCCTGGCATAGTGTACCTCAGTGCCCAGAAAACGATCACTATCACGTCATCATTGTTATCGTGTCATCACCTCCTCTGGGATGATTATTCCCGCAGCCTTGCTCTCACGTCTACTCATCCAACAAACGCTGTGTGCCTAGCCCGTGCCCAGCTGGGGTCCACTCCGGGCAGAGCAGAAGGCACGCCGCGAAGGGAAAATGCTAGCCAGCGTTGTCTCCAAAGCCATGTCCCTTTACGCCTCTGATCTGGGGCCGGCCGACATCAGCATGGGCCCTTCCAAAAAAAAAAAAAGAAAAAAGAGAGAGAAAAAAAAATGCTTACCTAGAGTTCAAAGTCACTGATGTGGCTCCAAACATTAGGACATGGTGTTTATTTCCAGGATTCTGGGAGATGTGCCCAAACAGGGTTGTTTCAAGAGAAACTTTAAGGTAGGGCCAGGGAGGACTTCCAGAGGCATTTTGTTCACATCCACTTCTAAACCAGCGGACCACCATGCGGGTCCAGGCTTAAGATAAACTAAATTAACAGTAGTAATGATGATAATGGTGTTAGCTACTATTTAGAAAAGGTTCGTTACGTGCCAGGCTCCGTGCTAAGAGTTTTCCATGCAACATCTCATTTCGTCTTCACGAGAACCCAAGAGATACGAAGTGTTAAGGTCGATAGCATACAGATGAGCCTTCCAAGGCTCAGAGAGGTTAAGAGGCTTGCCCAAGGTCACGCGCTGATAAGACGGTCAAATCAGGATTCTAACTATAAAACTCTCTGCCAGCCACAGGTCAAAGAACAAAGATTCTTCCCACTTGGGGAGGATTTGGACTTCCCTAGAAAAGCCCCAAACGTGCGGCTTCCTTCCTCGTGCCCCTCCAAAGACCACCTCAGACACCATTTATAGAGACAACAGAAGACGACACGAAAGCCAGCAGAGAAAGCTTAGTGGTCATCCCCGCTCTGGGTGTGCCCTAAGCCCGTGCACACAGACTGTGGAAGAGGGGGTGCAGAAACCCAAATCCTTTAGCACACAGCCCCAGAAGACAATGGACGACATTGTAGGCTGAGGCAGCTGCACCTCAGGACCCTGGGGACCAGCCACATCTCTCTAATCGGATCTGAAAGCCGCATTCCTCCCGTTCCCGCAGGTTGCTGTGAACTCCTCTGGCTCATTAAGCAGGTATGGCTCGTCTTTTTGATATAAAAACAATGGGCTGAGTGCCGGGCCGGGCTGAGACCTAACAGAAAATAAAAAGTCAGCAGCACAAATCCTATCACCTCCAACACACATCTGGAAAGCATTTTCTATTGATATAAAAATGGATGTGTGGATAATGCATGTGTGTATTTACGAACCTGGTGTATTAATCACCAAGGCCACAGCAAGAATGGGCCATTCTTACCCCGAATCCAGCCCCCACGGTGAGCTTTGGGATGACTCTGGGGATGACTTATCCAAACTGAGGCCTAATACCGAGTGACACACACCCTCTTCTCCACCAATCTTGCCTCCAAACCCAACCAAGCTCCATACAGACCAGCTTCCTCTAGGGTCGTGGAGCAGATACATCTGAAAATATATGCTGGTGAGGTCTGCTGGCTCCAGCCCCTTCCAACGAAAGCTCTCATTTGACCAAAAGCCACGTATCCTGGAAAACTACGTTTTGTAGAAGAGCTGGTTGGTTTGCATCACTTTGCCAAGACGGGAACTAGCATGAGGAGAGAGTGGTAGGAGAAAGGGGTTGGGCTACGAAGTTACAAGTTAAACAAAATCATTGCTGTGCGTCTTTCCCTATAGGTGCCACTGAACCAGGAGCAAAACCTGACGGTAGTTCGCTGAGGTTTGCAGGTTCTGGTCTCCCTGTAGAGCCCATTGCTCTGTTTAAATATCTTTATGTTTCATTTGTTGGACAGCTGTAGCTTCACCTAAAAAAAATAAAAATAGGGAGATGCCTGCACTTGTCTTAAAATCCTGAGCGATGCCCGATAAATTCAGATGGGAGGATGCAGGCCATCCTTGGGAAGTGCTTTAAGCGTTGAAATTCAGTGGAACTAGTTGGCACATGCAGTTCTCCATCAGCAGGCTCTGGGGCTGGAAGCCAGAGGGTTAATATGGCCTTGTGAGGATGCTTGAAATTTACTTTGGGAGGGTGGTAGGGAGGAGGAGATACAGATCTGAAAGAGATGGGAAGTAATTCTTCAGAATAATCAAACCAATGAGCATCGAGGGGCTACATAACCTGTCGTACATGTTAAGATACTGTGAACAAAGCAAACCCATGGTCACTGGGACAGATATGGGTTCTTTAATCAAGCTGCTTCTCATGTGAGCAGCTTTATTTGGTGTGTTCTAGGGTAAAGTGCAGGTGGAAGCTGTCAATCTAACAAAGAGTGGTTGGTGTATCAGTCAGGATGGGCCAGGTTCTGCTGTGGTAACAAATAATCCAAAAATATTTGTGGGTTAAATCAACAAAGATTTATTTTTTACTTTGTCTACATTTTTTTTTTTAGAAACAGCTGGGAATTCTGCTTGACATCACCCACATTCAGGGTCCGAGGCGAAGCCAGGAAGTACGAAGTCACTACTGAAAATACCATGGGTCAGCGTCGCAAAGGGGAATAGAGGGTGGCATCATGCACACCAGCTCTTAAAGCTTCTACCCAGGAATAATACACATCACAGCCACTTCTCAATGGCCAGGGTAAGGGACTAGGAATGAATTCCACCATGTGGCCAAGAGGAGGGAAATGGAGTAGTGGGTGGACAACACTAATTTTAAACACACACACACACACAATGAATCAAGATTTCCTACATGATTCAACCTAGAGTGAGGCCTAAGAAGGGGACTTCTGAGGACATGTCACGGAAACGACAGGCAGGACATTGAGCAGGGCCCTGGGGAATACTGGAGAATCAGCGTCCAGGTTTGGGTTAGTAAAATAAAGCTGATATGAACATGTGCGTACGAGTCTTTGTTGGAACATATGCTTTGGTCTCTCTGGAGTAAATACCTAAAAGCAGAATGACTGGATCACAAGATAGGAATATTGCCAACCTGTTTTTCAAAGGACTTGGTACACTCCCCCCAGCAGTGACCCAGGAGATCTCCCCGGGGGTAAGATCCTGAAGACAAGCCATCAGTTCCTCCACATCCTCACCAACACTTGGTATGGTTACTATTGTTTTTGACTTATTTAGATTTAAAGAGTCAAGATACAGCAGGTGGAGTGGATTGAGGATCATGGATAAGACACAAGAGCTACCACCTCAGAGGCCTAGAGTCACAGTGAGCTGGGGGCTTAAGGATCTGTTGAATGTGGGGGTACCTGACTTGCGTATCAGGGCAGCACTAGCTAGTCTCACAAATAAGCTGAAGACTTTTAGAGACTTAACACAATGGAAATTTACTTTTTCTGCTCACATAAAGGTCTGGTATTCCTCCCCCTGACGTTTCAGAGACCCAGGCATGTCCCATCCTATGGGTCTACCATCCCTCAGCACCTCGGAGTGCCCTGCAGCCAATCACTCACTATAGAGGAGACATGAGCATGAAGTCCCACTGCTTTTTAAAGTCTCCAGCCCAGAAATGACACACACATGCCCATACTACACAAGTAAGAGGCAGTCATGTGGCCTTATCCAGTTGCAGGGGCGCTGGGGAGAGGGGACCAGGAACTGTCGATCCCCTCCGAGTGACAACTCCTCACTAAGGAAACAGTGAGAGGTCACAGACTTTTTGTTGGCCGTCTTGTCATCTCTGCCACACACAGCCTTATCTAACAATCGCAAGCGCTGATGCTGACCCCAGCCCCAGAGGGACCAAGGGACCACCATTCTTCCCAACTTCCTGATCCCCATAAGCTGAGCTCACCCAGATTCAGCGGGATGCTGCAAATTGCTAGCATAGCTTTCCCATTACTCTACTCTGAGGTCTGCCCAGGCACTTCCTGTTGGCTCCCCCAAGACCTCTACGTCCTCCCAAACAACTCTAGGGGCTTAACCACAACAGTTTTACTACTCTTGACATAACCAGCTCTCAGGGCCAAAACATTGTGTTAACATTTTTTGTTCACAGGAAAGTGGGTGGGTTTACGTCAAGTCCGTACAAGGCTGGAAATGAATTCATGTTTTGCTAAGAGCACTGGGGGAGAAGCCCTTCCAGAGGCAGGGATTTTCAGATCTCTTAAATGTGTGAAGTTGACTAATAACAAAAATATGGGCCTGCACCGTGCTGAACACTCAACGTGCAGCTTCGATATTTCTCACAATAGGCTGCAATGTTAAAAACCAGCTTTGTAGATGAAGAAAACTGACAGAGCACAGTACGTTGACTTTTCCACATGTCCCTCAACCACTAGCAGAACTAGGATCTGACCCAAAGCCACCTCTTCTTGCCCTGTTACATGATGATTCTTTCTCTAAGTAATTACACACATCATGGGCCCTTTCTCAGCCAGCTCCGAGAACATTGCCAAACGCTCTGTTTGCCAAAGAACTTGTTGGGACCTTTATGAAACACAATGTCCTGCTCCTTCAGTTTCTTTGGTCAATATTTCACCTGGAAGATGGCAGGTGATGCTGAGGGTGGCCACAGCACACGCAGTCGAAACAAGGATGGCATCGATGGGGACAGGGATGAACTGAAAATACCTTGAATGATAACTCAAAGGGTTTCAAGACGTGAAGTATCCTCTTCGGGATCCTGAAAGAGCCACTAGAGCATCCAAATGGGAGAAGACTGGGACCCAAGGGGGTCCCTCTGGCCTGACCCAGGAGATCTCCCCGGGGGGAAGATCCTGAAGACAAGCCATCAGAAATGCACTGCGAAAGCCTCTCCCTAGGGACCTGCCATGGCCTCTTCAGAAGCTCCAGGAGGAGGAGTCAAAGGAAAACACTCTGATGGCTCATTCGACTGTTCTCAAAGTCAGTTAGATGCTAAGACTTACGGATTTCAAGAACTATGTCTGTTTTGTGGATCCCAAGGCCCT